>JAABKJ010007545.1:177079859-177625753 GCA_011634705.1 Andricus grossulariae
AAGCTGTGATAATGATTGCAAAACACCTTTTTCTCAATTCCAAAAACTTTTCAAGCTTTTGAGAAAGTCGCAAAAGTGGTAAATGAGAACTACTGGCAGGAGGAGTCCCAAACCTGACGCGATGAGGCGGCTGAGTAGAAGGAGGGGTCCTGACCGAAGAATGAGAACTGGCAGAACAAAATTTTATGTATAATTATAATCAATATCCAAATCACACAGTTTTCTAAATTTCATACAAAACTGGAGTGAAATCGCTCATTATAAAATTCTTTGATGAATTCTATCGGGGGTCTTACCCTTCGATTGTATTTATAATTTTATCATGCTTATTTTTTGAACACTTTGAAACGGTGAATTCGTTAATTAAAAAATCTTGAGAATATTTTAAGTTGTAAAGAAAAGAAATCTTTCTCTGTGAAGATGTTGAATAAAAATAGATAAAATAATATATTGATGTAGTAAATTTTGATAGTTAAATGAACAAATGGAAGTAACCTTTGAGGATAATGATGTATGTCAGTAAAATTGAAAGTTCTGGAACGGGGAACGCCAGGAATAGGGGTCCCATTAGGTAAACATTTAAAGTGTTAATTCATCTCTGCAGCAACAAACACAAGGTGAACTTTCGTTGTGTATGACCTCTCGGCATATTTTGCAAGATTTTAATTTCGTCTTCCGGCATATTTTCCTCTTTTACATTTCGTTATCAGAAATCGCAGAGTTACATGCAAGAGGACAAAAAGGGATTGTCACGTTCCTACCCTGGTCAAATCCCAAACGCTTTTTCTAGAGAATAAGTGAAAAAGTACTGAAATAGCGTACTCTCATTGACGAAATAAGGTTAATTACTCAATAGGCGGGTAATTTAATTTTCTTTTTTGGCATATTTTTTCGGACTTTCAAGTAATTCGAGCGTGATTTCCGTCACACTCGTCGCCCTTTCGACGCTTTCATATGTTTGGAAAAGAAAATACAGATATAGAGATGAAATATGACGTCTATCAGCGTCTATCGGTCACAAGCATCACATTTTCCATTTTCTATTCCACCACACTTTACAGAAAATAAATTTCTAATTTTGTGAAAATCAACGTCAAATTCTTTGAAGCACTTTAATTTTCTATTCCGGCACATATTACCAGAGACGAGTGTTTAATCTGCTTGAGATCCGCAATCTTTTCAAGTATATTTTGTTCAAATATAAATTATGTTTATCTTTTATTAGCTATTACCTTTTTTTGAAAATTCGTGTTTTTGAGTTTAAAATTCAACTGCTTGATGCCGCGGTAAGTTATATTACACTGTTTATGATTGAGACATCAATATTTTTCTGTCAGGATACAGTGATCGTGAATATAAAACCTTTTACGTTCTTTACATTCTAGACAATATATAGAGGGCGTTCTTGATTATTTATTCAACGGATGATTAAAATTTCGGAAACAACCGAAAACGTCTTTTTGAGAGCGGAAAACGCTCGTTAGACCTTCATTGTTTATTACATTTCTGAGTCTATGTTGAATTTGTTCTACACATGAAAGAAAAATAATTCTATCTGATTCTACACTCTGTGTGCTTGTATCATTTCTTGATTTTTACTTAGTTTTTCAATTCTCAAAATAATAAATTTGTCTAAGAGGATCTTTGGAAAATAATTTTGTACTAATGTGTTTGAAATTATATTAAGATTTTTGATAGCGTGTTTCGCTTCAGAAAGTAAAATCGCTCTATCTATAAGGCTGTTTATGATGCTAATTTTATATTTAGGTGAAGCATAATTATCAAAATTCATGTACTTTCCAGACCAAGTTTGTTTCTTTTACCAATCAGTCTCTAATCTCTCATCGCGTCTACTAATTGTGATATCAAGAAAGTTCATACTCTTATCAATCCCTCTTTCTATCGTCAAACTCAACGTATGATTGTATTTAGTGAATCTCAATTGTAGATTTTCTATTTTGTCCTTAGCGGCAAAAACTAGAATAACATCTAAATAAAGATAGAAGAATGTTATGCGATAAGGGAGATTGCTAAAAACACGGATCTCTGTGTTCTCCATCACTAAATTAGAAACAGAGGCTGGAATCGGAGATCCCATTGGCACCCTGTAAGTTTGCCGGTAATTTGAACCATTGAATAAACAATATGCATTTCTTAAGAAAAAATCTGATAATTATACAAAATTGTCTTTCGCTTAGTTCCTGTGTTCTTTAATAATGTTTTATTTTATTTGATTAATGGCAATGACCAAATTGTGTGGAATATTAGTAAAGAGTGAAGTGACATCTAAAGTAAAGATTCTCAGATTTTCTGGTATGTTATTCAATGGTTCAATTTTCTGCATTAAATCAAAGCTATTTTTTATATACGTGTTGGATTTTTCGAAAATCTTTTTTATAGGATGACTCAGAACTGGGATAAATTATATGATGGCGAATTTACAAAAGATGTGACAAATCTGACCGGAATACTTATTTCACGTATTTTAGAAAGCCCGTGAAACCGTGGTGAAACTTTATTATTGCTGAGAATTCATCCTTTTTGGTTAAAAATTTAACTGCCTGGTAAGGATTTGAGCTTCTTTGTTAACATTTCTTTTTTGTATGGATGAAGATCTAGCAGTTCAGTTTAAAATCCATGTCTTTGGTAGAAAATTAAACTATTCAGTTGACAATACATGCTTTTAGCACAAAATTTATGTTTATTTTGTATTTGTTACAAGTTTGTATTAAAAACTGTCGAAGAAGCAACTGTTTGTTTGAAAGGTAATCCGTTCTGATTGGCGATTTAAAAACTTTCCTAACAGTTTTTTTTCAGATTGAATTTAACTGTATTTTATATCAAACTAACATTGTTGAAAATTTATATTTTCGTGTTAGAAATTCATGTACGTATTATGTAGACTATAAGTCAGAAGCCCTGGTTAAAATCAATATTTCTTGAAACTATACACGAAAGTAAGTAACTTTTCTTCTATTCTCAAAAAACTTTCCCTTTTTTCTTGAAATTACCCCTTTTCCCCTATTCTCAAAAACTTCCTCTTTTTCCGTGAAATTCTCACTTTCCCCCTCTCCTCAAAAAACTTTCCCTTTTTTCTTGAAATTCCAACTTTTCTTCTATTCTCAAAAAACTTTCCCTTTTTTCTTGAAATTACCCCTTTTCCCCTATTCTCAAAAACTTCCTCTTTTTCCGTGAAATTCTCACTTTCCCCCTCTCCTCAAAAAACTTTCCCTTTTTTCTTGAAATTCCAACTTTTCTTCTATTCTCAAAAAACTTTCCCTTTTTTCTTGAAATTACCCCTTTTCCCCTATTCTCAAAAACTTCCTGCTTTTTCTTGAAATTTCCCCTTTTCCCCTATTCTCAAAAAACTTCCCCTTTTTTTCTTGAAATTCCCCTTCCCCCCTATTTTTGAAAGACTTCCCCTTTTTTCTTGAAATTCCCCTTTTCCCCATATTCTCAAAAAGCTTCCCCTTTTCTCCCCTTTCTCTTTATATTTGCGATATTTGAAAATAATTGAATAAATTATTTGTGAATTTTTCGTATTGGTTCAAAAATTATGAAGAATTTGTTATATTCAGAGCTTTTACTAGTGAACAATAATAAAAAATGACGAAATTTGAACATAAATTTTTTGCTCAATAACAATTTTTTGAAAATGTGCAAAAAGATGTTTTTTTTTATTGAATCATATGCAGACATTTTAGGAAAAATTTGAATATGTCGAACATGAAATTTATTCAGCTTGAACCAAAGAAACATTGGATCATTTTGCTTTTTCGAAAAAAACTTTTGTCGTAATTTAGGATTTTTGGGATTTCATTTTTTTGTGATTTGGGAACGTTAAAAACACCAAGAAAAAAATGTTTCCAATGAATAAAAAATAACAACATGTTTCTTTGCTTCAAGCTGAAGAAATTTTAGGTTCGCATCAATCCAAAAAACATGTTTTTGTACATTTTCAAAAAATTCTAAATGAGATAAAATTTATTTTTGAATATTCAAAATTTTCAATTGTAAATTTAAAAAACAGAACAGCCTTTTGTGAATTTCCGTTTCTCCAACTATTTGGTTGAGAATAAACTTTTTTGTTCAAAATTCATATTTTTGGTTCGAAAATTCAACCATGTGGTTAAAAATTCAACTATTTTGTTGCAAACGAACTTTTTTGGTAGAAGATTAATCCTTTTCTGTTGACAATTCAACAGATCGGTTGAAGATTAAATTCTCTGGTAACAATGATCTGTTTTAAAGAAAATTTATCTTTTTGTTTGGAAAATACAACCATTTGGTTTCCAAATACGACTGTTTTGTTAAAAATAAACTTTTTTGTAGATAATTCCAGAATTTGTTTAAAAACTCAAACATTTGTTAAAAAATGAATTATTTTGTTAAAAATGAACCTATTTTGTTAAAAATGAACCTATTTCGTAAAAAAATCAAGAATTTGATTGAAAATTCAACCATTTGGATGAAAATTCAACTATTTTGTTGAAATATAATAAAATTTTGCAACTGTTTTGTTAGAAATGAAATTTTTTGTAGATAATTCCAGAATTTGTTTGAAAACTCCACCGTTTGTTGAAAAATAAATTATTTTGTTAAAAACGAACTTATGTTGTGAAAAATTCAAGAATTTGGTTGAAAATTCAGCCATTTGGTTGAAAATTCATATAATTCAACTATTTTCTTGAAAATGCAACTGTTTTGTTAAAAATGAACTTTTTTGAAAATAATTTGATAATTTGTTAAAAAAATCAACCATTTGTTGAAAACTGAATTATTTTGTTAAAAATGAATTTATTTTGTGAAAAAATCAAGAATTTGGTTGAAAATTTAATTAATTTGTTAAAAATGAACTAATTTTGTAAAAAATTCAAAAATTTGGTTGACAATTCAACCAGTTGGTTAAAAATGGAACTTTTTGATTGAAAACCAAATTTTTCATTCAAAATTCATATTTTCTGTTCGAAAATTCAACTGTTTTGTAGAGAATGCGTACTTTTGGTTTGGAAATTCAAACGTTTGGATGAAAATTCAACTATTTTGTTGAAAATGGAATTTTTTTGTAGAAACTTAATCTTTTTAGTTTGAAAATTCAAGATATTGGTTGGAGATTGAATTATTTTGTTAAAAATGAATTGTTTTGAAGGAAAATCATTTTTTTGGCTTGAAAATTCAACCGTTTGGTTGAAAATGAAACTGTTTTGTTAAAAATGAATTTTTTTGTAGATAATTTGATAACTGGTTTAAAAACTCAAACATTTGTTTAAAAATGACTTATTTTGTTGAAAATGAACTTATTTTGTGGAAAATTCAAGATTTTGGTTGAAAATTCAACCATTTGGATGAAAATTCAATTATTTTGTTGAAAATGCAACTGTTTTGTTAAAAATGAACTTTTTCGCAGATGATTTAATAATTTGTTTGAAAACTTAACCATTTGTTGCAAAATGAATTTATTTTGTGAAAAATTCAAGAATTTGGTTAAAAATTAAATCAGTTGGTTGCAAATTCAACTATTTGGTTGAACGCCACATTTTTCATTCAAAATTCATATTTTCGGTTTAAAAATTCAACTTTTTTGTAGAGAATGCGTATTTTTGGTTTGGAAATTCAAACACTTGAATGAAAATTCAACGATTTTGTTGAAAATGATCTTTTTTGGTAGACACTTAATCTTTTTAGTCTAAAAATTCAAGAGATTGGTTGAAGAATTAATTATTTTGTTAAAAAGGAACTGCCATTTGTTTGAAAATGCAACTGCTTTGTTCAAATTAAACTTTTTGTGTAGATAATTTAAGAATTTGGTTGAAAGCTTAACCATTTGGTCAACAAATGAACTTTTTGTAAAAAAATTCAAGAATGTGGTCGAAAATTTAAATATCTCCTTAAAAATAAATTTTTTTGTAGAAAATTAAACTTCTTGGCTTGTAAATTCAACTATTTGGTTAAAAATTAAATGTTTTGTAGAAAATTTATTTATTTTTACCAAAAAATGTAACCATTTGGTTGAAAATAAAATTTTTTGTAGAAATTTAAGCTATTCGATTGAAGATTAATTGTTATTTAGGAAAGACCTCTTCCTGGCCTAAAAGCTCAATAATTTAGGAAGTTCAATTATTTGCTTGAAAATAAACTTGTCTGTAGCAAATTCAACTTCTTGGCTTTTACATAAATTTAACTATTTGATATAAAATTCAACTATTTGGTTAAAAATTAACTGTTTTGTAAAAAATTCATCCTTTTCGTTGAAAATGAACTTTTTTGTTGTAGAACATTCAACTAGTTCGTTAAAAATCTACTTTATTTTTAGAAAATTGATCTTTTTGGCTTGATAATTAAAGCATTTGATTGATGATTGAACATTTTTGTGGAAAATATACTTTCTTGTAAAAAGTTCTACTTCTTGGCTTGTAAATTTAACTATTTGGTTGAAGATTCAACTACATGGTTAAAAATTAACTGGGTTTAAAAAAATCATCTTTGTGGCTTGAAAATTTAACCATTTGGTTGATGATCGAACAATTTTGTTGCAAATAAACTTGTTTGTAGAAAATTCGTCTTTTTGGTTTCAAAATTCATCCGTTTGGTTGAAAATTCAACTATTTTGTTGAAAGCGAACTTTTTTTGTAAAAAATGATTCTTCTTAAGTTGAGAATACAAGCGTTCGGTTCAAAATTAAACTATTTAGAAAAAATAAACATCTTTGGAGGAGAATAATCTATTTGGTTCAAAAATTAAACTATTTCGTAAAAATAACCATCTTTGTGAGAAAATATTCTATTTGGGTTAAAAATTCAACTTTTGTTTGAGAAAACCCAAATAATTTGGTAGGAACCATTTTGTTACAAATGAACTATTTTGTAGAAAATTCAACTATTGTGTTGAAAAACAACAGCTTTTTAGAAAATTCTTCTTTTTGTCTTGAAGAAAATTTTTCTTTTTGTCTTTGCGAATTCCAAAATTTGGTTAATAATTCAATTTTCTGGTTGAAAATAAACTCTGTTGTATAAGATTTATATTTTTGGACTGTTTTGTAAAAAAATTCCTATCATATTTTCGGGTCGAAACTTGAACTGTTTTGTCAAACATGAACTTTTTTTTAAAGAAAATTTGAGAATTTGAATGAAAATATAATCATTAGGTTGAAAATTTCTCTATTTTGTCGAAAATGAATTTTTTTTGTAGAATATTAAAAAATTGGGTTAAACATGGAACTATTTGGTTAAAAATTCAACGATTTTGTTGAAAATAATGACTTCTTTTTGTAGAATATCACAAAACTTGATGAAAACATACATTATTTTCATTGTTTAAAAATTCAATCGACTTGCCATCTACCAAATTTGACAATCTAACCTCAAAAATCGACAACGCAATAGTGAGGATTGCTGGAATCGATGATGCAGAACAGTGCTCGCAACGATATCCCGGAGCACTACCGCGCATGCGTTAGGCAGAGCCTTGCTATTGGTTGCAGAATAGGGACTGAAAATAATAGCTAATTATTCTCTTTAATCTACCAATGACAAAAACTTGGTACATTTTGGCAGACCAGTGCTCCCAATTTGGCTCCCCAACCGCACTGCGCATGCGTTGCACCAGCAGCCTCATTGGATGTTGATCGCGCGCTTATTTGAAATGATTGAATATGCAAATCAATTTTTCACAATATGTAATAATCAAAAAGTACAAAAAAATATTATGAATGATTTTAAATTTACGTTGGCGAAAAAAGATATTTCTTAATTTGAATTTAAAATCAATAATTTATTTGGAAAGATTACAATCAAATAATTATTTCACATTGCACTCTCAAAGACTATTTTGTGATCTGAAAATTAATTGTAATTATTTCCACAATGATGATTTATTATAAAAAATTGATTTACACATCTATTAGTTTCAAAAAAGCTCGCCAATTACAGCGAATGAGACTGTTGATGCAAGACGGAGGTCTCAGCGCATGATCTTCTTCGCTCATATATGAATGTCAGAAAGGAACCAAAGAACGACAAGGGCTAAAATCCCTATGGATTTCCCCAGATGAGGCGAAAATGCAACTAGAAGAAATTGCTGCCGTGAAGACCATCCTAGAAACTTGAAGCAATACAAGAGAAAAGGAACTGAAACTATCTTTCAGATGAGGGATTCCAGTAGTCACGAAGCACATATCAATAGGGAAAACAGCAAGTAGAACGGCACAGACATTATAGAACGAGCTCTTACAACATTATTATTTTCGCAGAGACATGATTTCATGAAGGAATAAATTTCGTAGAATTAGGATTTATGGGTTATGATATTTTTCGATTAGATCGCAATGTATTAACCAGTGTCTGTCAACGTTGCGGCGGAGTTCTGATAGCTGCTGATCAAGGCTTAGGGTGTGTTAATCTCCCCACTAACATAAATTCCGTACAGCAAGTAGTAATAAAACTATTACTGGGGAAATCTATCTACATTATGGGAGTCTTCTACATTCCACTAAATGCCAGCTTTAATAAATACGTAGATCTATGTTCTGTACTAGAGGGCATTTCTTACGCTTTCCTAGCCTGATAGAAGATCCAGTTCCATACCTACAAGAGCATAACAGCTATCAGACTTAGCTTTCACCAATAGTTCTTCTTCTTCTGGCTTGCTTGTGGCTTCCTAGATACAATAAGCCATTTCTCCTGATTGTTCGGCCAAACATCCAAATTTTGAAGATTATCCGGAACGTTTCCATATAGTCAAAAACCTCTTCAAAGGCCAAGAAACTCAGTCTAAGTACTCGAATAATGTTCTCGATCCGAATCCGGTTGACAACTAACATCCTCCTCTCATCCTAGAAAAAAGTGAAACCGTTGCCGATAATGAAGTCCGTTCCGAAAACGACACATTTGCCCCTTATAATTTTAAGATCGCCAATAATGCAGCTATTTGTTCGTTTTTTATCCAATATTATTTAGGATTTTTTTATTCGACAGCATAACAATAGATGAGGTCGTCGAGCAATTTTATGCGCATGTATATGTCGTCATCCAATATTTTGTGCCTGTGAAGATATAAAAATCGTCGACCTACCCATGCTTTAGTGGCAAGCTCCAACAAATAATACCAGCGAAAAAGGTTGCTCACGTTAAATGTAAGCAAACTGGAACCTACATTTATTATCAACGGTTCTCTAGTCCTCCTCTAAACGATAAAGGAATACTTTTACGGTTAAAGTGCAATCGTTTGAGAATTGGTTTAAAAAGGGATGCTTTAACGGTTAAAGTGCGAGTCGTTTAGCCAAGAATCATTTCAACGATAAGCGATTCTACTTCAAATCGTAGGAGACGCAGTTTAACGGTTAAAATGGGACGTACTTCTACATTAAAATACACTTAGAGAAATTTCCTCTAAACCAGAAAGTCAGTAAATCTCTTTAAAGTAGGATAATTTAAAAGCAGAGTCGTTTCACTCCTAAACGATCTAGTTTGACGCTAAAATGATATCAGCTGAATCATAGAATCACGCCTTCTTATCTTTAGAAGACAAACACTCTTATCGTGGAAAGATTCTTAGATTAACGCTAAAAGTATAGACCATGCGCGTCATCGAATATTTTTTTCACTCTTAATATTCGTCAAACTGTCAATGTATGAATTTTTCAGGTAAAAGCCTTACGGTAGGCGAATCATTGAAAGTGGCTGAGGAAGACTTGGACAAATTGAATGTCGAGATAAGCACAACTTCAAAACTAAAATTGTGCGCGCATTTGTATGCAACGAAAGAGTCGGGAAGCTGCAATGCGGCGAATGTCCATTTCATATTCACTTAAATCTTTGCTAATTCAATTAAAAAAATATCAGTTTCATTGCACACAGATTATCGACACAAACGTGACTTTTATTACTAAATTGATATTTGCGATAGTTGAAAAACGTTTTCTTCTGATGATTGCAATAATTTTAGCTTTTCAATTATTTGCAGTGCAATCAGTCAATACCAAATACACCATTTCGTCCGCATACTTTAAGCATATTTTCGTATGATTTGAAAAAAAATGGCAGCAAGCAAGGTGAACTGAAAGAGGATTTTTTGAAAATTGTGCTGCATGGCTAAGTATGTTCCTTTCATTTCAAGACATCAATCAGGTTTCTGCAGATCCTGGATCATCGTCAATAATAGGTCGGCCTTCTTTAATATTTAGAACATCTAGGGATCGATCAAGGCAGTGGTAGAATGATGAGCTACGGACCCAATTATCTGCAGAAAAATTAACATCTGCCACTCAAATGACCCTCCAAGCGACGAAAAATTAGAAGCTGCAAGAATTGTGAAGGACGTCAGCTTTGGAACCCCATCCAAAGCTAGATGGTATATACAAAGTTTAGATTCTACTTCAGTAGAAACTATTTCTGGTGATGCTGCTTCATCACTTATACTCGAACAAGAATGGTCAAAATCGCAGTATCAGAGACTTAGTAATTCAAGCAGAGACAATAATTGTAAATTGTATCCAACATATGGATTAGCGTATCAAGCAAAGCTTAATATTATCCACCTACGACAGAGATCACCGTATCGGAATGTATTGCTGAAGTGAAGTTGCAGGCCTTGTTAAATCACAGCAGAAAGAATATTATTAGCTCTAATGGATGTTTTACGAGTTTGTCTTCGGAAGAAGTTGGTAAATTAAATTAAATTTGTAAGTGGTTGTGAAGGTTCTTCCGGACAATTTACGTATAAACAAAAGTGAACTGGTGATGATGGACGGAAATCCGATGCGAATATGTGCTTCACTTCACTCGTGCCGTTACAGATGGTATCCGATAATGAGGTAACAAAGAAAGGAATTATTTCATGGCAAAATCCAAGAACATCATCGCCTAGATTTTGTAGACCTATAAGAATTCAGTTCTTGCATGAAAATACTGCGGCTGCCATTAAGGAAGTAGATGATATTAAATAAAAAGAAAGTAATCTTGTCCCTTTTTAAATGGTATCAGACGGAAAAGATATAGTTGTTTATTTTCAACTCGCTTTAGCGATGATAGATGGTGAAGTTTGTAATGCGATCACGAACAATGCATCCACTCAGCGTTCTTATTTGAAGCAACGTCACAAGACTTCACAGAATTGACGAACATTTAAAAAAGAAGTGACTACAAGTGGTTTGTAGTTCGGTTTGTCAACTCTTCATGCGTGGATTATATTCTTTGAGTGTTGTTTGCATGTAGCCTGTAGGCTTGATATAACAAAGTGGCAAAACAGATGTCCCAAAAAAATAAACAAAAAGGTTTCTGTTCGCAATTAGGTCTTGTAGTCGATCAGCCGAAGCCTAGATTTGGAAGCTCGAATGATGGAAATACTGCTCGTAGATTTTTTGAAATAGCAGATATTTCGGGTTCTTTAACAATTGTAGGCAACTTCATGCCGCACAAACAATAAACTCATCATTGCTACCTATGGGGCAAATTTCTGAAGATGTTCAAGAATCTTGTAACAAGTTTATTAAGAGGTTCAGAGAAGATTTCGCGCGTAAATCTTCCCGAGAAAAAAATATGGAAGACATTTTTTTAAGATTGATGTTGATGTCTGATCCAGTTAGTTCCAGCCTGCGTGATCTTCAGCGAAAAAAAATTTAAATCATTATCAGAAGCAGTTTAATTGTTAATTTCAGCAAGTATTGGGATAGATGAGGAAAGCTTTACCTATTGACCAGTTGAATCAATCGATTGTCTAACAGACGATTCAACAGATGACGAGGCATAAGCATGTAAATTTATGTCCATTTTATAGAAAAAAACATATATTTTTCTGGTGAAAAAGTTGCTTAATTTCACTTCTTTTATTAGTGAATATTATGATAGTAAAAAATTTATTTATATAATGATATTAACATATTTTTCTACATTTTTAAATTCGGATTCGTAACGAGCGACCTCGAAAACACCCTTATACCAATTTTGAAAAAAATCAACAACTTTTGTAGCATACTCTACCGCCATATTGGTTCCGCCAATTTTTTTCTACTTTTGACCAGCTTTTCGGGATTCCGTTTCATTGCGACGAAATAATAATGATAATAATAATGATAATAAAAAAAATAATAATAGTTCTACAAGAACTTCACCTTTTCGGCTTGAGAATTCAACCATTTGGTTGAAATTTTAACGATTTTGTAAAAAAAAAACTTTTCTTGTAGAAAATTAAAAAATTTGGTTGAAAATTAACTGTTTTGTAGAAACTTGTTCTTTTTTTTTGTCAAATTGAACAATTTGGTTGCAAATTAATTCTTTTATATAAAACTAATATTTTCAGGCTGAAAATACAACTATTTTGGCAAAATTCTTCTTTTGGTTTCGTAATTCAAAAATTTGTTGGAAAATTAAACTGTTTTGTAGAAAATTCAACTTTTTGTCTTGGGTATCCAACAATTCGGTTGGAAATTTAACTTTTTTTGAAAAAAGAAACGTTTTGATAAAAATGTAACTACTTAATTAAATGAGATGTTTTAAAGAAACCTTCTATTTTCCGGGCAAAAATTCAACAGTTTTATAGAAAATTCATCATTTTGGCTTTAAAATTCAACCATTTTGTTGAAATTTTAACAATTTTGTCGAAAAAGAAACTTTTTTGGCAGAAAATTAAAAAATTTTGTTTAAAATGAACTCTTTTGTAGAAAATTCTTCTTTTTTTCAAATTCAACAATTTGGTTGAAAATTACCTATTTTGTATGAAACTTATATTTTCAGGCTGAAAATTCAGGTCAAAAATTCAACTGTTTTATAGAAAATTCATCATTTCGGATTAAAAACTCAACCATTTGGTGGAAATTTTAACGATTTTGTCGGAAAAGAACCTTTTTCGTAAAAAATTTAAAAATTTGGTGAAAAATTAACTGTTTTGTAGAAAATTCTTCTTTTTTACTTTCAAATGCAACAATTTGGTTGAAAATTAACTCTTTTGTATAAAACTAATATTTTTGGGCTGAAAATTCAACTATTTTGGGAAAATTCTTCTTTTGGCTTGGGAATTCAACGATTTGTTCAAGAATTAAACTGTTTTGTGAAAAATTTCACTTTTCGTCTTGAATATCCAATAATTCGGTTGAAAATCTAACTTAAAAAAAAACTGTTTTTTTTTTGTAACCACTTCGTTAAAAATGAACTGTTTTAAAGAAACCTCATATTTTTGGGTGAAAAATTCAACTATTTGATAGAAAAATCATCATAACGGCTTAAAAATTCAACCATTTGGTTGAAACTTTGAATATTTCGTTAATAATGAACTTTTTTGTATAAAATTATAAACTTTGGTTGAAAATTAACTTTTTTGTAGAAAATTCTTCTTTTTTGCTTTTAAATTCAGCAATTTGGTTGAAAATTAACATTTCTCTCAAAATTTTATATTCCCGGTTTGAAACTTTAATTAATTTGTAGAAATGTGTGCATTTAGCTCGAAAATTCAACCATTTGGTCAAAGATTGACTGTTAAGTAGAAAGTTGAACTTTTCTTGGAGAATATTCAACTGTTTTTCAGAAAATTCTTTTCTCTGGTTCAAAAATTCAACTACTCAATCTATAATTACCCGTTTCGTAGAAAACTTGGCTACGAAATGTATCAAAAAATAGAGTAAATTGTTTATAAAAATGTTATGAACTCTTTCCTGCATTTTTATTTCTCCTTCGGCAGCAAAAGCAACTGACCATTTTGCCCCTGGCAAGAAAGTGTAATCCTAGACGTACTAAATAACCCAATAAGAGTATCAAGGTAGTATAAAGCAGTGAAATTAAATGAGAAAATTGGTTTTTATGAATGCCCTCAAGAGAATGAGCGTTATAGCAACTTTATGATACTTATTATTTTCTTCTATTGCGCCTTTTATTATACATAATCGTGTCCCATCCCATAAAACTAAAGGAAATTGAAACTAATGAGAAATCTTCAATCTTCCTGATCCCTTTGTCTTGCAGAATTTTAGTCAACAAGTCAGACGATGAATTAATATTTACGACGGTACTCCCGACAATTAGCGTTCCCTCTCAAGGGTGGAAAGTCGAATTTTCTGACTGTCCCTTATCGAAGGGACTCGTATAATGTCTCGCATAAAATTGTAATTCACCCCGAAGACAACTCGTATTAATTATGGGGCGGGTTTTTACTACCCTTTCATTGTTGCCCCAATTGAGAGTTGGCTTGCGGTTTCCGGATATGAATAATAAATAAGTCGAACTTTATTGCAAATGTCATATTCAGATGAGTTGAATATTTACTAGTTTGTGGGGGATGAAAGGGGGTTGGACGAAAGGCGATTTATTCAGGAAAGAACCTTGCAATAGGGGTACGCTGATGCGACCCTCTTCAGTTTATTCTGTGTCTACGTGTTTCGATGGATCTGAGACTCAACGTAAGCTGATTTCTTGACCGACACCTTATCCCTGGGCAACCCCCTGGCGACTTTTAATCAATTGTGGAGGAGGGGTGAAAGGGTCTTTCGTTAAAAGGAAAAGAGACGTTTTAAATCTTAAGGTGTAAAATGCGGGGGATGTCTAGAAGTGGAGAGTACGACATTCTGTAAATGGTCCTCCATGGTATAGTTAAGGCGCTTCCTCAACCCATGTATTACAAAAGACATGTTTCCTTCTACACGGATGAATTGCTCGATGTAATATTTGAACCACATGATCTCAATGGCATAATACACAAAAAGAAAGCCTTCTTTTTTTGAAAAATGGTCTTGTTTCTGTTATTTTTTTATTAATCGAAAATGTGCTTCATTCATGCACCTGGAAACGAACACTCAGCCACCGGGAAAGTATCCACGATGATCCAAAAACAGGCGCTCCAAATTAAGAGAGTACAGCTAGCGGCTGGAGCGTGAAATTTTTCAACGATACTTAACCCCCGGGGGGTCGGTCGTAACTCATCCGACCATCCTATTGTTAGAGCATTACATGACTCGAGACGGTTGTACGAAATTTATCATTATTAAAATATTAGGGAGTGAATTTTAATATGCTGCATTAGATTCCTTACATAATGACGAGACGATTAAATAAGATATAAAAAAATCGGTTAACCCGTTCAATTTCTGTTGGGAGTTTTAGTGATTTTGCATTTTATTTAAGATCACCTTCAATATTGAAAATATTTACCCATTTTCCTGATTTTTTTCCAATTTTTCTAAATTATATAATTTTCAAATTTTATCAGCTAATAAAAATATCATCGATCCATGTTTTGCGCAATTTTAGAGATTGTAACAGTATTCATTGTCGGGCGGTGATTTACTTTGGTCTTTATCGACAGACAAAGGCAGATTCGAGGAGAGTCTGATTAATCAATTCATTATTGCTTCCTCATAGATGTAGGTTTGTAATAACATAAATTTTCGAATATACTTTTTTGACCTATTTTGATATAATTCGACCCCAGGAGCTCAAAAATAAAGATTTTTAAAAATGTCTGTGTTTTGAGTAACTTTTTACTCTTCACCATGTCGCGAAAAGGAAAAAAGGTTCATGAAATTTTGATGAAGTGTAGCTACTTAAAAAATCATTATTTTTTTGAAACTCGTTTTTTTTTGTTCAAAATTAATTTTATACAGCTTTACTACTACTACAATTCATGCGGTTTACACTACTACACTGAAAATGTAATTTAAATTTTTTGTTGAATATTCATATTTTTTCATATTTAAGATAATATTAAAATATATCAAAATTGAAGCATTTTTATCATTATAAATTAAAATTAAAAATTTTGAAATCTTTTTTCGTTGAAAGTTTCTTAAAAATTCGTCTTTTTTGGCAGAAAATTAATCTTCTTGCTTGAAATTTAATATTTTTTGGTTAAAAAGGCAATTATTTGGTTAAAAATTAATCTTTTTTATTTAATAAATCAACTATATTGTTGCAAATGCGTCTATTTGACTGACTTACATTTGTTTTTAATTCAGATTAACATATTTTTTGTTTGAAACATGAACTATTACATGTTTCGTTGAGAAGTCATCAGCTCTTTTGGTTCCAAATTAAACTATAGTTTCACCTATTATACTTTTTTCATACCTTTTATACCTTTTATACTTTTATTTATACTTTATACTTTTAACTTACTATAATAAGTTAAAAGTTGAAAAAGCATTTTTTTGGTAGAAAAATAATCTTTTGAGTTCAAAATTCATCTTTGTAGGTTCAAATGCAACTATTAATTTGAAAATGTAAATATTGGGTTCAAATATCAACTTTTCAGGTTAAAACTTCAACT
Organism: Andricus grossulariae; assembly: GCA_011634705.1. Lineage (NCBI taxonomy): Eukaryota > Metazoa > Arthropoda > Insecta > Hymenoptera > Cynipidae > Andricus > Andricus grossulariae. The sequence continues at coordinate 177,096,105 of JAABKJ010007545.1, forward strand.
ATCTTCTACAAATTTCGTCTTCTTTGGATTGACAATTCATCTATTTTGACATGAAATTCAAGTATTTCGACGAAAATTAACTAAAAACTAACTTTTTTACCGAAAATTCAACCATTTGAGTGAAAGTTCACCTTTGCAGCTTGAGAATTGAACTAGTTAGTTGAAAATGAAATTTTTTTCATTGAAGTTTAATATTTTTGGTTTAAAAATTCGGCCATTTGCTTAAAAACGTATCTTTGCAGGTGGAAAATTTAATTATTTATTTAAAAATAACACTATTTTATTGAAAAATTGTTTATTTTTCTGGATATTTAAACTATTTGGTTGTAAATGCAACTGTTTGGTCGAAAATTAATTTTTTTATAGAAAATGGAAATATTTGCTTGAAAATTATTTTTTATGTTGAAAATTTGTCCTTTACGGTTTAAAAGTCAACTACTTTTAAAAAGAATAGACTTTTTAGGTAAGAAATGCAATATATTTCGACTTGAAATCTTAGACATTTAAAGCGTTTCATATTAAATTCAATATTTTTTGTTTTATAACAATCCCGTTCTTAGCGAGTACTCAAAAACAGCAAACCGTCGTCAAATTATAAAAGTGGTGATGTTTAGTGATGAAGAATTATCAATCCACATTACTTGTTCATGTCACAAACAAATTTAAGAAGCAAATGCATAGTTTTACCATTTACAGGTGGAAAGTCATCGTTTTTCTTTCTAATTGTCTTCACAGTGTCTTCAAAGTGGAGCAAGAATGAATTTGAAATGGAAAATGAAATTATTGAAATGATTGATAAGTACAACTTGGAAGCTAATTCTTTTGGAGCATCACAAACATTGTCAGTGATATGATTTGAAGGCAATAATAAAAAAACGATCACTTTCTAATTATAATTGGTAAAATCATGCATTTCTTCATTAAATTTGTTTATGACAGAAGCAAATAATATCGATTGACAATTCTTCGTCACTAACTATCACCGCTTATGTAATTTGAAGACGATTATAAAGAAAAACGAACACTTTCTTATTATAGATGGTCAAACTATGCATTTTTGTATCACATTTGTGTATGACATAAACAAATAATATCGATGGACAAGTCTTCGTCACTAAACATCACCACTTATGTAATTTGAAGACGATTAGGAAAAAAAAAACGATTACTTTCTGCCTATACATGACGGAACTGTGCGTTTGTTTATAAAATTTGTTTATAAAATTAACAAAATATACCATTAAACAAAGTTTTATGATGAAACATGATCCTGTTAATAAAATCAAGCAATTTTAACTTTAAAATATACTTTGCAAGCAAAATTTCCAATATCTTGACGTTTGGTTAATATAATTTGTTTGCAACGAGTAGATCCGATATCCTGTAAATTATTGATATTGTTTGGATATTTCGACATTCATTTTTTTCGCGGTTTCGATGTAACTTAAAAAAAAAACATTAGGAAAATGGGTCAATATTCTCAGTATTGAAGGTAATCTTAAATAAAATGCAAAATTACCATGATGCCATCCTTAAGCCTAACCTCTACCGTAACTAACTCTACAAACAGTGAATAGAAAAACGATTTATATCTACATATGTTTTAATAATTGTATCATAGAAATAAATATAACAACTTTTTGACTTGTACATTGTCTCAGTAAAATTTAAATTATACCGTTAGAAAAATCCCAAATACTAGAGTGGTCCACTACGTGACATTGAATTTCATATATATTGGGGTTTTAAGCCGTTTTTTTGTTACGCTTGCCGTATTTTCCAACTACAACAATGTTTATCTACTTTTTATAACATTTTACGAGTTTTCAAACAAAGTTATTGAGAAATATACGAGAAAAATAGTGATCTCTTCTGGTTGCCAGCAACTCATATTATTTTCTAATATAGGCCTATAACAGTGCAGCTGTCATAATTTTGCTGAGCATTTTTTTCAGCAAAATTAGTTTTTTATACGTTTGCACCATAATTGACACATTGCACAATCTGATACAATAAAACATTGCATCTTAACCTACTGACTGCTACACTAAGAGGTTAGGTTAATGCACAGGAAGAGGTGGCCCATCCCGCCCCAGAACAGTGGCTCATTCCGTCCCATATGACACTTTCAAGTAAAATCAAAATTTCACCTATTTCTGTTTTACAATTATATATAAATCTGTTGGAAATTTAAGGTTCAATAAATAAGCTATCTAAATAACCACTGGAAAAACATCTAATATGTGATTTCATGTGATTCTTGGACTTTCTAAACAAATGCAAAATAGCAGGATACAGGTCTCAAAATCTGTACTTTAGTTTTTTCCAAATTTATTAAACATAAAGCGAAAATTTTTAAAAAAGAAGTTTCATAACGTTCTTCTCGATATTAGTAGAAAGAGGAATTAGAAAAGAATTGATAGTGAAGATATTGAAGTGTACGTCATTCTCGAGTGAAACATGAAAATCTAAGGTTTAATTACTCAGAGTCCAAAATGCATTAAAAAATCGTTGGCATTTCCGTATAAATTATTTCCACCAGGGAACGAACCTTCCCAATTTTCATGGAAACGTTTCTAGAGTTTTTCGTCCTTGTTTTTTTTCAGAGAAGGAAATAGCTGGCAAGATAACGTTGAAGCATTTGTACGAGATCGCGAAAATAAAATCCCAAGATCCTCCTCTGGCGCTGATGAGTTTGCAACAAATTACTCAAATGATGGTTGGTATAGCAGATACCTGTGGCATTGAAATAGTACGAGAATTGGATGCAAAGGAGTATGAAGAATTCCTGAAGGAACGAGCGATTATTGTGGCTCAACAAAAAGAAGATTTAAAAGCAGCGAAAGAGGCAAAATTGCTAAGAACTGCATAGATTGGTAGTCTAAATTCCTCAACATTAATGTTAAAATCCTTGAATAAACTAGGCCGTAATATAAATTGTAGACACTTCTGGTTTATTATTTTTAACCCTATTCCAAACAGCTTTTCAGTAAAGTTACAAAAATATTTAAAAAGCTATCAAAATATCGAAACAGAAAGTTGAACCACTTCGTATTTAAAGATTCCATAAAAAATCGATTTGGAATTTGAACGTAAAACTGAATCTAAAAGGTGGGTAAAGAAAGTTCAAAAACCAATAAATTCATTCCAACCGTTTATTATATCTGAAATCTAAAAGAATGTACAAAAATCTGTTTTTCATTCTTCACACATTCACATTCTGCGCAACCATCTTACCTAAAGAAGAAATCATTAAACCGGTTTCAGATATTTATTCGCAACGTTTTCATAAAACAACATTTGCAAACTTCGCTTTTCAACATTTTTATAAATATTAACATATTTTAAATCTTATATTTTTTTTAAAGCAACAGGAAATTTAAATGAAGCAGTCAGGTAATTGACGATCTTTTATACTTTTTGAATCTTGACAATATAATTTTATTGTATGCGAATTTGTTTTTTTTTTACTCTCGTTTATAAGATAAATGTTAAGTGTCAAGTAGAGTTTAAATATTTCCTGTTTAAAAACCAAACCCAAAGAAATGTTTACAAAAAAAATCCCACGATGTCCCTCGCAGCAGTCCAAAAGATCCATAGAAGTCCCACGCCGCCGTCGTACAAAAATCCCACAACGTCCCACGTCGCCGTCTCAAATAAATCCCCCGATGTCCCACGCCGCCGTCATACAAAATCCGCCTATTCATTCAAATATTGAGCCCTTGTTTTTGAAGTCAAATTTGCCAAATTGGCAGCATCGATTTCTACTAACTAATAAATTCATATCCAATTATCTTAAACTTATTCCCAAGATGTAAAATACATTCTATTGCAATTGCAAATTGGCTAGAATTTAATACTAAATTGCTTCAGAATGATTCATTAAAGAAAGCGAAGTTTCGAAATATTTATAAATTCCCTTTAGTCCCACGACGCAGTCAAACTTTAATCTCTTGAAGTTGAAATTGCTATAAAATCCATTCAGTTTTTTAGAATTTTCAAACGATGCAACCAAAACAAAAAACCCGCGTCTTGTACTAGTTTGAAGAAAACCTTGAAAAAATTTAAGGATCAAGCCTGAATCCTGTACATGGTTTATCACGTACTGAAATAGAGCGACGAACATTAGATTTCGAAATTATGGGAAAAAAGTGAGCTAAACATTCTAACATTGAAATTGATTCGCAAGCTCAAAACTGAATTCTTATAAAAAGAAGAGCAGTAAACGAGTATTTATACAGCTTATCATTAAGAATTTTCTAATAAGTCTTCTCACGCTGATCAGTTTTTTTTTTGTAGAATTCGAAGACACATTTATTGTACCATATCTTAAAAAAACTTCTTCGAAATTCCACAAAATTTATGTGACTAACTTGACCACTTTAGAAAATGGCTGAAGAAATCGTGATTTTTAAATACAAATAAATGTTCGCACATTCGGCATTGTTTGAGTCTCCTATTGTTAACATGTCACGATCACTCTTCCAATTGGTCTCGTAATATAAAATTATATTCGTAGATAAACTCGCCTCATAAGGTATTTCGTATTAAAATTGCAAAACCCACACTAGAAAAAATGCAAATATCTGATCATTATCATGCTGGTCGATTCAGTAGAAAGTTCATTTTTTGAAATTACGAGTTGAAATATTTGAATTTTCTTTCTAATAATATGTATGAGAATTTAAACTATTCCGATCATAGTAGATGAAGTTATTTTTCTACTTGCTGATGTGTTTGGAGTGGTTTTGCTATCTATCGCTGCCGTTGAAGATTTCTCGCTTGAGGCCGCGGTTTGCTGAGTTTTAAATCCGACGATGTCCCACGACGACTCCTTCCAGAATCTTCTTCCCTCGATGTCCCCCGTTGAGGTTGATCGTCCCATTATGCCCTCGCGTCCAATCTTCTTTCTTCGTCCAGCCGCCGTCCGGATCCTCTTCTGCGATGCAGTCACCTGAAACCCCCCTAAAAAGCCCCTATTTCTTTCTTTTTAAATATTTTTTCTATCTTTTTGGGATTTTTTTTTCTTTTGCTATTCTTTTTTTATCAATCATTTTTTTCTTTTTCTTTTGCATACTTTTTTTTTGCATATTGTTTTCCTTTTTTTTTAACAATCTTTTGTATTTTTAAAAATAATTAAATCCCTTTTCAAATATCTTTTATTTTGTCATGAGATGAATGCTGAGATGATTCGCGCCTAAGTAGAATGTCGTGTGGAGAAGGAGCAGTAAGTTTCCCTGCAAAGAACCGCACCTAAAGTCCCCGAAGCCGCATCGCGTAGAACTCTTAACACCCGCCGAGATCTCGAAGAAAAGTTTCTGCAACCAAAAGGAGGACCAAACATTTAATTTCAATTTCAATCGTGCCTTGAATGAAAAAAATTGTATCTTTATACATCAAGTGCTACACACCTTTTAAAGATGGGAACGAACGCTGTTTTGCTGGAACTCTGCTCATTCTGAAAAACGGGATGCAAAACACCAAGAGCTGCCTGAATCGCGCAGTTGAACAAGAACGACCAAATCCTCCCTGTGGGTAGATAGAGCGCAGAAAAAACGAGGGTGGATCCGCCTTCAGAAGATCTTCCACGGCCAAACTCCTGGAGCATATCCGCGATGTCCATTCCCCAGGATCGTGAAGATCGACTTTTGGAAGATGGACAACGAAGGAGGTCTGCCAAAGAGCCAACACCGATGAAGGAAGCTCCCTTCCAAAGTTGATCGCTGAAGACGCAGAACGTTGAAAATCGGGGCCGAAGACCAAAAGTTGGAAGACACCAGTGACCGCAGGCGCAGACCTTTTTCATCGGCTTATTTCGAAAATCTCTAGAACATTCGGGTTATGACACGAAAGGGGAAACAAAAAAAACTCACATATTTACTCTTCAGTTTTCTATCTTCTGAATAGGTTGCAATATAATCTACTTGTTAAGAGAAGGTTTCGCTCTTCGTACGCAGTTGATTGTTTAGGCTGATTTCTAGAACATTCGGTCAGGGGGGAAAAAGCAGAAAGTTGACTCACGATTCTTGTTTCTTGTCTAATCTTGTTTTTTTTTCTCTCGAAATTCTTTTCCCTTAAACTCGTTAATTAGCTTTCTTAAGTTCTTGTTTTCTTTAAAACAATAAGTTAATAGTCGCTAAGAGTTTATTATCTTCGTTCCGTTTGAATTTGATTTTTTTCGGTTTTCTGAAACAACTGATTAGCAAACAGCAGAGACAAAACCTACATTCTCGAATTTCATATTTATAAATTTATCTTCCTTGCAGGTTTTCTGATATTTTTCTAAACAGTAAACGCAACTCTTATCAATCTTCCTTCCATAATAAATGAATTTCTCTTTGTAAATTGCTGAAACTTCTGTTAAAAAGACGCATAGAAGAAAAAATTTATACCTTAATTTTTGAAGTATCTTGATTAATGAAACTTTTTTTCGCTCAAAAAAGAATTAAACTTTTACTTAATTCGTTGCTGTCTCTCCCAATTGATTTTTTTTAAATCTTCTAGTCAATATTTAATTCTTGAATTTGTAGCGTCTTGATCAATAATCTTCCTTCTGATTTTCAGATTGTCTAAAAAAGTGGATTAAAATTCCAAAAATGAAGAAAAAAACTTACAGCCTCGAATTATTTGCTCTCCTACTGAAATTTGTTCCTCTTTCTTTAAATCCGCCATGATATTGAACGTTTTTCCATACAATATTTCCTTTGAAAGGCTCATAAAACTGCACTTGACTAATCTTCATTCTGTTGTAAACTTCTTTTCCGTTAATAATTCAAAACTCACAACTACACATAACTTATTGTGTCACTGGAATACTTTAAAACTTTGTGAATCTCTTTCATAAATATTATTACTTCTCATAACTGAACTTCACGAATGTACTGAATAAAACTTTCAACTATAAAACTGATTAGGATATAAACTTCACAAAAACTGATATTCTTCTCCTAATTGCTGCGTGATCTTCCACCGTAAATCTTGAAATTCGTTTTAGTATGTCGAACTCATCGTGAAGCAACTCGCAAATAGAAATAAAAAGGACAGAGAATCCGTAAATGGACCCAGTGGCGTGAAATACCAATTAGCGATAGCTAAGCTCCTCTCGATCCTGAAATTCTTTTAATCTTTGGATGGATTAGTGGTTTCCCCCACCCCCGCACAAGAGCGTGATTTATTATTCGAATCAAGATACAAAACAGAGAATGTCTTGTACAAAAAGAAATAGAACAGTGGAAAAACTAACTAAATCTAGAGTTAAAGGTATGTACAATATGAGTTTATCACACTGAAATACGAGTACACTCACCGAAGTCGCTCTAGATTCAAAGCCAGTTCTACAAAAACAATTCATTCAACATTGTCTTTGCGAGTTCGTTTATAACAATTCGTGTTGGCAAAGCTTCACTCTCGTAATTGCGCTAACTGCATACTTGGTACAAAAAAAAACATTTGGTGCACGATTTACTATTTTGTTTCTACTTTCCTTCTCGCACGGTTATAATAAAACTTCGCACTACACAAGTAAGCTGGTGGTACAACAACACGATAGAAATATTTTTCTCTGGGATGCTTGAATTTGAAAAAGGATTCCATCAACTGGTGGCCAGCCATTGCGATACATCACAGGCAAATTTACTTCAGTGCTGGTTACTAAATGATGGGTTTTTATAGAGGATTCTTGGTGAAAACGTCCATTCTGTTAGTCTCTTTAAGCAAACTTTTACGATCTAAAGACCTGTTTAAATTTGGAAAGCAATGAATGAGTTAATTTTTCTGCCACATCTAGTAGGCGACATTCAACAGAATTCGAGTCATGCTCTAGAATTTACAACAGAAAATTTAGAGTTGCTTGTGCGTTATGAAGAAAGGATTTTGAACATATCACAAGGATTAGACAATTATCTCAAATGAATTTTGATAACATAGCAAAATTATTAGATACCATTACAAAATGAATCGATAACAGTTACCATACCCATTACCATACCTGTGCCGCAAAATGGTGTCTAAAAAACAACAATTAATTGCTCTCAGTTACCTTGAGGCTCTACTCCTCGACTATTACTCCTCTGGCATTACGAAACAAGACTAAACACTGTTAGCAAATCGCTGCCCAATAGCGCTTTTAAAAATCCATCCAGAGATCAAACATTCGCCAAACGTGTGCATCATCCGTGCGTCCAAGCTCTGTAGCGAAAACAAAGATCGACAAACCCCCCTCCCCATTAACCCAACTGTTTTCCCACAAGCTATTGTACCCTCGAAAATGCATATTCAACATGATACAATGAAACGTGCGTAGCATTACCTTACAGTGCGTGATTGTGAGGGTGCTTGTCATGGGGATCGCCATTTCTCGAAGCAAGTCCACCGTTTATGGTTCTGATAACACGCATTCCAAAATTCCTACTTATCTGACATGTACTAGAAATACCATGCTTTCGGAAACCGCTCATCAGTTGGTTCCGGTCTCTGTAGAAAAAACGTTAATACCTCCCCCCTGGCAGTTTTCCAAATGGACTGTAAACCTCCATTTTCTCTTTTAGTGTGAATATTTTCGATACCTTTCTTTGGTGTCATTAAATAGTTTTTACGCAGCTTTAAATTGGGACTGTTCCTCTACCTCAGATTGTCCTTTACAAGAAAAATTCGTCAGTAAAACTTACTGCAATCCTGGCCTCAAAGCAGTCTTGTTCCTGCGACTCAAAATACATTTTGTTTGCCCAACACCCGAAATCCCGCTTTACAATATTTAAAAATACGTTCTACAGACTATCAGTTATTTAAAACATTTCTGACACTTCAGAAAAAGACGATAATTTAACATTTTTAAGAGGGTACCTCTGTCGAAGTAAAGATCGTTTACTTGACAAAACTTATCCGTGGCTTCTTTCCAAGAGCGAAATGCAGAGGCCTCTCCGTTGGGGATTATCCGATCTTAAACACAGACTTTTACTAAAAAAAAGTTCCCCCTCCCGAATATAAAAATAGAAAAGACCTTGGTTATAAGCACTCCGGGATTCTGGTTTCTTTCTCTGGAATATGTTTTCTCTGGCCTTTTTTCTTTGTTATTGTCCGCATCGCGTGAGACGGTTTCTTGTCCTAAGGCACAAAACAGAAAATCCTCAACCACCCCTGGCCCCCCTCCCCCCAATCTACAACCCCAAAACATATACAACATAGTGATACCTGGTTTCGATTTTAAAGAAAAAATTGATTTATAACTTGGCACAAGTTCCTCGGCCGGTCTCTCCTTTTCCCGGATGTACCGATCGGCTTTCCTGTAGCTCAAAACATTATTTATTGGCCCACGCCCGCCCAAATCAATGCTAGATTTACCCAGTGGAGTCGTACTTCCAAGGTCGTCCTCGTAAAGTCATGATGCAAACTTTCCTCATCTAACCTGCCCGTTTTTTTCGAACTCGCTCGTCTTATGAAAAAAGATTGTTGACTTTGAAAACATGATCAAACCGATATTTTCGAAAGCAGATTAATACAGTTTCCAATTACTTAATGTCCAATGTCTTAGCAAATATATAAAAGTAGTGCTTTAGCAAAAATCTGGCCTACAAGAGAAAGAAATTCAAAAAAATTAACAATTTATAAGAAAGTAGTGAAAAATATCTTTAAAAAATATCGGTTTTACTTAGACCCAATTTCAGCTTTTGATAGAAGCAATGAAAGTTGTGACTTACGGATGATAACAATGACAATTATATTCCGGGATTAATACCTCGGGTTGGATTTAATTTTCTGCCGTTAGCCAATCCGGATCAAGGATTATTGACTCCTTTCGCATCTGTGAAAATATTGTTATTCTCCCGCCCGAAGGCTCTCTACGAAACGTATCCCCGAACCTAGTTTAGGTTTCCATTGAAATCTCATGCAAGGATGTTTAGTACCTCTTATCCTAGTTGGTTGTTAATGAAACCAGGTAGGTGAAGAAGCCAGGTGACGTAAACCTGATCAAACACAGGGCTTTCGAGGGACTTGGGCAACGTGGAAATCAGCTCACCGGAGGTTCTTTCCGCCTGAGCGCACGTCTCCAGAATGATAATAAGGTGCGTAGGTGGGGTGTTCAATGTGAATAAATCGGGTGCTGCCACTCTCGACCTTCTAGAAACAGAATCTTTCCCTCTTTCCCAAAACAACAACGCCTTCCAACCACGACGACATTCTCACGCTCTTCGCATTTGTGTGTGTATACGTGCCAAACTGAAAAGGAGGGATGACATTAATAGACATTGTACGAGCATCAAGTGAAAAGAATTACTTCTCTGTTTCAATATAAAAATAGTTTTATTCCAATTCGTCTCGAACTCCTTCCTCTATAAAACACGGATTAGATACATAGATTTTATTCCACTAATTCTCCTCTTTCAATTCTCGTATAATCCAGTCGCGTAAATAAAATAAATTGTCTTAAGTAATTCTCGTAAACCACAATTGATATATATCACAAATAAAAAATCACAAATAATAAACACTTGGCATTTATAGGTAACGTAGTTATCAAATTAATAAGTCTAGAATTTTGTTGAAGTCTTTGAAATGCATGAATTTAGAGAGAAATCTGGACAAATTAAAAAGAAACAAAGAGATACTTTGGTTTTGATACGATGTACAAACCACGACCATAGCGACACGCAGGCACAGCGGCGCGAGGTCTCGGTTTCCAGGCATCCTCCAGCTCCTCGGAAACGGAAACAGCGACTCCCGCCGGCCTCCCCATTGCCGTCGCAAACGGCGAGACTGCAAGTAAAAAATACGGAAATGAACACCAGAATACTGACGTCACAATCACTACAGAACTCGACAGCACTGCAAAGGGACTCTGCTTCCAAAATGGATCTTCGGGGTACAAAATTCACAAGCAAACTCCGTTTAATTCTTCGCGAAATCTTCACTGACTCCTGGGTTCCACCCAGGAGAGAAAATCTTCATTCAGGAAAGTAGACGAATCAAAAAGAATCCTTCCTTAGCGACCAAAGATAACAGACGGTTCAAATCTACGCAGCTTCCATTTTATTCAGCAATCTAATAAAATCAGCGTGAAGGCTTTTCAGGCCTCTCCAAATTAATCACTGGCCGAGGCAAAGGCATCGTAACCTAAAGACGTCAACGGTACGACTAGCGATATCGGCACAAATGTCAACAGGTAACAATAGCTTCGCCACAAGAGATGTTCATCGCTCAATTGGAACCTTGATTTCACTCAACTGTGTCATGAATTCGTTCAGACTATTTAATTCCTCGCAGACAGGTTCCTTCCAGGGATTGTGATCATGACATCGCAAGTAATTGGAATATTCTTCACTGCAATTCGTGCCGCCATATTTGTACTCTAGCATCAGTTCCTTTTTTAGTTCCTGCCACTTGATGTTGCGCAAGCGTTGCTTCGTGCGCAACTCAAACTCTGCCTTGAAGAGCGCGGACGTCAGCACCGCGTCAACTCTGAGATCGCGTTTCCGGTTTCTGCGACGCATTACTTTTTTCGAACGAACACGACTTATCCAAATGGCTAATTGCTCGGTTTTACATGGCTGAACGGGGTCGATTTCTCGAGGAGAATATTTTGCCCCCATTTGATGACGTGGACACGCCCCTTAACAGTTCTCGAGATCCGGATTTCAGTTTTCGGATGACTCGCGATCGATTTTTTTCGGCACTGAGTGTAATTTATTGCTTCACTGTAGCAGATTTTAATATTCCCACAAGATAGCAAATAGGACTTTAAAGTTCAAAAGTTGAATTGCACTTCATTGGAAGAAGAAAACACTGAGTTTAGAGATAGCTGGATTATATATGAAACAACATCAGGGACTTCCCGTCGACGATGCGAATGAGATTTCAAATTTCGAAATTTTATCGAATTAGTAGAAAATAAATACACCAACCTGTATCTAGCTTGCGTTTCTTGGCATGAAGGACCCGGAGGCTCTCCAACAACGCGCAAAATGATGAAAAACTAAAATTTTAGACGTTACGAAGACAAGCGAGATACAACCTACGCCGTTTGCAGACTGGCCTGGAATGCCTGGCTTGGCAGGAAAGTGGGGGAATTTATACCTGACGCCTCGCAGGTTCGTGGTGTTACTACGCGCTTGGCGCAGAAAATAGTGCTTGAGAAAAGTGATAAATCTGGATGCTTTGTTGGGTATATTGGATGTTTTTTCGCTCGAAGTTGTTTTTTAGGAGGGGATTATTAATTATAATTGAAAATTAAAAGTAAAATCGGAATTTTTTTTGAAAATCGATATGTTCGAACGTTCGAGGAACAACGGTCACGGCGTACGAATCTGTAGGAATGTGTTCTGCGGTTAACGCCTTTTCTCTTCCCTTGCCTCGCTTTCGTCAGCTGCTTGGTGAGTTGCTGCTCCTCACGTCATCTCTCGAATTTTACAACGTTGCCATGTTGTCTATTCTTTGTGATTTTATAAGTTGAAAATGGAATTTTTCAGGACGCAAAAATGGGGCTATATATAAAATACTTTTAAATAGTAATAAACCTTTATTGAGTTCAATTTCATATTCATATCTGTCTTTCATGTATTTGATTTCTTTTGTTCATTCTATTGTTGTATAAAAGTACAGTAATATTCAACAATAATGTTTCCTCGTTTTTAATTTTGTTTTCGAAATAAATGCAAAACAAGTATCTTCCGTAAATGCAAATGTCAACCACTTACTTATTTCAATCAAAATTTATAATAAAAATATAGGAAACAAATTTTCCAAAAAATAATGAAATAATTATGATTCCAAAAATTTTATTTCGATACATGCAACATATACCCAAGTATTTTTATGAAAAATGTATATTATGTTTTTTCCATTTTTATACAAAATCCAACGCTTAAAAAAAATCGGAAAATTAAGAGAGGCTATTCCGCTATTGTAAGAAATTATTTGTTCATGAGGAATAGAAAGTTGGGAGATGCAGCTCGTTGAATCTACTATATATTCCGAAATGGCCAACATTATATTCATGGCAAAACGTTACAAGTAGGAATGAAAAAGGAAATTAGGCAACGTTGCAATTTCTGAGTCAGACTCATCGTACGACTTACGACGTTTTGTCAAGTTTGGGATTGTACGTTGGATTTATGTAAATACATGCATTCTGCAATGCAGTGGACAGTTTGTCCCTTTACCTGAATACCTGGTACCATTCTTTAAATTTCGACATTCTCCTTCCCACCCCACTTAGTACACACTGATGATGAGTTATATCTGGTCATAGATATAGACAGACATAACAGTCGAGCTGGCGATTAGAAATTTCCAGAATGTATGAATAATGTACCTCAATTTTTTACAATAATTTGTGTAAACTAACTATTTTAAGATAGAAGTTGTTCAAATTCTGTCGAAGCTTTAATATTTTACAACCTAACTGCTTATAAAAAGGGACTTTTTATAATAATTTAATTGAAAAAGATAAGAAATTATTTTATGTCTATGAATTGATAGCTCGTGTGCAAAAACTTATATTTTAGGAATACTTTCTACCTATTTGAATAATTTAGATTTAGAATAAAAGCTAGGACTTCATTTTAATGAAAATTGTATTTAAAAAAATACAAAACTGGATTTGAACTTATTTGCGTATAATTTTTGTTGAAATTAATTATTAATCATTCTAAACTTTCTGCATTCTCTTTGTACATCTCAGTTTAACGTATTTGCTTCAAAGTCTAATAATTTATGTTATTTATAACAGGGTATACCGTAAATGGCAGTTCTATCCAAGTCGGGCAGTTGTAAATTGAAATGGGCAGTTTTAAAAGTCAAAATGGGTAGTTGTAACATTTTTCTTCTATTCAAGTTAAAAAGTTATACATAAAATAAGCGCATACATTATTGACAGAGAAGTGTTCGAGGAAAAATTATGAGAAAAGTATTAAGCACAACAAATTTGCGAAGCAAAGACCTTTTTTTTAGGTATTTGTATACTGTATAGTCATAGTGTATAGTGTATACTGTCAGGTTGGGCAGTTCTCAATTTTTCTTAGGGTATGTACCCTGATTTATAAATTCCTAACTCAGTATCTGTTAGTTTAAAATCGGAAAATATTTTGGCTATTTCGACATAATTATTCTATAGCTAACAGATGACTCATTAAACATACTCAGATAGAAAAAAGGTTGTAATGCACGGATCCTGCATAGCATAGAAATTAAATTAGACCAAATGAAATTTCGAACAATGTTTTATCAATTTTGTGGGTTCTAGGACCTTAGGAGGGTTATAAGCAAAGTAAAAAGAAAACGCGAAAAATATTTACGTTAGTGATTAGTGGGCATTGTATATATTGACCCTATAAAAATATAAAATCGCTTCAGATTATTGATGAAAATTTGGCTTTAGGAGTTCAGGGCCTTTACAAACATGTTACAAACATTATGTGACAAGGGAAAAATGTGTAACAATTTCAAGGCATCGTTATACTTTGTTCAGGGTGCACAATCTTCCCCTTTTTTTCTCAGTTTTCCCTTTTTTCTTGAAATTCCCCCTTTTCTCCCTATTCTCAAAAAACTTCCCCTTTTTCCCCTTTTCTCTTTAAATATACGATATTTGAAAATATAATATTCGAATTACGCGGAAAATTCTCTGAAATTAGTAAGTGTACCCATTATTGAATAATAACTAAAGCAATTGGAGCACTTAAATAAATTATTTACGAATCTTTCCTATTGGTTCAAAAATTATGACGAATTTGTTATATTTACAGCTTTTACTAGTGAAAAATAATAAAAAATTACGAAATTTGAACATACATTTTTTGCTAAATAAAAATTTTTTGAAAATGTGCAAAAACATGGTTCTTTTATTGAGTCATATGCACGTTGGAACGTTATAAACGCCAAGAAAAAAATGTTTCCCATGAATAAAAAATAATAACATGTTTCTTTAGTTCAAGCTCAAGAAATTTCAGGTTCGAATCAATCCAGAAAATATGTTTTTGTATATTTTCAAAAAATTATAAATAAAGCAAAATTTATTTTTGAATTTAAAAAATTTTTAATTGTAAATTTAGAAAACAGAAGAGAAGATATTAACGGAATTCAATTTTTTTTTCTTCACTTGTTTTGAATATCGACCCACAAATTGCTATCCCTTCCGCTCACACGATTCGATTAATTTTAGCATTTTTACTTCACTCTACTGAAGAGTGTAGTTTTGAATTTACATTGAAAGTATTAATTATAGTAAGGAAGAAATGACAAATCTTGGAAAGAAATATTTATGAGAACGATGTTAAACATATTAAAATTGTGTATTTGGCTAATTTTATTTATTTTTTTGACTTTTTTATATCACTGTGAATGGATTTCCAACGACCTAAGTATATCCAATTTTTAAAAATAAATTCCTAAAAGGCAGAAATCATTCAAAAATCATTGAAAATTAATTAAAAATATAATATTTCTTATAAAAAGGTTGTTTGTTCTTTTCGACATGTAAAAATAAATCATTAATTTTCCCCCTATTTCCCCCTTTTTCGTGAGAAAATTACCCTATTTCCCCTTTTTACATTCTCATCCAGAGAAGGTATTAGATTTGTGTAAATTTTGACCCCCCCCCCCCCCCGCCCCGATTCTTGTCAAATGTTTACGTTTTGAGGCCCCCTGGACCAAAAAACGGGTTTTTGCGAATGTGTCTGTATGTCTTTCTGTGTGCATGATAACATTCGAAAGAATTGTCTGATTGGATTCTTTTGTATACACTTTTAGTCTGCTAAACTAAAATTCATGTTCGTTAACCAGCTATTTTGGATGAAAATTGAAAAAGTGAGCGCATTTTTAAAATTTTTGAGACCGTTTTTTTCACAATTTGAAAATTACATGTGCGGCTGTTCATAGTACTGAAAAATTCAAACAATTCATCAAAATTACATTTTTTGATAAAATAAAAAGTTTCAGAGTTACGGTATTTTCAAAATCCAAAAGAAGAAACGAAAATTAATATTTCCAGCCAAACAACGCACGGTACGAAAAAATGGCAGGAAAAAAATGTTTCTTTTTACACGCCCTACAAGGTCATCGTATCGATTTTTTGAATTTTCTGAAGAAATCGAACATTCACTTTTTTATCTCACAAAGAATGATAAAAAATAAAAAATTCAATTTCACGGTCAAGCGATGCAAGATACGACGGAATTGGCAGATAGGAACATATGAACTTCTATCTAATCCAACGCTGCTGAAGGCTGGTGACTGTAATTTTGTAATTTTCTGAACTGTTCCCCAGTGTGGCTTCAGTCGGAATTTAAGATGACATTCTTTCATGTTGTAACTCGCTTTTCTTAACCCGAAATAAAGCACCCCGATAAGTGCGAAATCAAGAATGATGATTACTCAAGTGAGAGGCAAGGGGACTCACTTTAAACAAGCACTCCAATGGGAACAGAAGCTGCAACGTCCTCGGCGTTGTTTCTTGAAATTACCTTGAACCTGACGTTATGGAGGTAAATAGACCTCGGAATTATATTCAGCGCGTCAAAATACATAAGGATAAAGTGGTCTTGTCAAATAGTAATCACCTTTTTTTTGTAAACCAGTGTTTTTAATTTAAATATTTTAGCCCAAGTGTAATTTAAAAAATGTATTACGTTGTAAGATTCAATCGTTAGACAAATAATAAGATTGGTTGTAAAATCAATTTTCTTCTACTTATTTAATTTTATAAGCAAAATCTTTTCTTCTTGAAAGAAGTCTTTCATGGACCAGATTTGTGATAAGCAATATGAAACAAACTTTAATGTATTCTAATTTTAAACACTAAATGAATTCGTGTTCGAGGATTCAAACGCCACATTCAAGAAATAATTTTGAAAAGAAAAAAACTTTTTGATTCTTTTATAATATCTCTACAATTAAATCAATACAATAGAATGACTAATCAAAGTGGTCACTGCTTGGACTTAGTGTTTACCAATCTTATTTATTACAATGTCTTTAAGTCTGATCCGTTGGTAAATGAGGATTTATATCATCCAGAAATTTCGATTAGTGTAAAATTGAAATTATCAAACAATAAGCAAGTTAATTTTGCAGCTGAAAATTTAAATAAAAGACGTTCTAATTATAAAATAGCCAATAGGGCCCAACTTTCACAAGCAATAGCAAACATTGCCTGGAATGAGCTTTATGAATCTGATAATGTAGATGGCGCATGATATTGCTTATATTTGAAACTCTATAATGAAATTGATATGGTGATGCCTAGATTTTTTCCTCATGGTTTCCCATGCAAATTCCCAGCTTGGTATTCGCAAGTCTGGTAGTATTGACGGAAAAATAGCACGATTTTTGTAACACTTTAGTGATATTGTTTAGGAAATTACCTTTGAACTGAGTGCAAATGTGTTTAAAGATGTTAGTCACTTCAATAATTATATACAGTTTGAAAGAACCTTGACTGATTGTTTTCGCCTTATATTTTGGAAGAATTGGCAAAATACCTTATTATTCGCTTATTTGGCCCAAAATTTTACATCTTTCATACTATTTTGAGGTAAAAAATTTATTTTATGAAATAAGAATTAGGAGATTTCACGAAATAATAAAAAGAAAATGCCTAATACTTTTTTTTAGTATAGAGATAACTCAAAGGAATGAGTTGTGCATAAAACTAAATAAGGGTTCAATTTTAAGAAAACTTAATAGAGATTTTTCTTCAACCAATCAGCTTTGCAGAACACTTTCTAAACACAATCTAGAAAATGTCAAAGATTTACGAAAATGTCAGTTCAAATCCAGATTTTCGGGTTATCGTAAAAGGGGGAAAAACAAAAAGGAAAATAGTTACCTCCCGCGACAGTTTGTAAAACATACTCCTTAATTTAAATTATACGTATGTCGATTATGAAACAAAAAGAAAAAAAGATAAAAGTTTACAAAACCTGCAACATCTGAATTTGTTCAGTATCGATTTATCTCCAACAAGAACAGAAACAAAACATATAAAAAAGTACAATTAGGAGAAGGCCCTGCTCAAAACGCATTTGACGAAAGTAAGGAGGACAATGGAGAAGAATATTGGTAACTAATTACTACATAAAAGAAAACAATGATGATGACATATTTATGCAGCACTTCATAAATTTAATTAATGTAACCATAAATTTGTGCCTGACCTTCTTTTGATCAAACATGCATGTAATTGACATCATGTGGCGTCAAGGTAGGTTCTTGAATTAGAAGACTGTAGCTTCTAGAGATTTAAAGTAGGGCCGGTATATTGAAATGGAGTGAAAGGTGGCTCTAATGTCTAATCGTATTGGGAAATTAATTTTTTTTCAAAAAATATTTATCGCCAGAACTCTCGCACTTTTCTCAACAACGTCTGTGAAAACATGCCGCACAAGTCTGGAAAAGTCAAAATCCAGGCTTCTCTCAACCCCAAAGATCTGGTTAAACTGGATGTCGAGCTTCGTGGAGATTTTTCCGAAGAATCCGACCTCTGGACTATCAGTTGTTGTGTGTATACTGCAACGAAAGCTTTGGCGAATGCAAACCGTAAAACAAAACCAACGGCAAGACAGTATGCGTCCCGCGTTCAGTGTGTGATTAACTACATAACGTCTGACAGGAATTTCACAGCCAAGGTTCGACAGTTCGCGCGCGAACTGCAGATCCGTTATCACACACTCAATAAGTCAAAACTGCTGACAATCAGGCAGCATATTGTTGACAGAATAAGGGTACTATCTGACGCTAGGAGAAGTCTAGTTATTCTACATTTAAATCTTACTTGTTCAGTTAGCTACGAAAGTTGGCCACCAAGTAGGATATGACAAGATCCGACCCAAAGTTATTTTTGATTCAGAGGAAAAATATTTTTCGTTGATTTTCATGCTCAGGGATGCACTTACTGTCTCAGTCCGGTGTTGAAGCATCAAAGCGGATTGCAGTTTCAGTCGGGGCAAGTTAATTTGTTCAACCGGAGCGACTGTGACTTGGTGCACAACAAACGTACAATGTGAATCCTGAAAGAGTGAGAGGACCATAAATATATGCAGGAGCTGTATGCTACTCTGGAGGCATCACTGAATCTATGAATTTGCACAGTTACAAGATTTTCGCCAAGAAAGAATCGCGGTACCGAAATTTCATATAATGCCTTGAGCTGAGCGTGAAATTTCTTCCATACAGTATGATGATTTTGTGTTAAAAGTCTTGTCTTAACCGAGCTTTAGTTGCCACAGATTTTACAGAATAATTGCAACACGAATCACCGCTAGACCAACAAGGCCTAGTGGGTTAAAAATCTGAACAATAGTGGCTAATATTGTCCTTTTAGCAACAGAAGAATATGATGTATATTGCACAGAATATCTTTGTTCATCGACGTCAGGTGTCCATAATAATCTTGAAGTTTTTGGATCTTTATCTGTTTGAATCATTCTTTCTGACTCTGAATGATTCGATTCTTCAAATACATATGGTTTATTCGAAGCCCATTTTCGAAGGTCCATTCCTGCGGCGGAGAGGGGCTGAATCAGTTCAGTTTTCAGTTGTCTTGCCACCTCAACAGTGTCTGCCCCCGTAAGTAAATCGTCCACGGAAAAATCTCTCATGATGACCTGACTGGCGGTGGCTAGTCTTAATATAAAGATCAGGATTTTTTATTTCGAATCCTCGTACCACAAAATTTCGTTTTTTTCTCGAGAAATTAAGGGGCAATGCGGTGTATCAACGAGACTGTTGCCTATTTTTCGACATGAAAACTTTGTTCTTTGAGTTTAATCAAATTTAAGTAACTAATTTCTAAATTTTCCAGGAAATTTTAATGAAAATCAATGGTTTTTATTTGTTCTGCTAAGATTCATTTAAAATCGCCATAAACCATCAAAAGTCATGTCCTGCTGCGTTCTATCCTTCAGCTTCGGAAACTTTAAACATTCTCTTTAAATGTATACCCCTGTTACCTTCTTATATTTTACTGAAAGATAATTTTAGTAAACTTTTCTACGCTATCTCAAGTGACCGTGAAATAGCTGAGACATACGAAAAAATTCAGGTCAACTTGCCAGGTCAACAACACCTCTGAGAAAACCTGAAGAATGTATGTCAATCGCTGAAACCTTTTTGGGCAAACTTGAACAAACTTTACAGTTTCTGATTTGACTGTTCAGCAACACAATAATCGACAACCAGTTCTGGCAAAGGACTGTTAATTTATATTCTCTATTATCACCAATAAATCTGTGGGTTCATGAAATAACATTAGGTTCAAATATATTAGTCAGCAGAGTCACACATATTACAAAGCTTAGAAAGCATCTTATTGATCATATAGAATCAGTGGCCTTAGTGACAACAGAAAAAGAGAGTATCCGTGCGATTTTAAATATAGGATTAGAAGAAACTCTAAGTGAGGATCACTTTGCAACGAACATTCTTGATCAACCATTCAAAGAAAGAGACAATGATCACGAACACTCGAACAGGATATTACTGGAGTAATGATTATTTTCAAATTAGGACAAGTATTGCATGCTGGTACTCCGCAAGAAATATCTGGTGCATTAAGTTCTTTCAGAAGCAAACAAAGGTTATGGAGAAATGCATTTTTATGGCAAAAAGAATTAATGGAAAATCCGTCTGCCTTGTGGAGTGGAATTTGCGCTTATAATCAACTGAGCAAAATTGTCCCCAATGTACAAGAACCGTTCTCAAGTCTGGAACGAGGTATCAATAAAACAATATATATTGTGTATACTGTAGGAACTTTCCCCAAATCTGAAGTTGATTTATGTCAAAAGAATCACTGTACTATAAGATTAAACTAAAAATTTTGCGGACAGTAAATTGACCAGCATCTCGAAACCACATCCTCAAAGGACATACCACTCAAAGCGCTTACGAGGGATCGATACTGTGTTCGATATTTCCCTCTCCATGAGCAAAGCGTCGACAAAGTTCACCCATTTTCCAAGAATTTCGACGCAAGTATAATTACAGCATGAAATGACTGACGTCTTCAACACCCCGAGCGCTTTTTTCAACAAATACTGACACCACATATTGTTCACCGATTTTCCAATTCATTCCACTCAAGCCTAATCATCGGATAGAACGACTGTGGTATTCAATCCTCAGAGTGCTTTTTAGAACAAACGCTCACACTCTCCGAAAGAGATCGCTAGACATTCCTGACACTGCCAGATATTTCTGACACCGCATATTGTTCGCCTATTTTCCAATCATTTCCACTCGAGTCTAATCACCGGATAAGATGACTGACGGACTAAATCCTCCTAGTGCTTTTTACACAATTCAAGAAAAATCGGAAATAATTTAATTATCCCGATAATAGTGTACCTCTTTTAATTGGTCCGACAATATAAAGAAATATCTAACTAGAAGTATCAATACTTATATTTTTGGAGTATTTTGGAATTGCTGACCAGAAACAGTTTTTAACATGAAGGAGCATTCACAAACGAGTCACTTTCAAAGCGGGGTTGGTGAGTTAGGGATTTACAGAATTTCTCGACCGATGACTTGAGACAAGAAGCTGGTTGCATATGAATACGACATTATATAGCTACATAAACTGCAAATCATATTTATTAAGTCATTATATCTATTCTAATGGCAATAACATTGTTTGCATTAATTATATTCATTAAACTGTGACCGTCAGAAACAGAAACGCTGTTTTTTTTCTGTGAATAGCTTGACTACTAAAATTTCATGTGACGCCCAGACATAATCATGCTGCTTCAATTTTCAGATTCCAATCCCTTCAGTTCCTCGAAAAAAGTCTATAACTCGGCTCAAAACACCTCTAGCATTTTTCTGATGGTATTTACAGTTATAGCCGACTACATTGTTATTTTCATCTAGTACTTCATCTATGCAGATGCCTGTAAAATAGATATTTTTTTTGTAAAATTCAATCGTTCAAGTTAATACAGAAGTTGAAGAAAAATGACAAGAACTCTCTAATGATCAATCAAATTCTTTTATGAAAAGGTTATAATTTTGTTAAATCTTCAGAAAAATATATCTACTCACGGATACTATCTTTCATTTCCGTGGATGTGACATGTAGGTGAGATGGTACATTGCCTGAACATTCATACACATTCGTCAGTCTATTATTTGCATCGAATCGACGCGATAATTTAATGCAATGATCTGAAAATCAATTTGATGATCTATAACATCTATTAGAAATTTAGACACAAAGCTCTGAGCAATGAAAATTTAAAAAGATTCAACATGCAATAAAAATAGTTTATTGAAGAAATAAGTAGTCTGAAAAAATAACACAATCTGCTATCTGTGTTACATTAGCTCGCTATCAATTTTCAAATTTAGAAAATTATCTGGCACTACTTTACTATAAATGAATTATTCTTTTGATGAACAGAACAATTAATTGAATTTTGGATGTAAACATTTTAAAATCCAATTAGGGATAAAGGATAGACTTATGTATAGAGGTGAAATTCACTGAAGTTAAACTATAACAAGGGTACATTGTCTGTTATGTTTTTCAAATCAGTACTTGCGCATTTTACTTATTATGCTAAACACTTTAAGGTATAATATTGCAATTGAATTTATAACATGGGTATAGGGGGAAGATGTTCATAGTTATTCGGTGTGCACAGGGAGTCAAAACAAATATAAAAAAAACTATACCATAAAATGGTTGATAGTCACTAAATATCTATGACTCTGTTTTCTATAGACTTGTTTAAGAAAAGTCATATCTGTGAAGATGATGGCTTTGGTCTTGTTGACGTTGTATTTCAGTCCCCAGTATTTTAAATATTAAATGTGCGTAGGATCTTTTTGACTGGAAGATCGGCCATGTTCAGGTTGAAGACGAAAGGTCCGAGAACTGATCCTTGAAGTATCCCGTGTGGAACATGATGTGTTCTCCCAATTATGTTAGCTGGCATTTCCATCTTGTCCATTTCTAAGAGTAGCCCTTTATGTTTCATGGAATCAAAGGCTTCTATCAGATTGGTACTGATGACTGAGGTTGACTCGCTATTCTTGATAGCTTTTGTGATTCGAATCAGTGTGCATAGAGCTTGTGTCTAGGTTCCTATTTGCTTGTAGAAGCCGTGTTGAAATTGTGGAATAAACTTTTTAATGTGTTTGCATTCTAGCAAGTATTATTTTCTCCACTATTTCTCCCATGATGTTCAATAGGGTGATGGGTCTATAAGACTCATCATCAGTTCTGTTTGTAGACACCAGATTTGAATTTAGACAAGTTTGTTCTTGATGAATGGACCAATGTTCTTGACTTGTTGGATCATAATTTCGTCAGGTCTCGGAGTTTCATTATTCCTGAAGGTACTCATGATTTTATTGGCCTCCACAATATCTATAGTTTTTGAAAAGGTGTTGATTTTAAGGTATCTTCGCATTTTGTAGAGATTTCAGCCTACAACACTATGGCTGCACTCACTACCTTGTTAATTATTTTCTTTGTTGAAATGATTCCTGCGCATGTGGGTAGTATCGTGTCCGGGTATTTCAGAGATTTTTTCACTTCCCACAACTCTCTTCGATAATCCTGGCGAAATTACTTCTCGAAAGTTCTCGAATCTATTGGAGAGATCCACTCCGTTCAATCTGTCATTATCTGTAGCTCTCTGCTTTTTGCAGTCGAGAACCAATTTTCTTTCTCACTCTGAACCAGAAATAATCATGTTTCTCTTTCTCACTTGACCTGCCTTGGGATTAACTTTCCTTAACTTTCACGAAGTCACATTTTTTCAATTCTTGCTCATCCTCCAGGGCAACGGATGTTTCGAAACAGTGAAGGAAGAGCTCACCACACTCGCACTCACGATAAAATTTCTTGCAGTTGTGTTAAATATTCTGCCAAATATTGTGTTTACAGTTCTGAGAACAACTTTTGTTACATATTCCAGTAAATCCAAATAGCCTACCCTAAAAAGTGAACTAATTTTGCATGGTTTCCCCTGTACGATTTTAAAGTTCTCCGACTCCCTGTATGCACCTTATCCGTAAGTTTAAAAATATAATCATACACATTAAATATATTATTTGACTCACAGAGAGCTTCCGCTTTAGTTTTATGCTCAAACAGTACTTGGCATTCACTGCTATAAACAAAATAACAGAGAAAGACGAAAATTAAAAATCGCATGAATGTTAATGTTAAGACACTTTTCAGTTAATTTACTTCAAGCTTTATAACTGAATAATTGAATATTCTTTTCGTGTTCTTGTTAATTAGCGTTAAGTTATAAATCTAATTTTTGTGGAAGTGACATTGTTTTCTCATGGCGTTGCCAAATAAAAAAGACTAGGTGATATTAAAGATTGCCAAATCTGAAAATAATGATATGTACAATTGATAAGCAACGAATATTTACTCATCCAGATAACAAATTGCGTCTTCAGAGTCATGCTTAAATTATTCACGATACAGATAAAATAGATACATCTCTGACTTCGCAAAATGTTTATTTCAGGCTTTTATGAACGAAAAATGTAAAGATTCCTGCATATTCAGTTAAACAATAATTCATTAATTTCAGTTCAATAGTGATGCTAAAAATTAAAATGGGTCAGGACAATTGCCATTGGGTTCCGCACAGCATATATTATTTCCAAATAGAAATTAGTTCTCAAGTTTATAAGTCAGCCACAAATATTCACCATATCCATCATAAAAGGGTGTGATGATCAGTGATAATCTAGGTATGTCTCCTAATGATACACTGGGACCGCGATTTACTGGGGGTGTCGGGCTTGGCCCTAATGGCCTTCATGATAAATCGGGGGTTTTCGAACTATTTTTCTTCTTCATTTTAACCTATGACATTCTCCGAATTATCCACACGAGCACTGTCATTGCGTGAAATCTCTAATGAATTGACGCCTTACGCAACGCCATGCCATACTGCTATCATGGGACGCCACCCTGAGTTTCGACAGTAGAGTCGATTGGTTTAGAGCGTGAAATAGCAAAGTGAGAATCAGAGAGAATCAGTGATATTATAGAGAAAAGAAATAATAAACATGGAAATGAGAGTGACAATTCTTGCACGCCCGAAAAATTTGAGATATAGCTGATACTGTAAATGACCAGTTGTTGCCTTTTAAAGCACGAGAACTTTACAAAGCTACTTACCTAACCAATATGGAATGGACAGCCTTAAATCAAATTAATTTGACATCGGAGAATGTTTTGAAAGCTTATTTCGTCAATTTGTTTGAAAAATACGCGCCCCCTATTTTGTGGTGAAAATGGTCGATGATCAAAAGCACATTAATTAACAAAGAAGGAAAAAATCGGAAAAGACATCGGTCAATACAAACAATTGACAGCTTTCCTATAAATGAGAGAAGTCAAAGGTTGGGTCATCGGAGGAAGTCGAGCAATGTCTGAAGGAAGCTCCGGATGATACATTTCTAACCACTGCACTAAGGTAATTTTATATTTAAATCATGCCTCTAATATGTAAAAAAGTTACACAAAAGACTGAAATTCATTTTTTGCTTGAGGATTAGTACAAAATTGATTTTCCTAATCTTCTTCACCCTTTTGATTAAAAATTTATCTGGTTTTTTGAAAATGTACTACTTAGAAAAATTAAACTACTTGCTTAAAAATTAAACTATTAAAAGAAAAATTAATTTTTTGCTTGAGGATTAAAAAATGTAGTGCAAAGTTCGTCTTTTTAGTAGAAAATTAATCTTCTTGGTAAAATGTTCACCCCTTTAATAAAAAATTCATCTCGTTGGATGAAAATGTTGCATATAATATACGCTTTCTCAACTAATTTAACTCTGATTTTCTACAGGCAAGCGCTGCAGACTAACAAAAAATAGACTGACACGGACAAGAACGTCGAAAATAGTTCAAATTAAAGGCAAATTCCCATTATGACTAAGAAGAAGGACATTTCGAATTGTGGAAAGGATAAAACGAAGGACAAATTCTTCTAAAGAAGGATGTGTGGTAGCCATAGTTGAATCAGTAAAAATCTATAATAATTTTCCATAAAAATGTTTTAGTAGTGGAATAAAAAGCAAGTTTTTTTATTTGCTTCTGAAAATGATGGCTAGGGCATTGACGAAACGTAAAAGGCATGTAAGCCAGAATACATTGATTTTTTATTATTCTTTTTAGTTACAAAGTACTGATAACATTTTAAGCCAACTTTGGATCACAAACAATATTGAATTTTTGTTTTACATTTTGTTTCAATTCAGTGCATGATGTGGAGGATTTTAACTTACACGCTGCACTCTATAATGCCACATGATTTCGCGACGGGTACCTACTGGAACTTCATCAATTTCTCTTGGGGTCAATCGGGTAACCCTGCCGCTTGACATGTTTATTTTCACCCGTCTATTACCGGAAATACCATAAAGTCCAATAAGAAGATTACTACTCGCCAATATTGCAAAGATATCATCGTTTGCTGATAATACAATTTTTTCTTGGTTTGAAATGTGCTCAAATTCATTACGTCTTGTGTATAATCTAATTCTATTATCATCAGGAAAAGTCCACCTTCGAAGTTGGAATATTCGGTCCGGATGAGCAACGGAAATAAGCCGAATACATTCAATATCTTCAAGTTCATATCCAATTCTGACAAAAAAAGGCTGCCTGGTAGGTTGATCAGTACACATGGCAGATGGAGACCTAGACCTGGCACGATCAGGAAGGTTTGTAGGGGAAGAATGCCTCTCAGGTGAATGATGTCTGTAAGAAGAAGCAGAAGAAGAAGATGGTCCGCTACGAGGAACACCAGGAATAGGGTCGCCATTCGGTAAACACTCAAACTGGTAACTTAACTCTGCAAGAAGAAATAGCGTATTACATTCTTTTTACATTCTTATTTTTTTTAAAAAGTGCTTTGATATTTCATGAATTCAATGTGGCGAAATTGTGTCGCTGGATGCCAAAAGGAGATATAGAATTGTTTCGCGAGAGTAAGGGTTCCTTTGCTGGCCGCTTGTATCCTTCACATTTTACTAATAGACTTCACTATATTTCAACATGGTCAACTTTACAGTAATAAAAACTACAGTGTTTTTCACAGAACTAACTCGAGAGGAGAATTTTGGGAGTATGACTTCTGTTAACTGCGACATAATAGTTTCTGATGGTACTAAGGACTTATTTTTTTATTTGGATGTTTTTACTTTGGATTTTCGTCTCCTGATGAGGAATACATTTGGCCAGTCCAGTTTTTATTAATTAAGGAACTTAATCATTATAGTCGTCAAGCTTACGCAAGCAGTTTGTTTTTCTCAAATTTAGTGTTCTATAAAAAATATTTTGGAAATGTCCCGATGAAGAAGTTTCGATAAAGAACTCACCACTATTATTTTATATAGAGGAATGTCGTCAGGGTTAAATGACTGACGTATTCAGCCCCCCGAGCGCTTTTTTCAACAAATACTGACACAGCATATTGTTCACCCATTTTCCAATTCATTCCACTCAAGTCTAATCATCGGATAGAACGACTGAGGTATTCAATCCTCAGAGTGCTTTTTAGAACAAACGTTTTCGCTCCCAGCAGAAGATCGCCACATGTTTCTGCCACAGCACATTGTTCCTCCATTTTCCACTCATTTCCGCTGAAGTCTAATCACCGGATGAAATAACTAACTAGTGTTCTATAAAAAATATTTTGGAAATGTCCCGATGAAGAAGTTTCGATAAAGAACTCACCACTATTATTTTATTTAGGGGAATGTCGTCAGGGTTGGCACGTCGTTTAGGTCGGCCCACTGCAATTTCTTTATTTTGATCACTAGTGCCACCATTGTGCGAGCGCGGCAAAACTTCTCTAAGTGACAACGAACTTTTCGTGACATTAAAAATTGGGATCGTGAAAGAAAAACATGTTTTGTGCACTCAGTGGCACTCACCTAGGGGAAAATTCAATCCCGTAACGTGATTGGTTATGGTGTGACGCGATATGGCAATGGCGCTTCTCCTCAAGGTGTCCGATCGAGAAAAAAAAGTTTGGTCCGATGTCGGTAAAAATTGGGCTGGAGCTCGGCTGATCTCGTCATGTAACACTTGATCAGTTCAGGCCGATATCGGGCAACGACATAGGACGATTTCGGACAACGATATCGATCGATGTCGGCCGAATTTTTTTTTCGTTCGGAGTGTTGACAACGCTGCGTCAGTTCTCGATGCTACAAAATGTCAATAAAGTGAAATCTCATTAAATAAAAAGAAAATAAAATAGAAAACTCGTGTATTGTCGTTTTTTTTCTTCTTAGCAATACGTGTTCACATTTGCGACATTTCCTTGTAGCATTTTTGCTAAATCGAATAAAAATTGGAAAATTCAACCAATTCGGCTTTTTATTTCATTCAATTTATTTTTCTAGGTCATGTTCAATCATTTGAGTTTACCTCGATTTTCATCGGTGGGCCAACCCAGACAAGATGGGCCGACCTTGAAAGCATTTCGTTTTTTTTAATGGTGCTTCCCTAATTTACAAAGGGTGATTATTATGTTATAATAATTAATATTATGTGAGAATTATGCTGAATTCAAGAGAATTCTACAGAATTGAAGAGAATTCTACAGAACTGAAGAGAATTGTATAGAATTGAAGAGAATTCTGCTGAATTAAAGAGAATTCTACAGAGCTCATCAACAATTCTACTGCATTTAGTAGTATTATTTAGAACTTGAGAGAATTTTTCTGAATTCAAGAGAACTCTGCAGAATTCGAGAAATTTCTACTAAATCCAATAGACTTATATAAAATGCAAGAGAATTCTACTGAATCCATGATCATTCTGCTAGGTTCTCGAGAATGTTGATAAGCGAAGTCGATGGCACATGATTTTTTGTTATTATCATGCTCGACGCCATTCTTTACAATTAAAAGATACAAAAATGTTTTTTGAATACTGGGACACCCTATACATTGTTAAAATTACAAGCTAATTTTATGAATTTTTGATCAACAAGTTTCTGTTGCTACGGCAGGTTTTAAAGCTGTAGAGGAGAATTACGCAATTTATTCGTACTTGTACAATAAAACTGTGCTGACATTAAATTTGATAAAAGTTTAATGTATGTAATATTTACTTGTGAAAAAATCTGAGTAGATCAAGGTAATATAATATTATCAATAATAACACGGCCAATTAAATAATTTTGAAATATTTCTTATGCATAAATTTGTAACTAAATACACAGTCTATATTTGAATAATAAAATCTTTCTTCATTGTAGCACATTGATGCGGTTGAATGCTCCGATTTTTTTCCTAATTCCCTTGAGTTCCTTATTTTCTTCAGTTCTCCCTTATATGAAACGTTTTTTTTTTTGTACAATATTGTACTATTCTTTTATGAAACAAACGGGGAGTCACACATGTTGGTGTATCTTCTTATTGCGCCAACAAAAAATTGTAATATGGCAAGCAGAGTAATGTTAGACATCAGGTCCATGCTTATGACTTGGGTAGTATATTTGTAGTAATATGGCACACGGGCTTATATTAGACATTGTGTAATGTAGCACACGAGTTAATGTGAGAAATGGGGTAATGTGGCACATAGGGTTTATCCTTTTAATTAGGGTGGTGAGATATTCTTCTAACGTAGATCTTAATTGTCTTCCGAAAATACTTTCGTAAGGGAATGACAAGGACCTTTTTTTAATATGCTACGAAAAACGACAGTCTAGAGCATTGGTGGATGATTAAAGCCTTGAGAACCATAATATATTAACTTTTTAGCATTATTTTTAGATGGTTGGTTGCAATATGAACTAGGGAACCCGTAAGAGCGGCGCCCGCAGGCGCTCAGGCTCTAAAGGCCATTTTGCCACACCCTTGAATATTCTGAAGACCGTACACCGAACCTGGTCATTCCCTTGCTTCGAACGTTCTGGATATATAGCTTTTGGGTGCCAGGTGTAACCAATGGCACAGAGAAGGACGCGGCCCTCTTCGCAAACTGTGCTGGTGTATTATGTATATGTATGTGCGTACGTTCATTATTCGAAATCGACCAGTGACCACAGAGCGATGGACCCCTCGACATGGAGCCCCTTCGCAAAGATATACCTAACTCTTTTCAATGTCGACTAGTGACCTCAAGCAAGTTTTCCCTCGACTTGGAGCCTACCCCTTAGCAGGTAACTAGCCTCCTTTGAGGGGACATACAGTTTGAGGTTGGTTCCGAACCACCGAAGCCCCAGTAGAAATACATAGATGAACTTCCAGTAGTGCTAGCACAGGGATCGAACCCCGAGGCTCAGGCACAAACAGTGATCAATTCTACTTTCACTCTTTGCTTTAATTGAACGTATGGAGTAGAGAGTTATAGTACACAGGTACTTCTATAAAATTCCGTATGATCCAGTAAGAGCGTTACTACCATCCAATATGGGACAAAAAAAGCTTTGCGCTACCGTATTTGCTATTCAAAGACCTACTGCGCACAATAAAGACTAAGTGAGAGATTTACCACTTGAAATTTCGGACAGAATGCAAATTCCCGAAAATTGGTCCGAATCCTGGAATCAATCCGAAATTCTTCTTTTTGTCATCCGATATGTCACTAAATTTCTATCCCTGACATCTTTTTAAAATTATAGATATATTATATTATTATAATTACCAATAGAGTTAAAGATAGCTGCAAAGGAAACGACCAGCGTATAAACCATTCTCGTTCTGTCCAAGTAAAGCAAAAACTGAATATTGTATCTTCAAACGAATAATTTCGTTAACAGTTTAACTGAAGATTATTCTGATGCGGCATTAGAGTATATAATATAAACTGTACTCTTTATCTCGTTGATTATACTGGCCTAATCTCGTCCTTCTGAGATATTTATATTTCATCAAGCTGTTTGAAGAAAGAAATTTTATTACCTCGACCGTAGTTTGGGAAAAATAAAGCTATTTTTTTAATCGTTCTTCGATAAAAATCTGAATACCAACCGAAAATGTTTTAAAAAATATACAAATGTTGTGAACATCTTTCTGAAGGTTTCTGGCAAGATTCACAGACATATGCCGCTGCGCAGTATATATATATATAAACTAAAGGTTAACAACCACCGCAGGGTCCCACTGGGAGTAACTGTCATCTAAAAAAATGACAATTAGCTAAAAATATCTTTTCGATGATTTTTTGCTATGATGCTTTACAAATTTACAAGAATTATCAATTATTTCGACAATTTTCATAAACAAATTCAGAGCTTGGCTAATTTTCACCGAATAGGCTTAACTTTTTCACGGAATCAACTAATAATGTTTTTGCAATGATTTTTCGCTATGATATTTTCGAAATTGACAGAAATTGTCTATTACTTAAACAATGTTTATAAATAAAAATTCTGATTTTGACTGTTTTGCAAGGAGGATGCTCAATTTTTGTTTATGGAATCGATTATTAATATCTTTCCAATAACTCTTGGCTATGATGCTTTCTCAGTCGATTCCGTCAACAAAAATCGAGCGTATTCGTCGAAAAATAGTAAAGCGATTCCAACTATTTTTTCATTTCCCAATTAGTTACTCAGGTAAAATTTTAATTCTTGTTCGAAGGATTAAAAAGTATAAAAAAATACCCGATGATCTTCAGGTATTTAAAAAATTGCAAGGGATTTTTGAGAGATTCGAAAAATTTAAAGAAATTTCTAATGGTTATAATGATTTTTAGGTATTTAAAAAATGTCATATATTCTTGAAAGTATCCTACAATTACAGAATACGTGAAAAAATTTTATAGAACCTTACAGGTTTTAGAATATTTCATAAGATTCAAAGTGATATTTAGCGAATCTTAACGAATTTCATGAAATTTTTTAGGATTTTCAGGATTTCGAGTGATTTCAATGAAAAAAATAATGAAGATAAATATATTCTTTAAAAACTTCAAAGTATTTTGCACGTTTAGTTTCGACCTTTTTTGTATAATATAGCGAAGCAAATCATGGAAATGGAGGCCAAACTAAAAGACGCGATAGTTCTTTTGGAAATGTTTCAGTCACTGTTTGGACCCTCATCAGTGGAAAAAAAACATTTATTAAGTCTGCAAAAAACATTAAAATAATGTAGAAAATATTTATGAAACAAAATGAATAATAATTGATACAAATGAATATCACAAGTAAAAGAAAGAGAAGGGTTGTCTGATAAAGGGAGGGAATCAATTTTATATCTATATCACAAGCAATAAATGTTGATTACAGTGCAGAAGACAAAAGGTACAATTTAAAAACGTATCAATAAGTTAGAGCTAAGATCCAACAGAAAGCAAAAAACATGATTTAAAACAAATAAATATTAAGGGAGATTCCAATATGATACGTGAATTCAAACTGAGAAATCCAGATGTGATTACTAATTCTGGTAAAGACAATTTTATGATTGCTGTCTAAAACTGGTTACTACAAAAAATTTCTGATGTCGTAAATGATAAAAAGCTTTATTCTTTATGCAAATTTGAATACACTGCTACTCTACAAGACAAAAATAATCATTTGATTTCTGATTTAGAATTTAATAATTTAATTTCTTCTTACCAAGCTAGAGATTCCTGAATTTACTGAAATTCCACTGAAAAATGAATTTACTGCCAATCCATTGACAATTTCAATTTTTACCATCCCAACATTAAATGTACCATATAGAATGAAGAAAATTCAGAAAATAGTTTTTTAGACACTCTTGTTATTAAATGTGAAGATTTTGTAAAAATTGATTAGTATCATAGGAAAACTTGGTCTGGTTGTTATCTACATTATAACTCTTTTCATCCTAATTGTCATAAAATTTGTTTGGTCACAGGTTTATTTTACAGGATTTTCAGAATTCAAGATCCAGAATTTAGAATCAAAAACATAAATTTAATCAGAGATAACTCAAAAGATAATGGTTTCCCAAACTTATGTAATCAACAATTGTCCGAAAAGAAGAACTTTCCGATTATATAATACTGAATTTGCTTCTGAATCTAATAAAAATAAAAAATTCGCTTATGTTTACCTGACAGTCTGTCCATATATAAGATGTTTTTCGGAAAAAGTTGAAGCAATCAAAAAAAAAATCAAGATCATTAACAAACCAACGAATAGCTTCTGAAGAATTGTTAACAATCTCAAAGATACACTTCCCAACAATAAAATATCCGGAGTTACACAGATACTCTTTTTCCTATCCTGATAATGCTGCTGATATTGCTCTTACTGAACTCTTCATTGATGCCAGCCATAACTCTTATTTGTATGATAAATAATAATAATAATATGAATATTTTCTACATCATTTGTATCTTTCACAGACTTGATGTTTTTTTGACTGATGAGGGTCCAAAACAGTAACCGAAACGATTCAAAAAGAATGATTACATCTTTTATTTGTACCTTCATTTCCCTGACTTCGCTATTTAACTTCAAAGTATTGTCTCCACAAAGAAATCATAATTATGAAAATGGATGAAGTATAGAAAGAATATGATTGATTAAAAAATGTTTTTTTGACGATTGCATTAGATCCTAACTGAAGATTCCGAAGGCACAAAAGAACGAGGGTAGGTGATTGGAGAAGCTCTATATCGCATTTTGTTGAATGCGTGTACGAATACAACACATTTGGTAGTATATTTTTGAGGCTGGAGAAAAAAAGTAATTTTCTTTCCCTATCAAACTTCCCCAATGCAACCTTTCATTCGCGTTACAAAACGAGTAGAGAGCATATCCCATTCTGAACGCCTATCGTGTAGGTGTGTGGAGTCTATATAGGTGTACTTAACTATATATGTATGGAGTGAGTATGAATGTGTAAGTGAATGTATAACACATTCGGAGAAATAGATTTGGCGACGGCGAACCCGCGGAGAGGGGCCAAGGTTTCTTTCAACGCTTTGAATGAATCAACAACGGGACGATGATATCTGGGGTGGTGATAACAATGCTAACGCCGCGCCGCTGCTGTGTGGCTGTGGGGAAGTGGTTTTCACTTTTCACTGCACCGAGAGAGTGCCATGCCGCACTTGCGGAACGTGTTAAATGTCCCGAGGGGTCTTGGATTCTTTACTTTAGTACTTTCGGGGTTTTCTCAATTTTTAGGGTTTCTGAGCCACGTAGCCCCCCCCCCCTCGCTCCGTGCGGGGTGAGGAAGGAGGGGAAGTGGAGAAATTAGGTTGGAGAAGTAGTGGAAGTCACGGGAAGTTAGGATAAGTAGGGAAGATAGGGGGAGTTTGTGCAAATAAGGGGGAGAAGTAGGGAAAATGAGGAAAGGGTAAGTAAAGAAAGTAAATGGGAAATTAGGGTGAGCCAGTAGGGGAAGATACGGGAAGTGAGGATAAGTAGAGGAAATAGTAGGAGTTTGTGCAAATAAGGGGGAGAAGTAGGAAAAATGAGGGTAGAGGAGTTATGAAAAATAAGGAGAGGGCGAGTGAAGAAAGTAAAGAGGAAATTAAAGTATGGAAGTAGGCGAAGTAGTGGAAGTCATGGGTAGTGAGGAGAAGTAGTGGATATAGGAGAAGTTTGTGCAAATAAGCGGGAGAAGTCGGAAAAATGAGGGTAGAATTGTTATGGAAAATGAGGAGAGGGTAAGTAAAGAAAGTAATGAGGAAATGAGGGTGCGAAAGTAGGGGAAGTTACGGAAAGTGAGGATAAGTAGGGGAAATAGTGGGAGTTTGTGCAAATGAGGGAGAGAAGTAGGAAAAAGGAGGATAGGGAAGTTATGAGGAATGAGGAGGGAGTAATTAAAGAAAGTAAAGGAGAGATTTAGGTGCGGAAGTAGTGGAAGTCACGGGAAGTGAGGATAAGTAGGGGAAATAGGGGGACTTTGTGCAAATAAGGGGGAGATGTAGGGGAAATGTGGGTAGTGGAGTTATGGGAAATGAGGAAAGAGTAAGTAAAGAAAGTAAAGGGGAAATTAGGGTGCGGAAGTAGGGGAAGTAGTGAAAGTCACGGGTAGTTAGGAGAAGTAGGGGAAATAGGAAAGTTTGTCCAATAAGGGGGAAAAGTAGGGAAAATAAGGGTACCGGAGTTATAAGAAA
Source organism: Andricus grossulariae (assembly GCA_011634705.1). Taxonomy (NCBI): domain Eukaryota; kingdom Metazoa; phylum Arthropoda; class Insecta; order Hymenoptera; family Cynipidae; genus Andricus; species Andricus grossulariae. Next base: position 177,131,143 of record JAABKJ010007545.1, read on the forward strand.
TGAGGAGAGAGACAGTAAAGAAAGTGAAGGAAAAATTAGGTTGGGGAAGTAGTGGAAGTCATAAGGAGTGAGCAAGATTAATTTCTACCAAAAAAGATGAATTTCTAACTAAAAATACATCATTTTTCAACCAAAAATTGAATAAATAAATTTTTAGTCAAAAAAAGAATGTTTGACCAACGAGATGAATTTTTAATTAAAATCATGGAATATTCCCCTGAAATAATAGTTACATTTTCAGTTCAAATAAATAATAATCATTTTCAACGAAAAAAGAAAAAAAGTTTCAACAAAATAATTAAATTTTTAGTAAAAAAATCCTTTTTTCAAAATAAAAACCAAGACAAAAAAATTAAATTTTAACAAAAGAGTTTAACTTTCAACCAAGTAATTTTATTTCCAACCAAACAAATAAATTTTTAACTTGAATGATAAATATTTAACTGGAATACTTAAATTTTTCACCGAAAAGATGAATAATTTTTAGAGAAGAAGATTAGCTTGCAAATAAAAAGATCATTTTCAACAACAAAAAAATCGATTTTTAACCAAATATGTGGATTTTCAACGAAATAGTTGGATTTTCAATTAAAAAAGACCATTTTTCATCCCAATTATTGAATTTTGAACAATAAACGATCAATTTTCAACCAAAAATAAACATTCAAATTTTCAGTTGAAGGAAATAATTTTCAACCAAACTGATTGAATTTTCATCCAAAAATGATACATTTTAACCAAAAATAGAATGGTTAAATTTTCCTTTGAAAATCTAATTCCTAACAACGACAAAAGTGGATTTTCAGCAAAATAGATAAATTTTCTACTGGAATAGTTAAATTTCTAACTTAAAAAATTGACTTTCAATAAAGAGACAAAATTCACTGTGACAAAATTGGGACAGAACTGTTCTAGAACAAACAAGTAACTGTGTTCTAGAATACTGTGACAAAATTTTGAAAGAACTGTTCTAGAACAAAAAGGTAACAGTGTTCTAGAACATTGTGACAAAATTGCGAAATAACTATTTTAGAACAAAAAGGTAACAGTGTTCTAGAACACTGTGACAAGATCGTGCCAGAACTGTTCCAGAACTAAAAGGTAACAGTGTTCTAGAACACTGTGACAAAATTGTGAAAGAACTGTTCTGGAACAAAAAGGTAGCAGTGTTCTAGAACACTGCAACAATATTGTGAAGGAACCGTTCTAGAACAAGAAAGCAACAGTGTTCTAGAACACTATGACAAAATTGTGTCAGATCTGTTTTATATCTATGTGACAGCACTGTTCTGTAACAGTTGCTATGAAATTGTTCTAGAAGAAACCATCACAGACGTTCTATATCGTTTGTACCAAGTTTGATCCAGAACTGTGCCGTAATAGTGTTATTTCGAAGTTCTAAGACCCTGTCACAAGTGTGTTCTAGAACAAAATAGGAACAGGAATTAATAACTGTTCCAGAACAGTTGTTCCGTAATTGTTCTAGAACTGACCAATCTCAGAATGTTCTATCATCTTTTTTTTCCAAGTTTAATCTAGAATTTTTCTTTAACGGTGTTATGTCAATGTGCTAGAACTGTGTTAAAAATGTGTTCTAGAATAAATCAAGAAGAAAAATTCAGATCGGTTACTGAACAGTTTTTTCTGAAATGTTCTAGCACTCACGAACCACAGACGATAAAATTTTTAAAAATTCTTAGATTTTGAAAAATCTGAAAATAATAATAAATATTCTAATAATTTCTGATTCATTTAATTATTTTTATTAATCGAACTAATTGAATTAAGTAAATTAATTGACTTATTTAATTAATTTAATTTAGATAATATTAGAATTTTTATTATTTTTCAGATTTTTTTGAATCGGGACGACTGTAAATTCCCGACACTGAAATATTTCCGAATTCGAACATTACCGAATAATAAATTTCCCGAAATTATAAAGGTGCCGAAATATAAGAGTCCCAAATTGGAAAATTCCCGAATAATAAAATTCCTGACAGAAAATTGCCGAATTATAAATTATCCGAACTAGGAAATTTCCAAATTAAAATTTTTTTGAATTTAAACCATTAGAAACTTGCTTTTTTTCTAAATAAATATTATTTATTCACAAAAAATAAAAGAATCAAATATTTCTATCAAGAAAATATATTTTTTCAATGTTTAAAATTTTTGAAAAATTATTATTATTATTGTAAATAACAATAATTGAAACGAAAGTTTTTTTGAATGAACAATTTTGTTTGAAAATGTGCATAGTATTTTAAAAAATTACGAAAAAAGTTCTCAAAAATCAAAATTTCAATTTGAAGTAAAAAAAATTGAAAAGAAACTTAGACATAAATCAGTGATGAATTGAATCCTGTGAACTTTGTTTGCACGTGTGTTTAAATTTATTTTTTTATACACTTTTGATAAACATTATTTTAATTAACGTTATTTTAATTAAAACAATAATTTTCTAAAAGTACTAACATTGACAACAATTTTTCTTATATAAAAGTATTTCATTATTATATTTTCAATGAATAAATTATATCTATAAAAAACTATTTCTTTAATTTGTTTTGAATAGGTAATTTTCTAGTTCGGATATTTTATGATTTGGCAATTTACTGTCGGGAATTTCCCCACTCGATTTTTTAATTTTGGCAATTTTATAATTTCGGGAATTTTAATATTCGACAATTTTCAATTTGAACATTTTACATTGTCGTGAATTTTATTTCTTTCGATTTTTCAGTTATCCCTTAAAATATTCGAAAATTTTTGCATTTTTCGCATCTTAAAAAGGAACTAAAAAACAGTTCAAAACGCATCGATGCTTTATTATGAAAAATAAATTTAACATCTATGCTGATAATTAAAAAAAATTATCTTGCATTTCATTTACTTTTTTGAAAGTTTTAAAATAAATTCGAATGAGTTTCTATTCAATATTCAACTTCTATGAAATTTGAATTACAATTTTTCGATGAATAAATGGTAAATATTACAAAATATACCCTCAATAAAATTTGCATATTTATTTTAATTATTATACAAAATGTTAAGTGCATAAATTAGTCAAAACAATTTGAGAAAAAAAATTACATTAATTACTCCCGAGATATGCCGATGCTGAATGAGAATCAAAATGTTCTATTCAAAAAATTATTCTGTTGAAAATATAAAAATTAAATTAAAAAAATATACATGTACAACAATGTGTGTTTAATTCATTAAGAATTTTTTATGCAATAAAAACATTTTTGGTAAAAATTTTGGTTATCTAAAATTGCACTGCCACCGTTTAGTTGTAATTTTATGTTCAAACCATTTTTAAATTAATATTGCATGCTCATTGCGGATCCTTTGAAATTCTAAATTTTTAATTTAAGATTTTCTACATTTTTTCATTAATTAAAGAGTTTTATTTTTATTTTTTTTTGTAGCCTTTGAAATCTAAAAGCTTTTGCATCATTTGATGGGTTATATATCTCGTTTTACAATCTTTAAACTTTTCAGTTGAAAAATTTTGAAACTTGAAAGTAGTTAAATCAAAGGCTTTCCAATTTAGTAGTTTTTTAGCTTTTGCGTCATCAAGAAAGTCATTTCTAAAAAAAATTTAGAAGATTATTAGTATGGGATATTACATATGTATATTTATTGAAAAAGCCGAATTTGAGATTTTGAAATTGAGATATTTAGGGCTAATTCATAAAATGAAATATTATTTAAGGTATTCTCAAATATTATTAAAATTCACTCAAAATAAAAGTTTTTAAAATTTAAAGGCTTCTAATAAATTCAGAAGCTTTTACATCTTTCTCGTATTGCGAGTTGAAAGAATTATTTTTGTAAAGGTCTCTAAATTTTAATGGTTTCAAATTAAATTTTCTATTTTTTTAGATGTCAAATAGCAAAAATTCTCAAAAATAGGGATTATAGGGGATTTTGAGAAAAATAGAGGGGAACAGGGGATTGACTGTGATCCCTGAGGACAGCATTTTTATTGAATAAACATTATCTGAAATAGTGATTCGGTTTTCGGTAAAATAAATATAAAAAAGAATAGCATTCGGAAAATGCTCATGCGCCTCTGATTTGTTAAATGATAATTGAAAATATTAAATTATTGCTATGAGGGGTACATAACACTGTTCCATATTTGATACATAATAGTTCTAAAACGGTTATACAATTTATATAAAACTGTTATAGAATTGTTCTCGATTTATTACAACGCAGCGTGCTACAGTTCTAGAATTGTTCTAGAGATGTTACAGATCAGTTGTCACAGAATTCTAGCTCTGTTGCAGATATTTTACATAAAATTTGGTAACCGAGTTCTAGAATTGTTGTAGAAATGTTACAGATCGGTTGTCACAGCGTTCTAGATCTGTTACAGATTTGTTGCGCAGCATTCGTAACTGAGTTCTAGAATTGTTCTAGAATTGTTCTAGAAATTTTTCAGATCGGTTGTCACAGCATTCCAGAACTGTTACAGAATTGCCCCGGTCTCTTCTATCTTAAAAAAAAACATGGCGATTCCGCAACCCTTCGATTGCATTTAACTCGAAGTGCAATTGGGCGTCTGTGGTGGGTGGCAAGGGTTGAAGGGGAGGGGGTAGGCAACTCAACACGACCGCAAGGCCGGAGTTCTCCAATCAGTTGCATGCGGGCCGCGGTACGAGAACGTTCGCGAGTGTCATCTTTTGTGTTTATTGTTTGTGTTTTGCCGGTTCGATCTTCACCCTCACTGGATTTCGGATTAAAACCTTGGATTAACCTAATCTTCACCGGATTTAAAATCTGCAATTCATCTTTCTCTTCATCAACAAAAGTCAATTTGAAGAAGACAATTTTGTCGTCTAAAAATTTACTAGATCAAAACAAACACGTGTGACCTTCCCGGTAAAAACCAAGTGGTTCTTTCTGTAAAAAAAAGAGTCGGGAGTGATTTCTCAATGTGACAATCAAAGGATTACCGATTGTCGCAACTGTCAACGTGGTGCGTTTCTTCATTTTGAAGGATCAACGTGGGAGGTTATTTCCATAAGAGAAAATAGTGTGTGAGAAAAGTGCATTCTTTAGAAAGTTTCTTTTCAGGTCATGTTTTCGGAAAGTAAACAAAGTGTTTATTGTGTTTGTTTACTTTACGAAATCGTATTTCAGAGAAAATAAAAAATGGCGTTCTGCGAGTTTTTAAGTGTTTCCTTCGATACATCTTTATGTTATTTTATCTGCCTTTTGGTTTGTTTAGGTGTTTGTTTATGTTTCTCGCAGAGTGCCGGTTTCTGATGATTTTGGTGGTTTCAGAGGATTTTGGCTCGTGATTTGAAGTTGTGTGTGACATCTGGGCAATGATGTGCGAACAATACGTGGAATTTCGGTTTTCGATTTTGTGTGATTGCGATGTGACACACGTCGAGTTTGTGACACACGTCGAGTTTCGGGATGTAGTGCGCGGATTGCAATGACATTCAGACTTGACGGAGTGGCGGATAGAGTGCCGTATCCATCCAGGACCATAATTTATGCTCTTGTGTTCCAAATTTCGACGACCTGGAGTCCTGGATCAACTGCGAGAGTGAGCACCTAACCTATTAATTATTGTTCGATGTTCGATCGTTTTCACATGCAAATGATTTGTTTTCAGTTTTTGAATTAGCAGGCATGTTTGACAATCACGTGGTCACTACTGAAGCTGGTGATTTGATTTATATAAATACTAAGGGGTTCTCACTGACGAATAGTCTCAAAATTTTGATAAACTTCTCAAAATACTGTTAAAAAATATTTACCGAACTGAAAATGAATATGAATAGTTTTAAAAAATAACGAATAAGTTGAAGAGTATGTATAGAATAGAAAGTAAGAATTGTCCTTCTCAGTCGCTCAGATCTGCCGAACTCTGAAATTTTTTGAAATACAGTCATGGCGGTGCGGTGACCTTGGAATTACTGAACTCTGACGTGTTTCTCATCGTAGTGGCGGCCTGTGAAATATCCAGTCTTTCATTTTGCTTTCAGTATATTTATTTTAAGGAAATTTTTTAAGTTTCCCTTTATTGAAATTACTCTCTAATTTAGGAATGTTTTTGAAATTATTAATAATTCTCTCAGAAAAATTTCTATAGTATTTATAAAAAAGTAGATTCCTAATTATTACGTATTTATTCCCATATATCCGCTAAATCGTAACAAAATGGGAATTCCTCAAGTAGAAATATTTTCCATGCAGTCTGCATTGCAAAATTAATTGCACAATATCCAGATTTTCAACCAAATATTTTAATAGTATCAAAAATAAACTTCCATATTTTTCTGAAATGTTATTCGTTAGTCTATAAATTATCAAAATTCTTATTTATTTATCGCAGGATTTAATCTTTTCCCTATTCCTTTCTTCTTTTTTCTTGTTTTTCCACTAAAATGCGAACTGAATTAATTGAACACAATAAGAAAATATAACTATTTTTAGTTGGAAATTTATTATGTTCGGTTGAGAAGTCTCCTATTGAATTTTAATTTGAGAATTCATATTTTGCGGTTAAAAATTTTACCAAAAATTAAATTATTTTGTTGAAAATTCAACAATTTTGTTAAAAAGATATACTTGTTATTTGAAAATGCAACTAACCTTTTTTGGCTAAAAGTGCAATTGTCTGGTTAAAAATTAATCTGTATTGATTAAAAATTCATTTTTTTTTAATTCCACTGTTTTATAGAAAATTTGTATTTTTGTCTTGAAAATTGAAAAATTTGACTATTTACTTGAAAATCCATTTTTTTCGTGGAAAATCAATTTTTTTGAAAAAATCCAACTGTTCCTTATTAGAAATTAAAATATTTTTTTGGAAAAATCCAACTGTTCCTTACTATAAATTGAATTATTTTTTCGGTTAAAATATCAACTATTGCATGTTTCGTTGAAAATTCATCTTTTTAGATAGAAAATTGAACATCCTGATTGAAAGTTGAACTACTTTCTTAAAAACTCATTTTTTCAACTATAGAAAATTATTTTTTTTTATTGAAAATTAGTTGTCTCAAATGAAAAATTAACTACTCCATTTTTTGTTGAAATTAATCTTTTTTAGTTTAAAAATTCAACTATTTAGTTACAAACTTGTGAACCGAAAAAAATATAAACTAAATATGATCAATAAAATTTGGGCTAGCAGCACATCTATTGTTCAAACCATTTAGTTAAAAATTTATGTAATTTGTTGAAAATTCGTCTTTTTTGGTTAAAAATTAATCTTTTTTGTGGGAAAACTTATTTATTCGATTGAAAGCGCACTTTTTTGTTCAAAATTCGACTGTTTTGCAAAAAATTCGTATTTCATTCTCGAAAATTAAACAATTCGGTAGAAAATTGAACTATTTGGTTGAAAATTTCTATAACTTGCTTCAAATTCATCTTTTTGGGTAGAAAATCAATTTTATGGATAAAAAGGAAACTGTTTTTTTTTTAATTGATCTGTTTTAGTTGAGGATTCAAGTATTTTATTGAAAATTATTTTGTGTTGATAAAATACCATTTTTTCTTATTTTAAATAAAAAATTGTTTCCTGAAATATTAACTATTGTATATTTCGTTAAAAATTCATCTTTTTAGATTGAAATTTCGTTTTTTCTTGTGTAAAAAATTAATTTTTGTAAATAAAAATGGTACTATTTTGTCGAAAATTCAACTGATTGTTTGCAAATTCACATTTTTGTTTGGAACTCACAATTTGTCTGTTTGGCTTGAAAATTCAACAATTTTGTACAAAGTTAAACTGTTAAATAGAAAATTATCTCTTTTATTAAAAACCAGTTGTCTTAAATTAAAATTTAGCTAATCAATTTTTGGTTAAAATTGCTATTTTCAGTTTAAAAATTCAACTATTCAGTTAAAAACTAAATATTAAATCAAAATTTAGTTTGTCAACAATTATTTATTGCATATAAATTATTAATTTTTTTTTTATTCAGTTCAATACAATATTTGTCGCTCCATTGAATAATTTGTCTGAATTTATAAAGTTTTCTAATTAGTATGTTTTATTAGAATTAAAAAAAAAATTATCTTTATCATATTCTGAAGTTAAATCTTTCATAAAGTGTGACTGCTACATTTTAATTTTTGGGAAACTTCGAAATTTTAAATGTAAAAATAATGTCTAGCTGAACACGTCTGACCAAGCAATACTTCTTCTACTGAAGAGCACATAGTGCGACGATACCGAATTTACTGTTCAAAATAATCTACATCCCATCATTTCTACCGGATTGGAAAGGTTTTTTACGATTCAGTCAGAAAAAATAAAAATTTCTTATTTAATTATATAATATGGTTATTTCATGGAAAACAAAATATATGGTATATTGCCCCAAAAATAGGTTTGGATTATCAAAGTTGAGTTGATTTTACCAAATGTTTTACCATTTTGTCAAATGGAAAATTTATTAATGGCCAATGGCAATTCCTTTATATACTATTTACCATAGAATTAAATGCAAAAATTAGGATTAATAGTTTTTTTAAACAAATAAATGCCGCAAAGAGTAAAAAGGAGGGTCAAAATTAGAAAGTCAAAATTTAAAGTCTATCGTCTGTAAATTTATGACATTTTGTATTTATTTATTGCAGTCTCTACGGTCTTTCTTTTTTTTCTAATTTTTCCACTTAAATGCGAACTTAATTAATAGAATTCAATAAGAAAATATAACTACTTTTGGTTCGAAATTGAATAACTGTGTTGAAAATTCAATAATTTTGTTAAAAAGTTATACTTCTTGGTTGAACATTCAACTGTTGTGTTATAAATTCATCTTCTTTATTGAAAAATCAACAATTTGATTGTAATTTTGTTCCTTTTTTTACTAATTTTTTTTTTAATTGAAACTTCAACCATTTTGTTGAATATTCATCATTTTGGTTTGAAAATGTATCTCTTTCTGTAAAAATTTCATGTTTTTTGGTTAAAAATACTATTGCCTGGTTGAAAATTAATCCGTTTCTGTCAAAAATTCAACTGTTTTGTAGAAAATTCAACTATTTGGTTAAAAATGTATGTATTTTATTGAAAAATCGGCTTGAAAATACCACAACTTGAAATAAAAGTCCACTATTTGGTACAAAATTAAACTGTTTTGTAGAAAATTGTTTTTTTCTTTAAATTGAAAATTAATTAGCCTTAATTAGAATTAAACCCCCTGATTTTTGCTCAAAAATTGATCTTTAAAATTTCACTATTTAGTTAAAAGTGTATAGAAACGAAAAAAATATTAACGAAAAATTAATAAAATGAAATTTTGTGCACTATTTAGTTGAAAATTTATGTTATTTTTGAAAAATGTTGTCTTTTGGTTTAAAAATTCATCTATTTGGTAGAAAATATATGCATTTTATGGTCAATCAATAAAATAGTTTTATTTTTCTCCAAATGAAGAAATTAATTTTCAACTAAAAAGATGAATCTCGAGAAAAAAATGAATTTTTAATCAAATAGTTGAATTTTGAATTAAGAAGATAAATCTTATATCAAAAAAGACAATTTTTTCACAAAGTACAACAATTTTTCACCAAAAAAGTAAAGTTTTCAACCAAAAATGAAAGAGTCAAATTCTTAGTTGGAAAACTAAATTTTCAACCGAAGAAATTAATTTTTTACCAAACAGACAAAGTTTCAACTAAAAATAGATTAGTTAAATTTTGAGTAAAAAAAAAACTAATTTTCAACCAAGTAAAATAAATTTTGAACCAAACAGATGAATTTTTAACTAAAAAAGAAAAGTTTTCAACCAAAAGTGGAAGAGTTAAATTTTTAGTTAAAAAAATTAATTTTCAACCAAAGAAGTTAATTTTCTACCAAACAGACCAAGTTTCAACTAAAACTAGATTAGTTTAATTTTGAGTAAAAAAAAACTAATTTTCAACCAAGTGAAATAAATTTTGAATGAAACAGATGAATTTTCAAGCAAAGAAATAAATTTTCAACCAAAAGCGATTAATTTTTAACAGAATACATGAATTTTTCAACTAGTTTTTGAATTGAAGGAATTTTGAACCTAATAATTGAATTTTTTACCAAAGAAAGGAATTTTAAACCAAAAGGATGAATTAGTCACCGAGAACATTTTACAACTATGAAATATAAAAAGAATTTGCAACCAAGTAGTTGAATTTGCAACTGAAGAAAATAAATTTTCAACTAAACATGAAATATTTCAATTGCGAGTTAATTTTCAATTAAATAAATTAATTTGCAAACAAATAAAATAATTTTCAACGAAATAGTTTAATTGTTCAACTTAGTAGTTAAGTTATTAAATAATGATATAATATAATAATGATAATGGAAGTTGATATTTCAACAAATGAATATTTTAATTTAAAACAAAAAAAAAGCAGTTTGATTTGACTAGCAACGACGATTTTTTAACAAAGTACTTGAATCCTTAGCTGAAATAAATTAATTTCCAGTCAAAAAGTTGCATTAAAAAAATTTATTTTCTACCAAATAAAGACGAACTTTCAACATAATATATATATTTTCAACCAAAATGTTTTTCTTTCTAACAAACTGTTGCATTTTCTAGCTGAAAATACAAATTTTCTACAAAAAAAATTGAATTTTCAAGTCGAAAATTTGAATTTTAAACTAAAAAGTTAATTTTCAAATGAAACAGATTAACTTTCAACCAGACAACATGATTAAAATTTGAAGCCAGAAAGTCGAATTTCAAACAAAAAAGTTGAATCTTCAACCAAGATGTATGACTTTTTAAGTGAATTTTTAGAATTTTTAATTAAATTGAATTTGAATATTGAATCCAAATTTTCAACAAATCTAACCAAAAAAATTAACTTTGAAGAAAGTAGTTCAACTTTAAACCAAGGAGTTAAATTTTCGTGAGTTTTCTACCCGAAAATGCAGCCGACTAGCAACGAACATTGATCTGATTCACAAATTATTGACCTCCTCTGATGCTTACTTGGCATATCTAAGAAAAGGCTGGAAGCATTCTAATAGTATTTTAGATCCCGAAGCACTCGAGCTGCTTATGTCAGATTGAAGACCTAGGATTTAAAACTTCATCGCGAATGATGAATAGAATCTTAAAAAATTGACAAAGGATTATGATACATAGCAACTGTATCCTTATTGTTGCTGTACAAATTTTCATCTCTAACAATTCCTAAGAGTACTGCATTACAAAACTTACAAGAAACGATAATTACCAAACAATTACAGTACTGGCAAAATATTTTAAAGCTGCTTGCGAAAAAAACGAATGTTTTCTGCCATTATACATCTACACTAGAAATTGTTTGTAAACTTTGTTTACAAAATTAATTAAAAACATGAATGACAATTTCCCATCAGAGACGTTGGTCAAAGCAGTGTTGCGGAACAAACGTGTTAGATATATAAACAAGACGGGAATTCTAAATCAACCTAAAAATGTATACCCCCTCTCTCACGTTACCCCCTTACTCACAGAGTGAGACACGCTCATCCCGAAAAGTCTTGATGGTATAATAATAAAGAAAAAATTTAATGTGACTTCATGGGATGTCTACATGAGATTGCGCGTGTGATGAGCCCCTGGCATAAATCTAATGAAAAAGATTGTTGATATTATTTTATCTAATATCTAAAAAAAAATTTGTTTTACACTCTCAGAATTGCCTAGGATTACGATAAACGTATTACTATTGCTAAGGCAGATTTCGAAACTGTAGAGGAAAATTACGCAAAGTTTCGTCCCAAAACAATAAAACTGTACGGACGCAAAATTTCGCTCTGGAATCTATTTTAGTTGAAGATTCACCTCCTAAGTTGAAGATTCAACTATTTTATTGATAATTAATTGTTTTAACTGATGATTTACTTGCAAATTCATGTTTTGTTGATGAAAACTCGTCCTTTTTTAATTGAGAATTATTTTTTTGCTACAACAATCGCTAAGTTCCTTTATTAGCCTCACATAAAAATAATAGATATATTGTGTTATTATATTCACCAATAAAATTGAGGATGACCGCCAAAGACAAGACGATAGTGGAAACAATCCTCATTCTTTCCGATTAGAGGAAAAGGTAATGAATATACTGCTGAAGTTTTGGATGCAAAATTTAACTAATTGATATTCTAGTTCTTCATCATATTATAAAATGTCTCTTATATTCGTTATCGCAGCGATTAGAGGCGTCAAGGTTTTTTTGCTCTCATATTTACATTTCATTAGAACCATTTTCAAGAAAGAAACCTATTAACTTCGTTAAAACTGATATCATAATAAATATCATCTTTTACTTTCAGGCGTACACAATCGTTTAAATGGAAAATTTATGTAGTGTTATCCGATAAATGGTTTTAAATTCCCGGTTGTTTTCCGGTTTTCTTTTGGTAAATGGTGGATTTTTCCCGCGAAATTTAAAAGAGTTCAGAAGATCCAAATAATTTCGAACGACTTTGAGAGTTTTCTAAACATGTAAAAAGTTTTCAAATGCTTCTGATTCAGAATAGGAAAATTTTTAAATCAAATAGTAATTCTTCATTTGAACAGAGATTTGTTTTTTTCCGCTTTTCTAAATAAGAATTAAAATTATTTATTGATTTTCCCGTTCCATGTCCGAAATTCCCTTTTTCAAGTCAAATTCCATGTCGCAAGTGGAATTATAATTCTTTCCGAAAATTCCCTATCATAAATCAGGATAATTTTAATCTTGGACGTAAATTGCTTTTTATATTTATTTACTGTCTGTCATTAACCAAATCAACAATCTTTTTACAATTCACTGCTCCAAGCCAGAATTGTAATTCTTGAAAAGATAAATTTCATCGTATAGGGTTTTGAATGTTTTGAAAGATATAAAGAAATTATTTAATGCGATTAAGGCCATGTGACGAGTGGGTCACGTGACCGGCTTCCTACCTCACCGACACATTTTGTTATTTGTAAACTTATTTTCACACGAATAGTCACATCGAGTTGAAAATTTAAAATAATCAATAAGGAGCACTAAGAAAGGCAGCTCTGGTCCTCAATTTTGATAACTATGAAAGAAGCAAAAGAAAATCTATTCACGAAAAAAAACTTTTCTCATAATTATGAAAATTTAGGACCAGAGCCACGTTTCTTAGTGCTTCTTATTCATTAGACCAAATTTTCAATTTGATGTTGCTATTCGTGTAAAAATAAGTTAACAGATAAAAAAAGTGTCGGTAAGGTAGGAAGCTGGTCACGTGACCCACTCGTCACGTGGCCTTAATAGGATATGTGCCTCAGATTGCCTAAGATTACAATGAACGCATTACAGCTGCCAAGGCAGATTTCGAAACTGTAGAGTAAAATTAAGCAAAGTTTTATACCTATGAAATAAAACTGTACTGGCGTTAAATTTTAATTCAATTCTGATTTTTTCTTTAATCGAAAATTCAAATTTCGAACGTACAAAAAGTGATGAAACATCCAAAATTCAATTTTGCGTTTAAATTGTGTGTGATACGAAAAAAGATGAAGAGACCAAGATTCTACACTCGAAAAATTTTGTCAAATTCGTCAGAAATTACTTTTTGATGGGATGGGATTTTTGCATTATCTGAATAAGCAGTCCAAGACAGAGGTGCAGACATCGATAATGAAGTAATCAAAATAGCATTATAAATATAAATTAGTATGAATAAATATTTAAAAAATAATAATTAATATAAATCTCAATCGATAATTAATCGAAATCATTGTTTAGATAGTAAATCGTTTTCTTTAAAGTCATCTATTTTGTTTCAAAGAAAAAAAGTAATTTTCAACCTGGTATCATTTTATTGTGCTTATGAAAGATTTAATGTTAAAATATCACAAGGTTAGAATGCTGGTCTTTGATTATTAATGTTAGGCAGAAGAGAAAAATTGGAAATGAAAAAATTAGGAAAATGTCAGGGATTGTTACAAAAATTACGTTTCTAATTGAAGTTCTGCAACTTTTGTTAAACAAAATTTTTTGTTTGTAGAACGTATATCTTCTTGGTTCAAAATGTACCTATTGTGTTGAAAATTTTTTTTTATTCAATCGAAATTAATTTTTTAAACTCAAAATGTAACTATTTCATTTTGTATTGAAAATTGATATTTTTGAAATGAAAAATAGTTATTCTTAGTTGTAAAAAAGTTCCTATCTACCTCTGCCGGTATCGGGGATTAAGTCTACAAATTTCCGGTCTGATGCTTTTACCAAGTAAGTTGCGGACGGGAACGAGATTCGATAATTCAAGCGTTCTGTTAAAAAGTCATCTTCCTTCCTGAAGAGGAATAAACACATTTTAATTTGGTATTGTTTTATTGCGATCATAAAAGTGGTCATGTTAAAATATTACAAAATTAAATAGCTGGTATTTGATGATTGATGGTCAGGTGAAAGGAAAAATTGTGCATGGAAAAATGAGGAAAAAATGCGGGAATTTTGAGAAGGAAAATTAGCGGCCAAGCTAATATTTCAGTTTTATATTACAGAAAAAAATTCTATTAATGTTGTGACTGAAAGTATTTTTATATTATTACTTGAAAATTCTTTGAAATTGGGTTATCTTTGCTTAAAGGAAACTCCCTGATTTCTTCTATGGTCATCACTTGAACCACGCCGCTGTACATATTCATTTTTACCCGTTCTTGAGGGCTATTCCTCATTGTATATATTCCACGAAGAAATGTTTTATTTCCCTCCACTATTGCAAAAATGTCACCACTGGCCGTTGACAATACATATTGTTCTCCAATTGGCATGGGCGCAGGGATATTATACTTTCCTCTCACGTGAATTGGGGCATCACGAGGAAAAGTGTATCTCCGAATTTCAAATAGACGGCTAGGATTCTTGTGGGGAATAAGCCGAACAGAACTTAGTTCTTCAATTTTTAATTTACGTAGACGCATAAAAGGACGAATGGCAGGAGGAAATCTGGACCTGGCACGACGAGAAGACTCGGCAGGAGGAGGTGACCTGACCGGAGAGCGTGGAGAATGAGGTCTGGTAGGAGAAGACTTTTCAGAGGAATCAGAAGGTCTGCCACGACGAACACCAGGAATAGGGGCCCCATTGGGTAAACACTCAAAATTCGAACTTAACTCTGCAACAAGAAACAAAGCATTTAGTTTATGAAAAAGATTCAAAAACATGAACTCAATGATCGTATTTTTGTGCAAGAGAAATACACAAAAAGACTTATGTGACTATATGTGCATGCGCATATATGGTAGAAATTCCGTGACAATAGGGACACTTTTTCGTTTCTTATTTTTAAGACGCTTAATTTGCCGGTTCTTATCCGGTTCTCTTTCGGTGAATTGTTGATTTTTCCGCAGAATTTAAAAGAGTTTAAAACATTTGAACGATTTCTAACGACTTTTGAAGATTTCTCAACATTTAAAAAGTTTTAAACCCTTTCTGATTCCAAAATTCACCTTTCCGAATCAAATTATAATTGTTTGCGGGTATTCCCACTTGAAAAATTCAACGGAAAGTGATGATGCGATTATAAAGAGAAAGATACGTCGTCTAGAAAGAGAGCTAGAAGATAGAAGACGTAAATCGGAAAGACGAAGTAAGTGATATCTAGGTTAGGTTACCACGTGGTCGTGTAAAATGACATTAGGTCCTTCCTTTTTCGTTTTTATCTGGGTAATTAAAATTAGGAAATAATCACAAATTTCTTGCAAGGCGTTTGTTTCATGCAACTAATGGTTAAAAGGGAAGAGAGCATAGCCAGTCTGAACGGTCTGCAACCTTTAATGGGAAAAAAGGCGAATAAAAAAGATTGAGCGATTTAATGGAATTGTACACATATGGTGTTCTGGGGAAAAATTTTTGCAAGTCTTTGTCTGCTTATGGTTTTTATTTTTTACACCTTGCTCTAACTAAAGATATATAGTGAAGAAATAATCAATTTGCAGGGCATGAGAGTCGTCGCTCAAGAAGATCGTCCAGGCGATACAGTGTTTCGACTGATAGTCCTTCTCCGACCTCTAGACGTCACAGTCGTCTGCGCCGGAGCCATAGAGCGAGGTACCATAAAGATGATCGTTTCGATGAGTATGAGAGGAGCCCAAGACGTAAGAGGAGTTTCTCTTCGAAGAGAAGTTGTCCCTCACGACGTGATAGGAATTCCGACATGGACACTAGTGGAAGCGAATTGGGGTTCCAATAAATTAAGATCAGGCTCAAAAATGATCAGAGGTGGTTCAGTCTGCATGTGAGAATGCATCCCTCGGTCGTGGTGACACGAAAATAGAGGCCAATCCCAGACAGATTCAATAAAAGAATCATCTTCAGGTGATGAAGAAGAGAAACTAAAGAATGCCGAACAAGCTTCTAAGAGTCAAGATTTAAACACCAAAAAATCTCTTCCGGCGCAAGAATTGAAAGTGATTGGTGAGAGAATAAATCCAGATAGAATTTTAGCACCAGAAGCTCCCACGGATTTGGCAATAAGGATTGAGGAAATTATTAAGAGAGGATTGCCGACTGAAGAGAAAAAATCTTCATTAACTGAATTTCCTCTTCCTAAAAATTGCTTGTTTTTGGATCCACGCAAACTGAATGCAGAGGTAAAGGCAGCTCTACATGAGACACAAGCTGCAATAATTAAAAGAGATTTGCGCATTATGGAAACGCAACAAAGAATTACAGCCGGCCTTGCAGGCTCAATGGGCTCAGCATCACTGGACCTTACATTGGAAAACGAAAAGAAACCACAGATACTGAGAATTGTGAGTGGCGTACTTAGAATTTTTTCTGATCTACAGTTTGAAGAATCTTAGATTCGCAGAAGCCTGATTTTAAAAAACATCGATACTTCCTTGCGAGAGACGCTGGGTTCTACAGGAGTGGGCAAGTGGTTATTCAGTACCATCCTAGATTATCCAGTGAAGGCCACAGAAGCTTCAACTATTGCCAGTGGTGTCCTTAAAGCAAAGAGACAATCGGCGAACAGTCAAGCAAGAAAATAGCATGGCCCGCCGCGTCTACAATCAGCGAGACATCAGTCCAATCCGGCTTATCTGACCGGATCGATTTTCGGCGGTCAGGGAACATAGACTTGGGGCCAGAGACAGAGCAGGGGATCGCAAAGGCAAGCGTACCGCGGGGCACGGCGATAAGCACGGTGAGTCATGCACGTCGTTTCAAGTATTTTATTTAGCAGTGTGAAAAATTAACGTCTAATAAGAATCTACTGAGCTGGATTAAGGGCTATAAAATTCCTTTTGCGTGTAAGGTTTGTCCATTGATATCACCTACTGAAACTCAGTGGTCGACACATAAAACCGAAATGATAAAAAAAATAGTTTCTGAATTGATGAAAATGGGAGCAGTGCGAATAGCAGAACCTTGTAAAAGTCAATTTATTTCGAATATTCTCATTGTGCAAAAACCCGACGGTTCTTATTGTTCAATCTTGAACCTTAAGCAATTAAATAAGTTTCTGAAAAGGGATCGTTTTAAATTTGAAGATGATGAAACGGTTCGAAGAATAATAAGACCAGGCTGTTATATGGCAATTCTTGATATGAAAGATGCCTATCATTTGATTCTGTTCGCGGATACAGATACAAAGTTGTTAAGATTCACGTTTTTAGGAAATCTTTACGAATATACTTGTATGCCTTTTGGTATGAGTACAGCACCGTTTAGATTCACAATACTTATGAAGCCGGTTGTTTCATATATAGGATCGCTAGATTTGGAATCGGTTATGTACTTAGATGATATGCTTCTCTTCGGGAATAATGCGGTAAATTGTCAGACTCATGTTGATCAAACTTTCTATTTTTCGAAAAAATTAGGGTTTGTAATTAATCTAAGAAAGAGTAATTTATTGCCTACATTACGATGTAGGTATCTGGGATTCAACTATATTTCAAAGGACGTGACTGTTGAACGTCCAGAAGATAAAAGGTCAAAAGTAATGTTTTAAATAAAAAGGTTTAGAAATATTACATAATGTAAGATCAGGGAATTCGCAGCGTTTATTGAAACATTAGGTTCATGTTGTTGTACGTTGAAATACGGACGAGTCTACTTGAAAAATTTGGAATACGCAAAAGTCTTAGCTCTTCGGAAAAATATTGATGATTTTGAGGCGACTATGTCTCTAGTATGTATTTCCCAAACTGACCTCAATTTGTGCGAAGTTGAACATTCCAAACGCAACGAACTCTATTACGTGTTTCAATCGGTGTATTGAAATTTTCACAGATGCATCTCCTACCGTTTGGGGACCTGCATGTGAGGGCAAACGTGTCCATGGTTTCTGGACGATGACTGGGAGATCAAAATATATTATTGATTTAGAGCTTATGGCTGCGTTTATGGGTCTTAAGTGTTTCGTGAGTCAATTAAAAAGTAGGGACGTTCTTTTGAGGGTCGATAACACCACTGCCAGAACGTATATAATTAAAAAAGTGGGTGTACAATACCCTCAGTTAAACGATCTTGCAATGAAGATATGAACCTGGGGCGAACAAAGAGATCTTTGGGTATTGGCATCATACATATCTTCTAAGAATAATTTTGAAGCAGACTTTAAATCAAGAAGGCTTAAAGCAGAGACGGAATACTCATTGTCGGACAGAGCATTTCGCATGATAGTAAAAGAGTTTGGTCTGCCAGATATTGATCTTCTTGCGACAATATCAAACACAAAGTGTAGACGTTATGTATCTTGGAAGCAGGACCCAGAGTCTATCGCAGTCGATGCTCTAATATTGAGGGTGTTACAAAAAAAATAAATTTGAGAACGCAAGGGAAATTCTAGTGGTGCCTTGTTGGCCAGCTCAACCGTGGCTTCGAATTTATATGACATTATCTGAATCGAAATCTATATATTTGAATCCAAATATTAACTTGCTCCGTTCGATTTATAGGGAATCGCATTGCGATGTGGAGGGCACTTACCCTGGTTGTGAGTGGGTTGTCAAAAAGATATTCGAATCGAAGCAGTTCTCAGCAGAAACAGCACATGTTATGTTCTTATCACTAACAAAAGAAACAAAGAAGCATTGTGATTGCGGTTTAAGAAAATAGTGGACATTTTGTGAAGCCAAGAATATCGATCCTTTACAAGGTTCAATTCCAGAGATTTTAACGTTTCTCACAGCAGAATACGAAAAGGGTATGTCCTATGGTTTTTTAAACTCCTTTTGATCATCTGTTGCATTAATTTATGGTACTGAGTTAGCAGAAGATGATAGGTTCAAGAGATTTTTCAAGAATGTTTCTAAATTGAGATCACCAAAACAAAAATGCAATACAACCTATGATCCGAAATTAGTATTGGATTATATTAGGCAATGGGATCCGAATGAAGAGTTATATTTAGAGAAACTGTCCTCTCAACTTGCGAATTTGTTAGCGTTAGTAACAGGTCATCGTCCCCAGACTATAATAAATATAGACATAAGGAACATTAGAAAATTAGATGAAGGAATGAAAATAAAGATCTGTGAACAAATCAAAACCTAAAAAATTAATAGGCCTCAGCCTACGTTATTCATTCCGCTTTTTACTTAGGAAAACCTCGTATGTCCTGCGTCAACACTTGAGACATATATTAAATGAAGCTAGCTCCGTAAGTTGCGCAAAACAAAAATTATTACTATCGTTTGAAAAACCATATAATCCTGATACTAAGCAAACTCTCAGCCGCTGGAAAAAATGCAATGACAGAAAGCGGTATAAACATTGAAGTCTTTAATGCTTATAGCACTTGCCACGCAGCTACTTCAGCAGTGCATAGCGTAGGAGTTATTATACAAACAATTCTAAAAACCGCGGGTTGGACATAAAAATCTAAGACATTTGCTCGTTCTTATAGGAAAGATATAATAGATGATTGCAGGTCATTCGTGCTTTCGATTCTAGAATAGCTGATTTAGTTAGTGCCATGTTCTAGTAAAGAAGAGGCGCGAAGTACAACTAGATGATCAAACGAACTTACGTGTAAGTGAAGTCCTATCGTAATTGTATGAAGAGCCTCTTCTGAAGGGATGATTGCCACTCATTGATTAAAGCTCGTTATTCTAAAATAGACTCCCATAGATAATTACGGCGATACTTTGAAGTAATGATTATGGAGCAGAACAGAGATGTGATGCGGATCTGGTTCTAGAGTTTTGTCTCTTCACTTTGAAAAGTGTGACGCTAGTGTACACCGACAGGGATACTACATGATAATCTCTTCAGAAGAGGCGCTTCAGAAAATTATGATAGAACTTCACTTACAGGTAAGTTCTCTAATATTCCAATTATATTAAAAATATATATTCTAAGTCCAAAATTCCCTGTTTCATAGTCAAAATTATAATTTTCACCAAATTACATGTCGCAACTGAAATTTTAATTCTCTTCGAAAATTTCCTGATTCAAGACATAATTGTCATTCTTTTAAAAAATTCCCTATTCAGATGGAGAATTATGATTCTTCCACTAATTCCTGTTTCAATTTAGAATTAAAATGAAAAAATATATGGAACCACCTTAACTGTGCATATAGTACATTTGGTGTGGGGGGGGGGGGCTTTTCCATTTTTCGGTCCGGTAAACACCCTGAAAATATGTTGACAGAAATGTATTGATATTAAAACAGGCGTATTTTCTTTGTCTTTTTTTTATAATTTGAAAAGTTCGCATCCTATAAAAAACGCAAGCAATTTTGTTTTCAAGCTTTTTATTGTGTTTTTTATTGCATTATGTGTCGTTTTTCATAAATTTAGTTTATCCATTTTTAATGTAATCCTAAAACAGTGTGGCAAACAAAAACCTAATCCGATTAGTCTTTCAAAAGTTATCCGGTATAAAGATGACAATGGCAAAGACGACAGACATACACCATCACAAACCATTTTTTTCGGAACAGGGGGTCTTCAAACGTGGTGATGTATAGAAATACGCAATAGTCAGTTTTTACATGAAACAATGAACAATAAGAACAATATAAGCAGGTAGCAAAGCGAGCGTAAGGATAAATAGGAAACTGAGTGAATGGTTCGATATTTTGCAAGGTGTTGGGCAAGGATGCGTTAGGTCTTCACGGCTATTCATTATATTCATGGACAAGTATCTAAGCATGGCCCTTTTCGACGAAGATGGTGTGATTCTCGAGAAAGTGAGGGTGCGTGGTTTAGCGTTCGCACATGATAAGGTTGTTATGGCAGAGTCAATTGAAGACTTTGAAAGAATGTTGAGCAAACTGAATATAAGCATGAAGATCAGATGCCTCAAACTTAACGTAAATAAAACCAAAATAATGGTGCTCGAAGAAATTGTTAAAAAAACAATATGCAACATTATCTTAAGCGATGACAGAATAGAACACGTTGGTGAGTACGTATATCTTGGGAGCAATATAAGATTATATATTTATACAGACTGAGCTTTACGGTAGCGAGACCTGGAGCTACCAAGAAAATAATAAGAGTAAAATCAACTCATAGAGTGCGGTAAAAGATTGATGGACAAAGTCAGTAATGAGATGATTCTCAAAGAATGTGATGTTGAGGAGACACTCTTTGACATTTGTGAAAGAAATTCCTTGAGATGGTTTGGGCATGCTACGAGAATTAACGATGATCGGCTAACGAAACAAGTGCATCAAGATCAGGTAAGTGGCAGCGTGCCCAGATACAGACTGCGCAAACCATGATTATATTGACCTTATGTCCCGTCCTCACAAGAAATAGGTAGATTTTATTAAACACCTTCTCCCTGGAATCGTCTTACACAGTTTATGGTTGACACGGCAGGAGTGTACTATATACAAACGCGCACATATGGTACGAATTCCGTAGCAATATGATATGCCCGAAATGAATTTAGATTAAATTTCTAGTCACTTGGGAAAAACTCAATGAAAGTTTAAAATGAAGTAGCAATTAGAATAGAACCCAGAACAAGTCACACGAATTGGGCTTTGGGTAAAACTTTAAGAATGATAATAAAATTATAGATATATTATGTTATTATATTCACCAATAAAATTAAGGATGACCGCCAAAGACAAGACATGAGTAGAAACAATCCTCATCCTTTTCAGTTGAAGAAAAAGCTAAGTGACGTATTACTGAATTTTTGGATAGAAATTTAACTAATTGATATTCTAGTTCTTCATCATATTATAAAATATCTCTTATATTCGTTATCTCAGCGATTAGAGGCGTCAAGGTTTTCTTGCTCTGATATTTACCTTTTATTAGAGGCATTTTCAAGAAAAAAATGTATCAAGTTCGTTAAAACTGATTTCATAATTAATGTCATCTTTTACTCTCAGGCATACTCAATCGTTTTAATGAACAATTTATGTAAAGTTACCCCATTAATGGTTTTAAATTCCTAGTTATTTTCTGGTTTTCTTTTGGTAAATTGTTGATTTTTTCCGCAAAATTTGGAAGAGTTCAGAAGATCCAAATAATTCTGAACGACTTTGAGAGTTTTCTAAACATTTAAGAAGGTTTTAAATTTTTCTAATTTAGTACAGGGAAATTTGTAAATAAAATTGTAATTTTTCATTTGAACGGAGATTTCTTTTTATTCCGCTTTTCTAAATAAGAATTCAAACTTTTTTTATATTCCCGTTCCATGTCCGAAATTCCCTTTTCCAAGTTCAATTCCACGTCACAACTGAAATTATCATTCTTTCCGTAAATTCCATATCAAAAAACAGGATAATTGTAATCTTCTACGCAAAATGCTTTTTATATTTATTTATTGTCTGCCAATAATCAAAATCGACAATCTTTTTACAATTCACTGCTCCAAGTCAGAAATGTAATTCTTGAAAAAATAAATTTCATCGCATAGGATTTTGAATATTTTAAGGGATATGAAGAAATGTCAGATTGCCTAAGATTACGATGGACGCATCACAGCTGCTAAGGCAGATTTCGAAAGTGTAGAGAAAAATTACGCAAAGATTTATACCTATAAAATAAAACTGTACTGGCGTTAAATTTTACTTCAAACTTCATTATGTAAGTTCAAAATTTATCTCCTTGTTTGAACCGTTAACGATTTTGTTGAGATCTGTTTGTCTTAGCTCATAATTTAATTGAAAATCTATACTTTTTAGATGAATTTCGTCTTTTTTTAGTTTAAAGTTATTATCATCAGATATAGCATGTTCAAAATTGAAAAAAAAACGAAAATAAGTATTTTAAGCGAATCAAAGCACGACAAGAAAAAAGGCAAGAAAAGAAAAACGTTGCTCTTTGCAAGCCTTACAAGATTTTCATAACAACTTTCTGAATTTTTTTTTTGAAATCGAAAATTCAAATTTTAAACGAACAAAAAATGATTCAATATCAAAAATTTAATTTTGCGTTCAAATTGTGTATGATACGTTATAAATAAAAAAATTAAATTCTTGGAAAAACAACGAAAGATAGGAAAAAAGTAATACACAAAAGCGGTTCAACAACAAAAAGATTGATGAATTTTCGATTAATAATTTTTTCATGGAACGCGTATTTTTTGTTTTAATCTTCAAAAATAAAATTAGAAATTGAATTTTTGAACAACCGACACAAGCTAAAAAAAAGATGAATCGACAAAAATTGTGCACCTAAAGAAGGTGTATCAATTTTGTGTTAAGACCTTTTTTACATGACGAATAGTTTTTGTTTTAATCGTAAAAGTAACATTAACAATAAAAAGAATTGTGGAAAAGGGACATAAGGTACGACAAAAAATTGATAGACAAAAGTTGTTTACCCAAAAAAAGAGACATACATTTTTTATTAATTAGTTTTTGATAGGAAACGTAGTTTTTGTTTCATTTGTGAAAAACAACATTAAAAATAAAATAAAATAATGAAGAAAGGACATTCTGGACAAATATTAAAGTAGTCATGAAAAATTAAATTTTCGTTTCATATTGTAATATCTGAATAAGCAGTCCCAGACAGAGGTACAGTAATCGAAAATGAAGTAATCTAAATATAAATATAAATATAAATTATTATGAATAATTGATAAAAATATTAATTAATGAAAAATATATTAATCGATAATTAATCGAAATCATTTTGTAGATGGTAAAGCTTTTTCTTAAAAAGACATCTATTTTGATTAAGAGAAAGAAATCTTCATTCTGGTATCATTTTATTGTGCTTATGAAAGATTTATTGTTAACATATCACAAGGCTAGAATGCTGGCCTTTGATTATTGATGTTAGGCAAAAGAGAAAGATTGGAAATGGAAAAATTAGGGAAATGTCAGGGATTCTTTCAAAAATGACGTTTCTAATTTACATTCTGCCACTTTTGTTGAACAAAATGTTTTGGTTGTAGGACGTTTATTTTCTGGGTTGAAAATTTGCCTATTGTTTTAACTTTTTGTTTCATCTACTCGAAATCAATTTTTTGAACTCAAAATGTAACTTTTTTATTTTGTATTAAAAATTGATATTTTTTAGATGAAAAATAGTTATTCCTAGTTGTAAAGAAGTTTCTATCTGCCTTTGCCGGAATTAGGACACGGGTCTACGAATTTCCGATCTGGTGCTTTTACCAACTAAGTTGCGGAGGAATGCGAGGTTCGATAATTCAAGCGTTCTGCTAAAAAGTAATCTTTTTTTCCTTGCCAGAACTTTTTGATAGGCCACGTACTTTTCGCTTTATTTGTAAAAAACAACTTCGAAAATAAAAAAATCAAATGTTCAAAAAAACGACACAAGGTGTGATAAACTGTTAATTAACAAAATTATTCTTTCATAGAATGCGCCCCGTGTTCAATGTGTGATTGACTACATAACATCTGGTAGATCTTTCACGGAAAGAGTTCAAAAGTTCGCCCAAGAACGGAGTATCTTGAATCACGCACTGAACAAGTCAAAGCTGCTGACAATCACGCAGAATATTGTTCACAAACTACGGCTGTTATCTGACGCAAGGAGGAGAATACAGAAGAGGGAGAGATGGATCAGCGAGAATCAAAAGTTTCTCCATGACCCATCTCGCCTTTCCAGTGATCACTTTGTTTCTGTCAAAAATCCACCCAAGCCCAACAAGTTAGAGACTTTTTGGAGAGAGGTGTACAAGATCTCGAAAACACTAAACTTGAATGAAGATACTGACAATATCATGTGCTTCAAGGAATTTGGCGACAACCTCATAAAATCTGGGGATTGACTACCAGAAAGCTATCGATTCAACCTCGCATAGACTTATAATCTGTCTGTTAAAAAGCTTGAAGGTACATCCACACTTAGTGAGATGCATAGAGAGATTGATGCCTCTTTGGAAAACTGGATTTCCTATCTCATCTGGAAACTATCGTGTGGCAAGGAACAACGTCACCTTCCAGAGGAGGATCTTTCAGTGCGATACCATGAGCCCTTTGCTATTTTGCGTCACACTTCTGCCTCTATCTCTCGCACTACGAAATTCTTCTGGATACCTCTATGGCGACACCAACCAGCGCGAGCATAAGGTCACTCGTGTATTTTATACGGATGACCTGAAGATCTATGCGTCTGGTAAAGGCAAACTTCAAACTGCCATAATTATCGTCAAGAAGTACACAGGAGAGATTGGGATGGACTTTAGATTGGATGAATGTGCCAAAATTCATCTGAAGAAAAGAAAGATTGTTGGCGTTCCCAAGGACCCTGAGCTTGTGGATATAAGTGTTATTAGACATCTTAACACTGGAGAGACCCTCCGCATCGTAGATATAGCTAAAAATGACAAATAAAGAAGGACTTCTGCAAATTTGAAGAGCAACACATTTTTTTTGAGATTTGAATTATCAATTAAAATAGTTCAAACCAAGTCTGTTATATCTGTATAGCGATAATTCCATAAAACATTTTCTACCCACCTTAATTGACTTTGGAGTTTCAAAAAATCGAAAAAAGTAGACTTTTTCGCTATTTTCTTAGAGTTCCGGTAAATTTCTGGACTATTTGACCATATAATGTGTAATATACGTCAATTAGAATGTATTTGCAATATGTTGCAACAATAATATATGGGAAATGTTGATACTAAAATAATTTTTATTGACTTTGAATTACAAGAAAATATATAAAAGTGATATATGCCTCGTTATTTCACAAGAAAATTAATTTTCGGTGCGTAAATTATCAGAACAAATAGTTCGAAGCAAGCAGATTTTTACCAACATAGCAAGAAATAATTTAAATATTTGTTACCCTACCCAAGTGACCTTGAAATTTAAAAATATCAACAAAAAATCGATTTTTTCGCTATTTTCTTAGAGTTACGGCAATTTTTTCGACTATTTCACCATTAAATGTCTGATATACGTTGAGAGGAATGTATTTTGAATATGTTACACCAATAATATAATCATTTTGATTGATTTTCGATCACAATAAAGTATCTAAAAGTGACATATTGCTCTTTATTTCACAAAAAATTAATTTTCGGTGTCTAAATAAGGTAAAAATGTTTCCGAGCATACCTAGATTTACACTTTTATTTTTTGCTATTTTCTTAAAGTTATATGACTTCTCAAGCATGCCACCATCATACGAGTATTATATATTTCTTGAAATATATTCTGAATAGAATCAAGTAAAAAAATAGTCGAAACATATGTTGGCTTTTTATAATGTTATTAAATTATCGTAGTATTACCAATAACCTACTTGTATGTTGATTTATGACATTAGTTCTAATTTATTTGTCCTATATTCATTTAGAAACAAAACCATTTTTCGTTTCGAAAATGGGCAAGCATTTCCGACTTTTAAATCTTGATCGGATGATTCCATCTCTAACGTCAGAGGAGTAAGCTTGCGGAGATGCGGATGTGACTTCTTTCACACACCTTTTCACTGCTTGAGTATGGCATGGAAGATGAAAAGTGTCTTTGGAAATGAGATGAGTTACGTTCTTCGTTGTGAATTCGGTGAGATTTTCAATTGTCAACGATCTATTTAATGGCGGTTCTGAAATTTTGCACTTCTCCCAGTCGATGAGTTCCGTGTTGTCTTTTGCGTAAAAATTCAACAAAGGAACCTCGAATTTCCTTAATTTTGATTTCCCAGTTGATTGCCTCGCAGTAAGTATTCGAGACACTGCCAGCTTGCGGATTTTCTGCCTTTCGTCACATAGCATAGCGAGAATAAGATTTTCTGGGTGAGCAAAGTAGGCATTATTTTGTATTACTTTTTCAATACATTCAGAGAGATCTTTCTTCAGGTACGCACTCAAAGAAATGCTTTTCAAAGATGTTTTGGGGCATCTTTAATAGATGCTTCACACTTAATTTCGAACCACGTTGGGATATATACTCTCATGATGAATTTTACTGAAACTCATAACTCATATGATGGATTCTCTGTCCTAATATAAGTTCGAAGAGTTCTACTCATCCTAGTCAACCATCTGGCGTGCGATAATTTCCCTGGACTTTTTCGAGTAAGATCTTCAGGACACTCTCCTTCTTTGATAGCATTCCATATATCTAGCAGGGACTTTTGATCAGAACTAAGATCACGGGTGTCAACTACAGGAGAATTAGGACTGTCGACAGCATTGAAGTTTACACCCGGAAGTTCTTCACAAGAATCTAAGCTTTTTCCGATTGGACCAGAAAAATTGTTAGGACCAGAAGTTCCTCCATCAAGTTTGATGAACAAAGCTTTAAATGGCAGCTCATTTCCACGAAGCTGACAGACATTTCATTGTAGCGATTTTACCAATTCTAATTCTAGAAATCAAATTATACCTGCGTGTTTACGAGTGTTTGTAGGACAGCTGTCACAACCCAATCAAAATAGGACAAATAAATTAGAACTAATGTCACAAATCAACATACAAGTAGCTTATTACTCTGATAATTTAATGACATTATAACAAGCCAACATATGATTCGACTATTTTTTCATTTGATTCTATTCAGAATATATTTTGAGAAATATATAATACTCGTATGATGATCACATGGTTGACAAGTCATATAACTTTAAGAAAATAGCGAAAAAATTTGATTCTGGATTTTTTTTTAATGCTCTACGTTATTCTGGCCAGACAAAAATTATTCAAATTACCTTCTCACTGTAAAAGTGTAAGTCTAGGTATGCTCAAAAACATTTTTACCTTAGTTAGACACCGAAAATAAATTTTTCGTCAAATAATGAGCAATATGTCACTTTTAGATACTTCATTGTAATCAAAAATGAATAAAAATGATTATATTATTGGTTCAGTATATTGACAGTACATTATTCTTAACGGATATCAGACATTTATGGTCAAATAGTCGGAAAAATTGCCGTAACTCTGAGAAAATAGCGAAAAAGTCGATTTTTTTCTCTGGATATTTTTGAATTTCAAGGTCACTTAGGTAGGGTAAAAAATATCTGAATGATTTTTTTGCTATGTTGATAAAAATTTGCTTACTTCGAACTATTTTTTCTGATAATTTATGCACCAAAAATTAATTTTATTGTGAAATAAAGAGCAATATATCACTTTTATATATTCTCTTGTAATTCAAAGTCAATAAAAATTATTTTAATATCAACATTCCCCATATATTATTGTTGCAACATATTGCAAATACATTCTCATTGACGTATATCACACATTATATGGTCAAATAGTCCAGAAATTCACCGGAACTCTAAGAAAATAGCGAAAAAGTCTCGATGCGGAGACAGAAGGAATTTTTTTTCAAGAAACCTTAGGGGAGTGTTTTTGACTCCCAAAAGAAAGTTTTCATTGCTATTAGAACTTTGAGCAAACAATTTTTTTTTCGATACGCCCTAATAGACAACAGCAACCCCTAGCGAAGGTCAATAGGAACCCATCACAAAAATGAAAAAACAGCCCCTAGAGACGTTCAATAATAACCCCTAGCTATGGTCAATAAGAACGGTGAATATCGATGCTTAGGAACGGCCAATAAGAAAATTTTGATAAAGTAAATGAAAAATTCGAGAAATGAGAAACAACTAACCCTAACAAGGATCAATATAAATTCCTCGAAAGTAAAGTAAAACAATATTAAGGATGGTTACTAACAGCCCCTATTTAAAATTCCAACGTCGTGAAGTACGTAGGAAACTACATCAGAAATGACTAATTATATAAAACGTTCGGTGTAAATAGTTTGTTTATCATTACAAAAGGTCCAAGAATGTCACCAGTTAAGTTTTTAGAAACATGTTAGCATTAAAACCAAATTCATAAACATGCATAATGATTTACTATTCCACATAACTGGCTTATAACTTTATTGTGATACAATTAAAGTTCAAATGCAAGCTTCTCTTGAACCTCAGTTTATCAAATTTTTAAATTCATTTATATAAAAAATTATACGCATTCCGACGGAACTTTTGACAAATAGAATGCTTCTCACTTCTATGTACTTATTTTAAATAATTAACTTTTCGCGAGGAACCACGAACTGAAACAAAAGAAGCGACATGGTGATTGGTTAAGGGCTGTTTATATACTACTTTATCAAATAAGGGGGGGGTAGTGAAAATAGCTTCACGAACTTAGATAATACTTGTTACGTTTCCTGATGATAAGTTTGAACAAACTTTGCGACTTCTGTAGAATATGGCCCTGCGACGGTACAGTTCAAAGATAACTTCAAAAGTTTGAAAATCATTTTCATATTTGGGAATTCATACTTTTTCGCCTATTACCCTTTTTTCCCTTCTTTGAAGAAAATTATCTTCCTGTTTTCAAGAAACTTTTCCCTTTTTCCATTTTCTTCGTGTTTCGCCTTAATCCGAGCCTAATTAATAGGGCCTAATAAAAGAATCCAACTATTTTTGACTTAAAATTAATTGTTTTTAGTCGGAAAGTCTGTTATTATATATTTGGTTTAGAACGCATCTTGTTTCATTTTTTGGTCAAAATCAATTTTCATGTTTAGTCCATTCTCTGGAAGAGGGGGTGGGATCAAATTACTGTTTTCATTCAGATGTCACTGGTTTCGTGATTTTGAACTAAAATCCATACTGATTTTAATCAATAACCCATTTGTAGCTATTTGAATCAGTGAGATTGCTTTGTGAATTAGTGAAAATTCTTCTGGCTTGAATAAGGTAAAGGTACCTACCATGAAACACGTCCCAATTATGAGACAGTTGGACAAATAATTCGATTTATAAATAATTTTAAAGTATATTTTTGAGTACAAATTATTATAATAATAAGTATAAAAGTTAGGCTTTCAATCTGTATACTGAGAAAGTATATTTTGAAAGTTTTTATAGCTGAAAAATAATTTTTATTATCTAACCTGCAAATTTAGAAAAATTCACTGCCATTTATCCGTGTCAGAAGGCTTCATACCTATCATTTATTTTCTCTCGCGTATTCACAAATTTCGACTATTTCACATGGGTGATGGATTGAATGACAGTTTAATGTTTATAAATTTGAGATTACTGCACTTTTTCTGCATTTGGGTACAACTTTATTTATTAATTAGTTGTTTTATAATACGTACACCTTTTTCCACACGGTCCATATTTATGAAACAGAGGTACGTTTGCAATGAAATGTGTTTTTTATTCTATTTATATAGCTTATGTTATGTTATCATTGGGTAATAGTTGAACTTGAAGTGAAAAAAATTACTTTTCAACAGAAGAAAAACAACTTTCAACAAAATGATTCAATTTGCAACCACAGTGATAAATTTTCAAATAAAATGATGAATCTTCAACAAGAATATTTAAATTTAGAACCACACAGATAAATTTTCAACTAAAACGATGAATCTTCAACTAGAATGGTTGGAGTTTGAATTAAAAAGATAAATATTTAACCATGAGGATCAATTTTCCACACAAGAGTACGATTTTTCAACACAATATATGAATTTCCAAACAAACTGTTAAATTTGTAACTGAAAATGATAGATTTTTAACCAATAGTTGAATTGTACAAAAAAAAGAGATGAATTTTCAGCAACAAATGGAAAAGTTAAATGGTAAATTGAACAAATTAATTTTTAGCACAAAAAAAACAATGGATTTTTAACCAAACAGTTTAATTTTCAACGAAATAGTTATATTTTCAACCAAAGAGTTCAATTTTCATCCAAAGAAGATACATTTTAAACCAAAAATAGAATATTTGAAATTTTCTGTTTTCAAAAACGAATTTCTAACAAACAAACAAAAAAAGGTAATTTTCAACAAAATAGTTAAATATTTAAAATAGTTAAATCTTCAACGAAACAAATTATTTTTAACAAAAGATTTGAACTTTTAACCAAGGAGGTGAATTTCCAACTAAAAAAGATAAATTCTCAAAAAACAATGTGATATAATTAAAACTTAAACCAAAAAATATTTCAATTTTGAATAAAAAACCGTTGAATTTAACCAAAAAATGACAAATTTTCAAGAATAGTTGAGTTTTTAATTGAAAAATAGATTTCAGTCAACAGAGAAAACAAATTTAAAACAAAATGCTGGATTTTCCGGAAAAAATATAAATTTTGAACCCAGAAAATTAGTTTTCTATCAGAAAGGACAGATATTTCACAAAATACATAAAGTTGTTATTAAGTACAATTGAAGAAAACAAAACAAAAAGGGTATTTAGCCTAACATTTCATTTACACTTCACTTTGCCCAAGTTTCTCAAGTTTTGACTTCATCCTTCATTGTTTTTTCTTCTTTTTCATCCACCTAAATAAAAATTCATTCCCCATAATAAACATTTTTGAGCGAACATAAAATTTATTCTATTTAGTTCACGAAAACTTCTCCTTTTTGGGTTAGCTTTGTCAATTTTAATGAAAGCTTTTATTCAATTTATTTATCTCTATGAACGATTGAAATAAAAGCTCGATGTACTATTGAGATTATTCTGGTATAGAAAATAATATAGAATAAACCCTATTAATATAAAGAAAGATATTTCTCTGTTGTTCCATAATAGGGACATGCATTATGAAACACCGGTACAAGAGTCTAAAAGTTGTTTCGTAATCGGTACATATAGGTCGTTCAGCTTTTTCATAAATATAATAACTTTGCTTATACGAAATTAAACTTTTGATATGCGTTTCGAATTCAGAAAAGATCAGCTGTTCATTGATATAAAGACTTTCTAAATATATTTTACTATCGTTTAAAAATTAATGAAAATCTCGAAACCCTGTTAAAAGTCTTATGATAGGTACCTTTACCTCACAGTGATCCATTCCTTACTGATTCAAATTTAGGTATTAAGGCGTACAAGGATTTCTTCCTGTGGTTAGATAAATCCTTAGAAATGACCTCAATCATACAACAATTTTCGAAAATTATTTTCCTTACAACCAAAATGTCACTTCCTAATTTAACCACTCGAAGAGTGCTCAAACAAATATATTTCTTGTATTTCCACCCTAAATATACATTTGATTAGCTTAAAGTTGGATTGCTTCTAGAAGTTTACGTTAATGAGGTTCAATTGATCAATAGAACTTAAATATAAAAGTAGAACGTTATTTACAACTTCGACAAACTTTCAACAAAGCGGGATTATAACTCACAACTTCAATATTGATTTATTGTGAGGTTGTTAGCATACCCGTCGTGTACCAAACTAACTTATTTATTGTTTCCAGCTGGTAAAGAACTGTCGTGACACTATTAGTTAATCAGGTGACTTACAAGAATGACTAAATATAGCCTTATATTCACTAAAAACAGTTTAGCAAGCGAGTTTTTCATACTTGTACAAGTTTCGCAAATGTAACCGATGGATACGATGCCGCAGATTACAAACATTATACAGTAATAAATTCAAGCAATCATGTATTTTAGAGCAATCAGACCAAGACGCAGCGAAAGCGCTCCTGCAGGAAATATAACTCCTTCGGGATCTGCAGCAAGGCTCCACGAGAGTTCTTTTCTTACTTAGAAACGAACTATCCCTACTTTATTCTATCTTCCTTTCGCAAAACTCCTAGTAACACGACTCGCCTTCCATTCCACCCTCAGTATTTTAATAGGCACTCGTAAAATACGAGAAAATTAAAAATTCATATATACCTGCTAAATTTAAGACTCTAGTCGGTAGTTTTTCACCCTCTGCGCCAGACGCCACTATATAAGTTCCAAGTGAGTCACGATAAGCGACCGAAACGACTTTCTTATACAGGCTGAGAAACAGCGAAGGAGAGAGCATAACTGTAATCTATTACTCGGAATTATTCTTATGAAAAATTTTCCTACATTCTTATCCCTTAACACTTCTAGCATTTCTAAAATTTATTTTTCACTTGCTACCGGACAGCAGGCGCAGACTTTTGATAAGATTTTAGTATCTTATTCATCCAACTGGCCTGGATTCAAAAAATGTTCTCTAGTAAGAATTTAAAGTATGAACTCTGTTGATGAAAATATAGGAGTGAGAAATTTTTAAATAAGAATGGGCGGTTGGCACGACAGTCCGAATGTGGTACAAACTATTTAATCCCTTGGTACAACTTTTAATTTTTTATTTGGAAGTACAGTTTAAAAAAAACATAAACTCAAGAAAGTGAAATTGTGTAACCCAATTGCACAAAAGGAGTTTAAATGAGAGAAATGTGGTTCTAAATAATATTCTAATAGGCTCATTAGACAGTTATATGACAACTGAGAAAGGAGGGAGAAAAAAGAGAGCCAAGTAAATCACTTTACTCTCTTTTCTTTATTATTTAACCGTCTTTTTCATACTACAAGGATCCAACATGTTTTAAGGCCTTTTAGGCTTCCTCATTAGGGAAATTTGGTATAGGATACTAATAGGGAATATTAGCATGTTATGCTAATATTAATTAAAAATGTAGATATGAATTCGAAGTTACTTATAAGAAACAATTAGCATTTCTTTATCTTTAATATTTCTAACAAAAATTGTACATATTTGCAATTGTTTAAACATTAGTCCCAAAGATTTAAAAAAATTGACAACTTTCATCAACATCTCAATCAATCAATCTTTAGAATTCATTTACCTATTAATCAGTTTTAAATATGTGATAAAAATAAAATTAAGGAAGCTTTAATTTAAATCTAGAATAAAAAACTTATTTCTATCAGAGACATTTTGGTTTTGATTTATTAGTACCGGTGCTTCAAAAATCACGTCACGCTACTTTAAACACCTTTTCCACTCCTCTTTTTTTTCGTCACGGATCATAACAGAAAAGTTGAATCCCAGAGGGTGACCTCACATATACAATTACTCCCATCTGCCCTTTAAAGTGAAAGTTTTGTCTTCGATTTAATTTGATAAATGTCTGAAATAGAACGTAAAGCATACTAATATAATATTAGACCAGACTTCACAGCCCAAAATGGTCTCAAAATACGAGAAATACGGTGAGCTTCCACGAAAATAGGAGAATAATAGGGGAATCAATTATTTTCAATAACGATGATGGTTGGGTACCATATTCAATTAAATATGAAACTCTCGAGGCTTCAAGTAGAAATATATTGCACTTGTAACTGATTCTTCGAACTTTCAACCAAAAAGGATTAGATTTGTACCAAAAGAGATAAATTTTCCAGCTGAAATGTCGAATATTCTAGTAAACAATTGATTCTTAAACCCGAAACAACGAATTTCCTACCAAGAAATATAATTTTTCCACTGAATAGTTGAATTTTCAATAAACATACGAACTAATTGTAGACCGAGCAGTTGTATTTAACACCAAATAGTTGAACTTTTAAACAAAAGAAACAAATTTCGAACCCAATCGTTAAATTTTCAAACTGAAAAGAAAAATTTTGAACCAAATGGTCGAATTGAAAGAATAAATTCTACAACCACAAACAGTTGCATTTTTAACCAAATTTTCGAATCTACAAGCCAAACAAAATTTGTTTTGAAAGTCAGTTGAATTTTCAACAATAAACTTTTCCACTAAAAAAGATGAAATTTTTAATCCAAAAAGATAAATTTTGAACAAAAGAGCATAAATGAATTTTCGACCTCATAGATATATTTTCGACCAAAAAAGATGCATTTTTAAACAAATATTTGAATCTTGAACAACAAAAATCAATCATCTGCCAAACAGTTGCATTTACAACCAAATAGATGAAATTTCAAGAAAAAGGGACGCATTTTCAACCATAAGGTTGGATTTTCAACCAAATATTTAAATTTTATCTTACAAAGATGACTTTTTCATCAAATCGTCGAATTTTTAAACCAAAAACTATTCTATTAAAAAAAGCTTCAGTTGAGCTTTCAAAAATATGAAATTTCTTTCAAAATGTTGAATTTTCACCTTAAAACGATGAATTTTCAACCAATAATGCATTAGTTAAATTTTCACTGAAAAAAGTTTCCAACAGAAAAAAAGAATTTTTAACAAAATAGTTCAATTTTCGAACAGAAAAGATCACTTTTCAAAAAAATAGTTGAATTTTCAACAAAATAGTTAAATTTTTAAACACGTAAATAAAATTTGGACCTACATAGATATATTTTCGACTTTCAAAGATGAATTTTCAACCAATTATTTGAATTTTCAAACTAACAAAAAAAAAGAATTATCTGGCAAACTGTTGCATGTACAACCAAAAAGTTAAAATTTCAAGCAAAGGGGACGATCTAAAAAAAAATCCAACTAGTTGGATTTTTAATCAAATATTTGAATTATCAACCTGCAAAGACGACTTTTTTACCAAATGGTCGAATTTTTCACAAAAAAACATTTTTCAAGAATTGATTTAGAAAAAAAATATTTTTTAACAAACTACATACAATTTTGAACAAGTTGTTCAACTTTCACCTGCAAATGGTGAGTTTTCAACCAGTAATGGAATAGAAAAATTTTCAGTAAAAAAATTTTCAACAAAAAAGAAGAAGAATTTTCAACAAAATAGTTGAACGTTCAACCAAAGAGATGAATCTTCAACCAATAAAATAAGTTTTCAACAATGTCGTACTCAAAAATATTTATTTTCTGACAAAAAATACGAACTTTCAACCTAATTGTTGAATTTTTTAAGAAAAAGATCAATTTTAAACCATTAATTTATTACTCTAATTTTCAGTTAAAAAGATTAAAAGGTGATGTTTCAACAAAATAGGTCAATCTCCGACGAATAAAATGAATGTATAACAAAGTAATTCAACTTTTAACCAAGTATTTGGATTTTCAACCAAATCAAGATGAATTCTCAATAAAAAATTTAATAGTTGTATTTTAAACTGAAACTTATCAATTTTGAACCAAAAGCAGTTAAATATCTAGTTGAGACAATCAATTCTCAACTAGAAACAAAAAAGACTTTTCAAAAAAATAGTTAAATTATCAACCAAATAGTAGAATTTTTCACCAAAAGAGATCAATTCTGAACAAAAAATATGACACATAGTTTAGATTTTTTAATTCAAAAGAATTAATTTTTAAGGAAAAATATGGATTTGGATTCATTCTTAGTATAACAGAGGAAAAAGGAGGAATTCTTCAAAAAGGAGGAAATGAGGGGAATAGAGAAAAGGGTGTTAAATCTGTACATAGACGCTTTACTTATAGAATGAAATCAATAATTTTCATTTTCCAAGTATTTCAAGAAATTGTTTTTCATGGAAGGATTCATATATCCTCTTATATCCAATTATATTCTATATCAATACCTCATATTTCATTGAAAGTTCCTCAAACTATCTATGTATAGTGATTGAAATAAAGAACTTGCTTGAAATATATAATTGAATAAAACCTTTATCTTTTAGTCATCTTGCAACATGTTTTTAGAGAACTGAAGAATTCATACGTCTGGATGATAAATTTCCGAGTGACTGATATCTCATATCAAATTGGATGAAACTATCTTAAAGGTATGAATGATAAACCTGTTTATAAAAGCAACAAATCGAAATAGATTAGCATTTGCCTATCGTTCCTAGAGTATATTTCAGGACTGTGGCTGTAAAGTTGGCACAGTCATTTGTTATCATTAACGTTTGATGATTAGGTGAGATTAGGACGACTATGGGATCTCCAGGAACAACTATTCCGCCCTCCAGCTTCTGGTCGCAGCCATACAGGAAATCGTAATCCCGGATTTGCCGCATATATCTGGGTCGCAATAATAACAATAATATTCCCTGAACCGTTATGCAGATTCTCTTATTAGGGTCGCGAAATGTCTATTCGAGTATTTCGCAAGGTGGGTGGTAAGCCTAATACTGCTATCAATTCTTCTGCCTTTTTTTCTCACTCTAAGCCGTATATTCAATGTCTGTAATTCCAACTTCGTAGGTCAAGTAAAGATATTTTCAAGCTGTTCTCACTTAAGGAACTGTTCAAAAACTACACTGTAAAGAAAAAGTATCATTTCAAGGCTAGTTTTCGGTATTGAAACACACCTTCAAAAATATAGTCTCGGGTGGCTCCATTCTAATGCCAATTTATTTTGATGCCACTGAACGACGTTTTAGTACAACTTTTTTGGATCAAAACAGGACTGAAGTGAAAATCAAATTTCAATGACGTAACGTAGCACATGGGACATCCGTGAACTGTCACTGTAACTTTGTTCATGTTGTTTTGACGGTTATATGGCTTTCGTCATGTAAAGTCGTTGCAAGCTCTTATAATGGAACAATAAGACGGTTTCTTTATGCAAGTATTGTGAAAATGGGCCGGTGGAGTTTTTTACTGGTGTTTTTTTGTTTGTTTATCAAATCAATTACGCTAAAGTGTATCGCTTTGATGTGCAAATCAATTTACAAAAGATAACTCAGAGAACCCGAATATGAAACAATATTTTCTTCGTTCCGGTATACCCTATTAAAGATTTGTGACAAAAAGCTTTAATTTAGAAAAATTTGACGCTGGAAGCTGGCCAGTTCATTTACAGTAAACATTTCTTATCTCCGCAAAAAAATTCTAAAAGGACCTGATGGAACTATTTTGAGAAAGGTAAATAATTATATATTTAACGTAAGATCTAGATCATAATTCACAAATAAAACAAAAGTAAATTTCCTTTTATTCAATAAACTGTATTTATTAGGTATTTTCACTTACAACTCGTTCAAAGAAAGTAACATTGATTTAAGATTTTGGTCGCATGAATTGTTAAAGAAGAAAATTTGAGGTTAGCATCATACATTTTGTAGCCTTCTTATTTAATTCTGAAATTAACGTTACTTTTTTTGTATCCTACTTAAATAGAACATCGACTAGAATAACTTGGTTCTTGCACTTGCTGAGGGGAAAGCAAACCAAGTTTTTGTGAAAAAAGTATTGAGTGAAAATAACTAATAATACAGTTTATTGAATAAAAAAGAATGTACTTTTGTCTTATTTGTAAATTCTGATTTCGATTTAAAAGTAAATATAAATTTATTGACCTTTAACAAAATAGTACCATCGGGTCCTTTTAGGATTTTCTCGTAAAGAATTTTTCCCTTTGAACAATGTTTACTGTAAACGAGCTGGCCATCTTTCACGTTAAAATATTTCGGAATTGAAGCTTTTTGCCATAAAGCTTTAATAGATGGGTCTTTTGGAACGACAAGCAAAAATAATCTTTTTCATATTCGGGATCTTCGGGTTCTCCGAGTTCACTTTTGTAACCTGATTTGCACCCCGGAGCAAAAAACATCGGCATAATTAATGCGATAAACATAAAAACACTAGTAGAAAACTCCACCGGGTTATTTTGGCGATCAATGTTTAATGTATTACATTGCAGGACAAATCTTTATAGATATATGAATAGAAATTCCTAACATTAAATGAAGAAATTTCGAGAGTAGATAAAAAAACTAGATGGTTTAAAATTTTTAATTTTCAAAATTAATACAAATAATTCAAATTTCACGATTTATATTTTGAAGGCATGTGAATTTGGCAAGAAAATCACTGAATTTTTGTTTTCAAAACCCAAAACCTGCATAACCCTCATTTATAAATTATCAAATCCAAAAACTCTCCAATTTCAAAGGTTTACAATTTAAATTTCCATAATTTTGAAGAGTTACAATTGAAAAATGTTCGATTTAAATAAAAAATATACTTTTTAATTCTGAATATTCCAAATTAAAGAAATTTTAAAAGTGATTGGTCTAAACTCTAATTTTGCTTTTCTTGTGTAGAAGATGGAAAAGAAGTTTTGGCCTACACTATTCACTTATGTTTGCAGAATAGAATGCGACAGTTTGATATAATTTCTTTAGCTGATTCCAAAAAAAAAGCTAATATGCAGAAAAAGAAATTATCGAAATTAGCTGCATCCTATCTCTAATTCGTTATTTATTATAAGACTTAAAAAAATAATTTTCAAGCTTCTTGAGTGTTGCCGAAGTTAAAAATATTCGTTAATGGTCTTTCTTCAAGAGTGACTATACAAATTACTGGTATGCAGTCGTTTATTCGAAATTTTAATCCAAATTTATACACGCCTGGAAAGTTGGTTTGATTTTCTTAAGCTATCTCAATTTCTAAATCAAAATAACTCCTTCTTTTCTAGAAAAAATGATTCCAAAAATTAAGTCTAATATTTGAAATTCGATTTATTTGAATATTGAAACAAGTCAAATTTCGAAGATTCGACTTGAATTGTGGATACATTTTTTATTAAAAAAAAAAGTTATTCTGATTTAAAAAATTGCAATAATTCCAGTAAATCAAGGCGGTTTGATGTACGATTACATCTTTTTCTATTTCGAAAAATCCAATATTTCAAGTGTTCTTGAATTTGTATTGAAAATTCAAATAAACGACTGCACAACTCTAATACAAATGTTAAAATATTTTGACTTGGTTAAAAAGTCTATTTGATTTTAAACATATAAAATTTAAGATTTCGTTATTTTTAATAAAAGATAATATTTCATGATGTATCATATTACTTATTTGCAATATATAGATATAATAATTATATTTATTATATGGGTTGTTTCCCACGCAGAGGGCACTATCGAAAAAAGTTACAAATTTATTTTTGACGTCGCACCCATTTTCCATCTCTCTTGTAACTATTATTTATTACTATTACTATTATTATTATTTCTAAATAAAGTAAAAGAATGCAATTAAATTTTCGCAAATGGGAAATAGTATAATTGAAAATATGTACTAGATGTAAAAAAAAAGAAATTTTTATTTTTTATTTATTGAATAAAAAAGATTTAAAATATTTTTTTATATAAAAATTAAACAATTTTTAATTATATATTTCAAAGACTAAAAGTAACGTAGAAATGAAATTGCTTTGCTTTGTAAATATAATAATATAATTATTCGAAATTATGTCTCAACCTTATAAAAACCCTTGGAATCTTTAAAAATATCCTATAACCTTACAGGTGCTGTAAAATCCTGAAATCCATTCAAAATTTCTTTGTAATCTTTTAAAATGACCTAAAATATTTCAAATTTTTTCGAATCTTTTGAAATATTCTAAAGATCTTCAGAATGCCAAGAAATTTGAAAAAATACTTTAAAATATTTCAAATCCTTTCATTATTTAATTGTCAATTGATCCTCAGGATCAATTAGATTCAGCGACCCAAAAAACATATAGATATGCTGGTTAAGTCCACCGGGCATGAAGATATATTTTTGTAAAAATATACAAGAAAAATCGCTGTTTTCGTCGATTTTACGTCTATTTTTGCGTTTTTTTGAAAAATACGAGCTAACTTGGGTATTTGGACCCCGGATTCGGATTCAGCTACCCCAAAAACATATAAATATGCGGTGTAGTCCGCCGGGCAGACCACTTTTTTTGTGAGCCGGTGTAATAATAAAAATACTACCGAATACGGAAGTAGAATAAAATCTCTCTGTACAAACAGATCATATAATACCCCATTACCCGAGAACAAACATATTGATTTCCTTTCCTTAAATCTTTCGTGGATGAAAACGAATTTGAAGCAGAAAATTAATTTCTAACTAACGGTAATCAAGATACAATAGCTTCGGGAAACAAGTCAACTCCGTGTTATCTATGAACGTGACGGAAATTAAAGTTAAAATAAAATGCCCAACGATTAATTATACCGTCGGCAAAATAAACATGGAAGACTCAATCGACACTTTCAGTTTACGTGGCGAGGAAAAACAGTTAACCATTAAACACACAGATTTAACCTGAAAAAGATCGTGATAAAAGTGATATTTATAAACTAGAAAAACAAACAAGTATTCTCTTCAAGAGAAAGATAATTTTGTTAAATTCACAAGCGATATTAAAACACCTGATCCGCTTTATGAACCATTATTTTCACCCGATGAAGATATTATTCTATGAGTTGACAAATACACAAAACCGAATATCGAACATAAGGCAAAACAAACAAGTCAAAAACGGTAATGTGGACAACAGCTATTAACGAAAAATGAGAAGTCATATTCCTACCGAACTCATCCAATTCTAATGGCTCATAGAGAAGAAGTGGTCAAGGATGTTGCTTTCAAGGTGCTATACGTCCTCAGGACAAGAATTCCCTGCAACTAAAGAAGAGCCAACCTCGACTACGATTAAACTATATCACGGAAAATAACAGCACTTAAATTCGATAACCGATCATGAAAACGAAACAACAAAACATATAAAATAGATTCCGAAGCACGCGAGAATAATAATTTTTTTTCTCTGTTCACCTTTTATTATTTGCTCTATAAATAATATCGGCAATCGCTTCTTTTTAAACAAATTCTTTCGTAAAAATGTATAGTACTCAACAAACTTGTCTTCGCTTATATAGATACGAAAATCGTGATTGTTACTTTTCACTCATATTATTATTTTTTTTTAAATTGAAACTTCATCTAACACACTTTTCAAATTGCTAGCGGGGGCAGGAGTAACACCCAATTTCCACGATAAGGAGTCCCATATTTGAGAAACGTAACGTATCGCGAATCGATAATGAAGCGAAAGAGTTTACCGACATAGTAGGCATTATGCGGTAAACTCTTCTTCAATCTGCCACTAGCAGCGAAACGCACAGGTAGCACCAGAGTGGGGACTCACCTAACCATTAGCGGGGTAAGCTCTTAAATAGGCGCGCCCAACGAAAAATCTTGTCTTTCTGCTTAATGCTCTTGGCGCTTAGACGCTACAAGGAATAATGTCAGGTTAGATAGAAAGGACGTTTAGTCCACTTGAATCTCACTCTGAATGAGAGAAGATTCACCTCTGAATTAGCTTTGTTTGCGAATTATCACTTGAAAACAGGTTTCTTATCTCGTCTAGACGGCCTTGCCTTCGAGCTTATTCAAAATATCAATTTTCCTCCGCACGCTACTCGTCAGCTGAGAGAGCAAGCGTGACGTCAC
Source organism: Andricus grossulariae (assembly GCA_011634705.1). Taxonomy (NCBI): domain Eukaryota; kingdom Metazoa; phylum Arthropoda; class Insecta; order Hymenoptera; family Cynipidae; genus Andricus; species Andricus grossulariae. The sequence continues at coordinate 177,173,423 of JAABKJ010007545.1, forward strand.
ACGTCATTTTATGCTTATACGTATTTCGCGTCATTTTCCGAGAAAATAGTCGAGAATTCGCTGCAGGAAAATACCCGCTTTAAAGTCATTTATTTAAATGCAATTGCTTGCTGTGAATTAGCTAAGTATTTTGTTTTGGACATTTTCTGTCCTTTCTCAATAAGAGCAAGGTTCTTTGAGATAAACTTTTTGTCTTCTCTTTTTATTCTTTATTTCTTGAACAGAGTTAATTCTATTATATATACAAATGATTGAAATCCTGTATTCCAAAAGTGACTAAATCTTCTCTATCGTAAATTGAGTTTTGTTGGGCAAATAATTCAATCTCAATATAGAGTAAATCTAAACGCTAAAGAGTAACTATGCCTCGTTAGGAGATTTTGTATTGGAATCCCGAGCTATAATGATAAAAAATCAACGATTCTTCATATCTCCTTAGAGATTGGGTATATAACCCAGGATAGCTGTACTGCGTGCTCGTCGCAATTCAATGTAAATTCCCACATGCGTCTCAAAAAGAGAACATATTACCCCGTTACGACCGTAGAATTGCTTCAATCTACTTGCCAACATCTATTTGAAAACATGTTTCTTCTATTGAAAACCCATATACGGGACCCCGTAACTTTTCCTGTACGTCTTCCATCTCCAGGGAGGAGAAATTTCAGGATTTTTACTCACGAAATAGATGTGGTATCTCCACCACTGCGATTCGTCACACAGCACGAAAAAATTCTATTTCACTCTTAACACAGCGTGAGGAATCGCAGTGGTGGAAAAGCCACATATGTTCCGTGAGTAAAAATCCTGAATTCCCTCCTTGCTAAGAAGGCCTGCTGTACGTGTCCCAGATAACAGAACCTCTGACAATGAAATGATTTGAAAGGTACGGGTTACTATTTCCAATAAAATAATTATGAGGTCTTGGTCAGTAAATGACTGTCTTTATCATGAAAAAATTAATTTGACAAATAACCTCAATAAAAGTAAAAATGAAGGAATCAGTTAGGTCGTTGAATTTCTCAAAAAATAAAAATTATTACCTGATACATTATTTGAATTATTTCTTGGCTTGAAGTTGGATATTGCTACAATAACTTTTTACTGAAGTTACACTTCAAACAAATTTGAGAAACCGTTGTATACATACGAGAAGAAAGATTTAATATTTCAACTTACTAAAGAAATAATAGCATTAAATGTATTTCTGCTCATGTATTTTTGAAATAAAAATTCGGGGCCGGACGACTTCAACCACATAAATAAAAAATTAATACTTTTAAAATGGAAAACGTAGAAATTAAATAAAAATATATGAAGTTATGCGAATAAAAATATCCAAAGCTACCATGACAGTTTATATGAATATATGCTGAAAAACACAGGACGTATTATTGATACCAATATCATCAATAATGTACATTTTCTCATAAGAACTTGTCTCCTGTGACATAAGGCAATTGTCACTAATTATATTTTGCATCAGCTTTATTCTTTGATTATGGCGTGATTTTAAGATCACGGTATAACCTGGGGTTTCCTCGCCAGAACTGGGACCGGATCTCGTACAAGAACATGCACTATAGGGCAAAAAAATTCGTTCCCTCTGCAGTCAGTAATAAAAGAAAACTTTTAACCCTTAATAACCACACCTCTACTCAGCATACGTAGTAACCACACTAGTGTGATTTGGGATTTTAAATCTTTGAAATTCAATGTCTCGGAAGTAACTAATCCAAATTCAATGTATAAGAGGTCATCTTTAGGATTAGAAAAAGAAATGTCGTAGTGGGAAGAGACCATTGGTCTACGCGGGTAGGAAGTTACAGAAGTAAGGAATGTCACGAGATACGAATTCGCACTTGTGGTTGTTGAGGGTTAATACACATTAGATTGTATAATAGAATTGTTACCACTAGGTAGGACTCGACACAGCGCTGCACGAAAGTGCTGCCGGGCCCTTATCCAACGGCCCTTATCCGGACCACCACCACAACGGGGTCTCTCGCGCCTCTCACGAAGAGAACCCAGATCGCCAGCACTACGCCACGGGCTGGTCATCACCAACGATTAATGTAAGTGGTAATAAACCACTCTTAATTTTAAACAGGCTTCTAATTATTGTGTGTAACCTTTACTCTTGGAATTCCAGATCCTAATTACTCTCCTCGGTCACTAGTGATTATTAAACAGGGCTAATAGATTTTCCTACAGAAATGAAGAAAGGCTCTAGCCTGAACCCCATTAAGGTAGGATTCTACTTTCGAACGCGCGAAAAAATTCTATTTTTTTACATTTTTTCTTAAATATTAAGAAGTATATTGATAGGGTTGTTTTTTATTTTTACTATTATTTTTTTGCGAAAAATAAGCAAAAAAATGAGATTTTTTTTTCGAACTGCCGCCATTTTTGTGTGCATGTGAATGAAAAAATCTGCTACCACCGGTTGACGTACATGTATAGAATATGTGGTAAGAATTTCAGACCAATCGATTCGGTATTTTCGGAGATTTTTTTAACAAGACAGAGAGTTAGGAATTGTGGAATAAAAATAAGCAATCACGACTGACTGACGTTGTAAGTAGAACAATACAACAAGTACCGCCACGTTTAGTGGAGAGGATTCTAGCATATAGGCACACACGCGATAGATTGCACACATGTATACCGCGACACATTTTAGGAATAAAACTTCCATAGCACAGCCCTATTTGCGAACAGAGATACGTAGCCTGTGCATGATCGCCTGTTGCTGATCTAACTCAATGAATTCACTGCGTAGGCGAGGTCGGGTCGAGTACCTACGGTCAGGTACATTAACGCTTCAATCATATCTCTGAGGGGATAAACTTCTGCTTTAGAATTCTGTGGCTTCGTTAACTTGAATTCTATATCCAGGGGTGAGAAGACAGCTTTTAAATCTGCCTTTCCAAATTTCTCCAAGACTTCCTTTGTGTAGTTGCTTTTAGAGATTTCTATTCCACTATCCTTTCGAGTGAATTCTAAGCCAAAGCAATGTTTCATTTCACTCAATTCGTTTACCTTGAATTCTCTTTTCATCTTTTGCTTGAAATCTTGCATTCTTTTGATCGATGAAGCCACGAGGATGTCGTCCACGTACATTGCTATAAGTACCGTGCCTTAATTTCTGTTTCCCACGTAGATACAGACATCCGAATTTAATGGCTTTACTTCTTATGCCACTGATAACCCGCTTGCTTGAATCCTTCAGAGCTTTCTTCATAGCGTAGACTTTGTTTCCCGTCATAGTCAGCTGAAGCATCTTCAAGGTATATTTTACTGTATCTGCTGGAAATTCTCCTCGATTTTTCTCCAAAATTATTTCCTGCAATGTTTCCTAGAATAATTCACGAATCTCCATAAAAATATCTTCTTCGATGTCACCGTTGAGAAAAACTGTTGTAACATCCCATTGGTGAACTTGCATATAAGGTTTGACGGCAAGTGCTATCAGTAATCGGACTGAGCTTAATCATGCCACTGGTGCAAATTTGTTCCGCTATACGATCAGCCAACCGATCACTCTTCGATTTGCAGGCCTATCCTCCAATTTTCAGGTTTCGTTCTCAATTAGTGCACGAAACTTACCTCGAATTTCTGATTTTCACTCACCGAGCTTGTCTCCGGTGAGATCTTATTTCAGCGACACTTCAGCCATGATTGCATAATCTGAAAACTCTTGGAAAGCTATTTTTCCATCTGCGACCTGCACGCCTTAGAAGGTCTTCCAGGATCGCCGGTTCGGATAATTCTAGATCATCCAGCTAAGCTTCTTTGCTCTACTTCATTGGCCCGGTCTAATGATACATCGAATAAAGCTAACTCCAGATCTCGTTGGCTGTTGTGCAACGTTTAATCTGTTTTAGCTCTGAGGGATTAATCGCCAAAACTAAATAGAACGCACCTTTCGGTTGGCGACATATTATGTTTTTGCTGCTGCTTCCGTTTCAGCATCTCCTGCCGTTGAAGCAGGCCACGTCTCATCACACACATATTCCCAAGAATCACGTTTTATTGGCAAATCTTCGAACTGAAGTTTTAACGTATCAAAATTATCTTTGCGAAGTGTTTCGATCCGTGCCGAGTACGTAAAACTCATTTTCAGAATTATACGAACTAACAAAGGAATTCAAATTGAGTCAGACGCTTCCCTTCGAATACAACACTTGTTCAGTATTAGTCTTTTCAGTTCACGCACACGGTTCTGGGACCATAACCTATTGAGATAGAGGTATAGGAATTGCGAAATAAAAGTACGCAATCACGCTAGACTTTAATTTAATATCAAAAGGCTGCGATATGTTGAAAGGATAGAAAAAAGGAATACGAGGACACATTTGAGGAACAACCAACAGGATTTTTTTTTCTTTAAGTGAATTACCAAATAAACTTGCCTAAAGGCGCTTGAGCCGGATATCTTGTTCGAATCATGGGATACAAAAAATACTAAATATCATTTTTTTATTTGCTCAAGGCACGTATATGGTATTCTTGAACTGCAAAAGCAGACTATGGTTTTACTTTTCCGAACTATTAAATTTATTAAATACAGTCAACTTTCTTTTATTCTACTGGCCTTGAAACGTACACGTTCGGTTATTCTAGGGCTGGAGGGGCCCCCACCCCTAACGCGAGTGGGCAGGTTTTTTTTATCAAGCGACTTTCATTGGCTGTCCCGTTCTTGTATTGATGCGTCGCCTGTGCGCAACTTTTTCAATCAAAAAGCGCGGGTGATTTGAAATCAATAAATATGTACTATCAATAGTAATGTTTTTCGGTAGATGCGCAGTTGAAAAAGTTACGCTCCGTTAGTGTTGGCTTGATTTGCACGTCATGTCGATCCTTTTGTTCAAGTGATCTTAAGTGATTTTTCTTTGCTCAGTTTTTTATCAAGTGTTATTGGAGCTAGTTTTCAAGTGTAGAATGCTAGGATCGGTAGAAATGTCAGCCGCCAGGAAAGTAGTACATGGTACTGCAACTGCACACGACTTTATGGAGAAAATCTCTCAAATGTAAAGGTAAGTGATAAAGGTCTGACTAATAATATTTCTCAAGTGTAAAATCTATTTTCTCAGTCATGTCCCATTCTTTTGTCGATTGACGCCCTTTCAGTCACGAAATACGATCAACTGACCAAAATTTATGGTTAGTGGCACTCTAACCTCAAATTTCGGAAAGTTGCTTGTATTTCGTGACACTAAAAAGTCGTGAATCGACGAAAAAATAGAATATGGCCGTGGCCATACAGCCCGTACAGGGACCATGGTGGGAGATGATGAAACTGCGCAAATTAGAATAAGCGTGTATAGGGTGTGTAGAATAGGTGAACTGTAGAATAAGCGAAATGTAGAATAAAAGGAAGTTGTCTCTATATGAAAAACATTCGATTAATAAAAAACTGTTGCAAATATTTGATTGGGGATATACGAAGAAATTATTAACTTTATAATAACTGATGTGATATGTAATATGGAATTTACACGAATGCCTTCGTGTGATGTTGTGCAATAAGTACTGTAATATTTTTCCGTACGAAAATAAAAATAAAGGTAATAACGTAAATAGATCAAAATTATAACTAACCCGTAACCACACGCTCCCGTAAATGTTTCTTAAATTTCAACATTTTACTCATAAATTCCTATTTCTTTTTCAACCTCTGAATTTACGAGTACCTATGCATCCATGCCGACGAGAGAATGGCGCCAGTAAATGCCGGACGGCTACGAGTTAAATATAAATATCATCTGGCGTTTTTCAATGCGAAAATTACATACTATACATAATTACCAATCTTCATGAAAATTTTCTTCCACAAATGATTTCATGGGTTTGCAACAAGGGTAGAAATACAAACAATGAAAATAAAATAAATAAAATGAACTAAATTGGTAAAAATAATAAAAACCAATTATGATAAAAAATAAATATCATCATGATGTTTCTTTCCATATGAAAATTACAATCCTAATACATACCTAGGGGTAAGCAGCCCTCTAAGGAACAAATTATACGTATGTTTCACAAGAAAATGTACCAAATCTGGTTTTAATTTACCAGTGCGAAATTTCTAGAGCAGAATTATCAATGTTAAACAGATAGTTAAAGAATAGCTTCTTAAAGTGATAGGGCGAAGGTGCATCTCTAATTGATTCTGGTACCTTATTCCGGAGACGAGCTACCCTCATCATAAAGTCCCTTTGTAACTTACAAGATATGCGACGTGGAACTGTAAGGACCGCATTCCTTACACGAAGCCTAGACTGATCAGGTAAAGTCACATATAATATTACAAACTCCCATGAAATTTTCTATACGAAAATTATTTCATGGTTATTGATGAAGCATCAAAATTCACGACATACAAACTCGCAAACGCGCAATAGATTCACAATCAACTTAAAAACCTGAAAAGCTTCATGAATATAAGATGGACCAAACTAAAAACCTTTTTACGGTTTCGTATCCCAGGGCTGAAACCCTTATAGTTTCGGTTAGGTATACATCCGGCCAGCTCTCCGACTCCTAGAAAAGATTTTCGTAAATATATACTTCTAAATGGTAGTACCAACAAAATCCGTCATAGAGCGCAGCTGCGGTTCTACACAGTTTAATTGTATCCCTTATGTGCTCTTATGGGATATGTTTATTCCCACGTTTAGTTTAACGCGAGTCTTGGGGTTTAACTCAAACTACCCCAAATTTAGCGAAAATAATGTACGAAACACAAATTGTAAATTTTAACATAATATATTTAAAAACAACAGAAATGTTAATAGATTACAATTTATTGTGCAAATGGTAAAACAAAAGAAATAGATTCAGTGAACAGTGAAGTGGTTATCGGAGCTAAATGCTTGGTAGAAACGACGAAAGGCGAAAAAAAGTAGAAGTCCGAATTTTGAATAACGAGTCGAAAAATACGGAGCTTGTTGCTCTTCCAAATGCTAATTTTTATCTCAGGAACATTCGTACTTCGAGGGTGCATGGAGGTACGAGATTTGGGTAAGTTGACAAATTTGGAAGAGAGGGAAAATTTTGGCGTCGGAGGGGTTGGCAGGACAGGCCCATTGCAGGGGGTGGATCGGAAGGGCTAGGTTAGACATATGTGTATCGTACCGTATTGTTATTCGGGGCACGTCTCTAATAAAGAAAAATATCATCATTTAACTGTTCCATCTGAAGCAAATAGATTATTGGAATAGACCAGGGAACGAAGTTCAAAAAGGTGTCTTTTCACCATAAAATTTTAGAATGAAAACGAGGTATGCGATAATGTAGTGTTGATGCCTGAGATGAAGGCTTATATGTTTACAGGCAAAAATATGTGAACCGCGCGAATTGCGCAATGTTCCAAGTTGGCGAAATCATATTTTTTGGAGATAGCGATCAAGGTCTTGATTTGCGAAAAAAAAGTTCAATTATAAATTGAAGGTGTAACAAAGATATATAATTTGGTAGTTCGAACGTTGAGATTGTTTAATTTTTTCCCTCACAAAGTAATAAAAACCGGCAAAATTGGCCGTTTTGCAACATCAAGTTATTTTTGCGAAAAGTGTATGCACAGTTATTAAAGTCTTTGAAAATGTGTGTTTTGTTAAGCTGGAAATATATGCAAAATTTGAGCTCAAAATTATAAATAGTTTTGGAGAAAAACTATTTGTTATTAAAAAAGGTACTGTTTTTTCGGTAGGGCAAACTTTTTTTTAAGCGGTCGCAAAGCTATAAAAGTGGACAAATCTTAATCCTAAATGGTTATAGTGTCATGTACGCTAAGCCGCTAATTGCTTTATGAGTATTAAGTACGATAAAAATGGCTGCAAATGAAAAGTACATTTTTGTCTCGAGAACAAATGGATTAATTTCTGCAATTTTCATCTTAAATAATTGGGGTTACAGTCAATTGAAACTTACAATTTGTACATGATTTTAAGATAAAAATATTTTCTTTACGTTAATTGAGGGTGGAGTTAATTGTTTTTTATAAAAATTATTGCAGTTGTAATTTTCAAGATATACAGTTAAAACTGGAAAATAGTGTTAACTGGATACTGATACTAATTATAGTAAAATTGTCAAAGAAATCAGTTGCGAAAATACTGTGAAAATACTGAATGGACATATCGGTATTTTTGTTTTAATTTCAGCTAACTTTTTGCGCTGATACCACAATACCTACATTTTCGCTTAGTGTCCTTGAAATTTAATAACCCTACTAAAAAAAAAGTCAGGAATCGTCAGAAAAAAGTCAGGACTGCTGACCATTTCTCACCACCTATGTTACTTTTCTCGACAGAAATCGTCAGAGAAATTCAGGATTCATGAGAAAATTTTCAGAAATCATCATAGCTTGGATTCGAACGATAATCCTTTTATTAGGGGTCCTAGAATAGAATGCCGTGAAACTTCATCCCTTTTATATTTCCCGGGTTATTTATATTTATTTATGCATATTCTCTTTTTACTTATAACTAATTATTCTTATTTATATACTAAATTACTCGGAAGGTGAATCTGAAAAATTTGCCCGTTTTGACGTATCTCTTTCATAATCATTATAACTCATATCGACTCAATTTCTCGTTTCAAATTTTATTCACGTTACAAGTTAATTTTACTAAAAAAATTGAGAAGAAAACCTGATTTAATATGGACAAAAATAATTATTTTTTCTTCAATATTTTCATTGACCAAATAAAATGTTTGGTACAAAAAGCCAACTCCAAAAAAAATTCCTGTTTACATATTGAGCTTTAATAATAACTTGAGAAGTGTTGCAGTGCATAATTAGATAAACAACATTTTTATTCTTTAAAAATCAAATACATATCGTGGTGAAAGGATTTTTTTTAATGTAATTTTTTTATACAAAATTTTTTATAAATGTGTTGAAAAATTTAGTTACAATTTTCTCGAAACGCAATCATTTTTTTAGAATGAAATTTCTTTATTCTCATTCAGAATCCCCATATCTCGGGAGCAAGTTTTTATTTTTGAAAAAAATTGAAAATTCGTTTTTTAATTCCTGCAGTCAAGCCTGCTCCAATTTTAGGCTAGTGAATGACTTCAATGAAAATATCCAGGCGTTTTTTTATTCTAAGCCTCAAAGAACTGATACAATTTACGACCAATAACTTAAGAAACCTAATTTGTTTAATCAAAGTGTTTTTTATATTGATTGTACTATTTTCTCAAATGTAACCAAGTAACCGGAGTTTTGCGTGATCCTCGGTTCAATAAAATTTCGAAAGATAAACTCTTATGCTGAGGAAACTAATATCTTTACGGAAAATCTTCATTTTCCGAAGGGGAGAAATCTACGGATATTAGACGACAGCATCTAAACTGCGAGAACCGTTTGCAAATTTATTTTTTGACGCACAATTCTGACATCTAGAAAGCATTTTGGAGTGTCTCTGTACATCCCAAGACCCAAGACTTCATGATGGTGAACCCAAATTTCGCCAAATACTTCGCCAAACGGAGCAAAAACTAGATAAAATTGACCGGTTCTGCGTGTGTGAAGACCATAAGACTGTAGTTGTAAACAGTCGACATTCGACAAGCTGTGCAGGCTGTGACAATGGCGTTGCGAACGAGACGCTTACGACGACAGTGCCTGTCAAAAAAAATGTTCAAGTCGGATTTAAACAACATCCTTAAGAGCTTTAATTAGGAGTTTGTTCAGTTTTTGAGAGAGAATTTTTTCGAAGCATACGAAGACTAAAAAAATTGGCGAGACGAGAATCGAACCCGCAATCCGACGACAAATATGAGCCAAATTTTAGCACTTCAAAAGGGCATAAGTTTTGAAGTTTAGCACTCCAAAGGGGCCTAAGCGCCAAAGTTTGGATCTCCAAAAGGCATAAATGCAAAAGTTTGAAAGTGCAAAAGGCCATAAACGCCAAAGTTTGGAACAACAATAGAACATTAGCACTACAATTTGGAAATCTAAAAGGACATAAGTGCAAATATTCGGAACTCCAAAGGTGTATAAGCCATCAGAGCATGGAAGTTCAAAAAGGTATAAGCACCAAAATTTACAATTAAAAAAAAACATTAGCGCTACAATTCGGAAACCCAAAAGGGCATAAGCCTTTAAAGCTTGAATGTTCAAAAGTGTATAAGCGCCCAAAGTTTGGAGTTGCAAAATGGCATAATCCCCAAAGTTTGGAACTAACACCTTCCCCAATTTTATGTCTTCTGACGGTCTTATTTACTGACTTTCATCAACAAAATTTATATCTGTCAATTTGCCAATTTCAAGTCAGATTATTTTTCCGGGAATTTCAATTTTCGAAATTCAGCTTATAAGTTCAGCCTTGTCCCGAACCCGAGATCGTAAAAATGAAAGTCTTTGTTAATTTTTTCTAACATTCTTGCCAACAGATTTCGTTTCAGCGCCCTAAAAACTTTCAAATTCACCTAACAAGGACTTTGGGTGAGAGAAAAAGTTCTAATTATTCAGCCTGTGTATTTGATCAAATTTAGCCGTAATACTCACCTCAAATAAAGGACAATTTTGCATCCTTAGAGACTTAAGGGCAGGAAATTTAGCTAATTTCTCAACATCACTCCAGGTTGACAATAGAGTGCCGTTAATATTAAGAAATTGGAGCATCCGGAAGGACGAATGAGGTTCCTTGTCTATGATCCTGCAACATTGTGTCTCAGATCTTATTTTATTACATGTCTTGTTCTCAATGTAAGACGTATTTTCTAACGAGTATTGATCACTGTAGTCGCATTTCTCTGATTGATGTAATGATTGATTCATATTTGCTTTATCCTCACCGAAGTTAAGCAATGGAAGTTGCTGGTTACCTTCGTCAATTAAGTTACGACTGCAATCTTTGAGATCCAAAGACCTAATTGGACACTCCGCGAGAACAAGACTTTCTAAACGTGGAAATACATAGCCGAGCTTTAAAACTTCACACCAATATTCAATAGGATTACCAGTAAAATGCAACTTTTTTAAGCAAAAATTTGCAGTTTCTTGGTTTTCATAGTCAAGGTCCACAGCTCTATATTCATTGAGCGACAAATGAAGTTCGTCTAAGTTTTTCAAAATTGTAATAAGGCGCTGCACTGCGGGCCATGAAACCCTAGTTCCATTGAGAACGAGGTTCTTCAAAAAATCATAGTGCCCATCTTTAACTTCCAAATCTTTCGCTAAACTGTTAAAGCTAAGATTTAGAAATTTTATCTTCGGCATGTGCTGTATGATACCAAAAACCTCTTTCCATTCTGAAAACTTATTTTGAGCAAGATCGAGTTCTTCAACATTTTTGCATTTGCTACGAAGTTTTTCGTCATCATTACCAGCAGAATCAATATCGCAATCTTGTAGAACTAGTAACGCAGGCACTGTATGACGTGGCGATTTTTTCGGAATGAAGATACTAACTAATACTGGTCTCTCTGCTTTAGGTGAACTTGATTCTATCTCTTCATCCGTCAAAGAACATTCTACAGTATTACTACCATACTTCAATTCCAATGCCTCCAATAACGACGGCATGTTCAACTCATTCTGTAAAAATAAGTTGAATTTAGTAAAATATATGTTATACCTATAAAATACATAATCTGAATATATACTGCGTTAACATTTTTCGGAATAACTAAAATCATATAGACACATATATCCCCTAAAAATAGTAAGAGTGTTTCATATAAAGTAACTCCAATTAATAAGAAACCATACCTACAGTGAAGAAAAACGTATTTAACGCATGAAAATTTATCGATTTATGAGGTTTTAAGAATATCAGAAGTATTCGCTTTTCTTAACCTCACTACGGAATTTATCAAAAACAATGTACAATTTATGGCTAACTTTCACCCTACATCTTATTTTATACTGATTTTTCATTGAACCTAAAATGTTTCGTGAAAATTAGTCAATAATTGACCAAGATAACAAATACAGGTAGAAAAATCAATTTTCCCTATAAAATTTTCGTGACTTTAAGTGGCTGATTCGCAGGCGCAAATCGTAATATGCCTATGTCTCTCTGGCTACAATTGCCTGTATTTAAAAAACATAATCACGCCAATATGTCAATTCTATCAAAAGTTACAATTATTATGAGAAGTTGTAGGCTCCAGAATCTAGGATCATGATTCCTTAAAGCAACCCATACCACCGAAACTGGAACGTGTACGTCATCCACTCCTATCCTAGAAGGTACGCAAGAGCGGCACATTTACCCAAGAGACTTCGTGCAACACTGTTCCTTGGAGGCCGGCCTCTAGCCGCGGAAAATTTACGCAAGAGACTTCGTACAACTCAGTTCCATGGAGGCCGGACTCCAGCCGCGGATGAGCTTATGCGGCTGACGGCACAGTGGGAGATACAGGTTTCACCTCTGGATACTTTTCTAGAGCTTGCAATCATTGTAGAATGTTAGCAAGAACACTGTTGATAAACCAGATGAAGTGATCCACAAGAACAGTCTTTTGCATCCGGCTCGCGATGGATTGAGCCTGACACTGGCAAGCCGGGATTTTGTTGAGTTGGCTAAGAAACGAAGCTTTCATACCTTCAAGACAGCCGATTACGAGAACTACAAGATAGACTTTGTGGCCTGGGTACAGCCTGCTCAGCTAGAAAAGAAGAGCTTGATATTTCGCTCGTTTTTCTTCCTTCTTCAGATCTTGGAGGACGATATCAGGCTTTGTAGCCCTGATACGTTGAGTGGTGGAGAAAGAAAAATTCGATTAGATCTTACACTGATCATTCTTCACAACGAACTGCAGTTCCCCCTGGACGTATGGCAAGACGGGCATTAGATCAACACCATAAAAAATCGAAGACGGTAATATAACTCTTAGAGCTGCATTGTGTCTCTCTATGTACCAGTAGCATGTATACTTTGAGCATCCACTGAGAACATCTCCAATTGTGCAAGTGTTTCTGGCTCTTGCTTACATGCTCGGCAGTTGGTATCGCCTACAGGTACATTCATTATGCGCTCGCGGTAACTTAATTAATTATTTAATTCCATTCAAAGTCCTAAAATCAATTCACAAATATAAATTGGTATAATCTACTTATCTAGTAAAGTAGACTCCAACATTGTCTATTTTCTTTCCGATTTTCAGGTTACACCGTCACAAAAAATGATATAAAAAATGTTAATAATAAATGAAATCCTTCTTTTTATCCCCTTTTTTACCTAAAATTGAACTACTAAATCGCTGTGATCCCTGAAAACTAGAAAAAGTAATTATAACTTATGAATTATTTGGATGAATATTTATTATTTAGATATTTTTTGTTTTAATGTTGCGTTTGGGAACAATCCAATGAAAGAACATTTAGCAGATTTATTCGAGTGTATCTGGAGTTCAGGCTCTTCATTCTCATAACCATAAATTATAAAAGATAGTTTTGAAAAAGGCAAAAAAGGGACTGGTTTTAAAATTTACCGGAAGCTCGAAAAGGTAAACTGCTTTAAGGTTTACTGCCTACGCCACATGTTCATACCTGCAATGGTTCACTTTGCAGTGTCTTTGGAAACATGTGTAGGCGACTGTTACTGTTTATGGCTGGACAGAATTTGAAAATTTACCTGGTTTTACGACTCATTATTGAGGACCTTACTTTTAAAGTTTAAAGGACATTTTTAAATTTTTATTACTTTTCCGGACAAAGTCGGGCAAACTGAGCTCCCTAATCCGTTTATTATTCATTTTATAGACCCAAATTATTCTAGATTCCAGGATTCTAAATATCACTAGAATTCTAAACTATAGATTTAGATTTATGGATTTGTATGTCATACAAAGAGTTATTAGAAATGAAGGAATATTTATATAAAGCATCAGTCGCATTTTATTAAAGTAATTCAATGATGGATCGTATTTCTGAAAGAAATTCTTATTTGAATTCAAATTTTTGAAATCCCATGACTGTAAAGCCGACTCTTCATCGATTTTTAAACTTTTCTTATATGGGTTTTTGTAACTATAATATAGACTTCTACAAAAATATTTGTAAAAATAATAACTAGTCTTCCAGACGTTTTCGAATGTTGAAAATTTCATCACATATATCAAAGACTGCTTTACAATTTTTATATTTCTGGAAACATGGTTCATTTCCGCACGTATGCTCCAAAATATTCCATGAATATATTTAACTGGAGGGGCTCGCTTATATTATATCAAAATGAATAAAACAATTAGTTTCCAATTACAATTTTTTATTTTTTTAAGCGTTTTTAAATCCCCAATTTTGCATTTTTCAGGCGATTTTGTCATAAGAACAAAATAATGGCATGTTTTTTCGATTCTAACTGAAGAAATTTCAAATTCAATGTCTGCAACTTTAAAAAAATGTGCTATCAAATAAATTTAAAAATCTTTGTTTTTGCACATTTAAAAAGATTGCCATTTGTACGGAAAGACTAAAAATCCCGAAAAATAAAATTCGCGACTCAGTCCAATTTCTGAAAAGGAAAATATTCAAAACAGGAAAATTTCCGAATTATAAAATTCCCGAATACAAACAATTGAAAAGTATTTTTAATAATAAAATAAATGCGTTGTTGCTTCAAATATTTCGTCACACAATGGTAGCCCTCATCAGGGAATTTTATTAAATCTGTGAAAATTACATAATTTCTCGTAGGTACGCAATGTTACAATTGAAGGTGTTACTTTTTGGTTAATATCTCAGTTGTGAAATTATATCAAATTCTCTAATTTGGAATGTAAATGTAAATTTTTTTTCTTCATTTTATTAATAATCATGAATAGATCTTCAAATATTCTTCAAACATTTTTTCATGGCCAAGTATATTTGATGAAAACAATTAGAATGTAGTAAAAGTTTTTAATTTTCAAAGAAGCATTGCAGTCAAAGAACTCCTTTAAAACAATTTTTTGTATGAAAGAAATACTTTTAAGTTATGAATTATTTGTTATCATGAGAAATTATATCTGTGAAAGTAACATTTTGTTCCCTTAAAAATCACACAGTATTAAAAATACAAAATTATTCAAAATATTGTAGTTAAATAATTATTCAAATATTCTTTAAAAATGTTATTCCATTACCGACGAACATTTGATGAAAAATTTTACGCTGTTGTAAGAATACAAATTGTCAATAAACATTATGGTTGCAGATTTTTTTTTCAATTTTTATAGCAACATACTTATTAAAAATTATTCCTGTGAAAGTACAGTTATTTAAAAAATTTCACTATAGTATAAATATAAATTTTGCAAAAAACGTCGTTTTAAAATTTTTTAACTAAGCTTTTAAAAAAAAAATTAAATATTGTTGTTAAAGAATTCGTTCAAATATGTAATAAATTTTCTGTTATAATCAGGAATTATTTCTGTGAAAGTAAAATTTTCGTTTCAAATCAAATTGTAGAAGAAATGATCAAAAATTGTAGTTGGATAATTCTTCATATGAAACATGAATATTTGTGTTGGCAAAACGCAGCCAAGTTCTAACTTAGACTGTAGTAAAATTAACAAATTAACCAAAGTTGTAGTTTGAGAACTATTTTATAAAACTTATATTTGAAAAAATTTTTTCCGCTACCTATATTTGATGGAAACATTTTTATTTTCCTTTTTCTGTGCAGAAAATAACATTTTGATATTGCTTAACAAATTAAATATATGTATTTACCTAAATTTGAGGTATATTGGAAAATTATTATTTTCGTTTATTTTTTTCTGTATTTATTCGAAGTAGTGTGATAATCTTTTTACCAACCTTATGAAAATTTGTAAAAAATATTTGGCATAGTGACGACATTATATTAAAACAATTTTTTAATTGTTTAGATTCTGGAATTTCATTTATAGGAAAAATACTTTTTTTTTTAAATTGTAAGTAAGTATGCCATTAACCAAATACAGAAAAAAAAACGTAATTTTTGTTGTTATCTCAAAAGATTCTAACTTCATCAAAAATTATTGTCCCTAAAATATGATTCTATATTATTTGTAATTTTTAAAACTTTAAAAACGTTCAAACCCTCTGTAGTGGCCAAAAGTGATTCCTATTTTTTTAGTACGGGTTATCCTGATAAGATAACCCAATTTTTATACATACTTCAAAAACAGATTTAAAAAGCAAATTTTTTCGCTCCCTCCTCCCTACCCTCTTATATATCATTTTTCAATTTAAAAAAAATATATATATATATATATAACATTTAAAAAAATCTTACCTAAATTTCTATTTATTTAATTTTTTTTTGTTTCAATTAAGATGGAAATGAAATCTACTTTATCATAAATAATTTTATGCAAAATGAGCATGAAAAAGATTCACAATTAAAAAATTATATTTCCTAAACTACCTCATTTTTCGGCTGATTAGAGACAAATAAATAACAAATGAAAAAAGAGGGAGGAAAAGGAAATTTTTCGAATTTTTCGATCGTAACAGGGCCACAAGAGCTCCTGTGACCTGCGTAATATATGGACGATCCCTTGTCAGCAACTTGATAATTTAAGGAAGTTTCTATTTCGAATATTTTTTTTCTGGAATTTTACAGTATTGGTAACTTTGTTTTTCGGGATTTTTCAGTCGTCCCATCTGCACAAGATCTACAAAAAAATGGGTCATAATTTTTCGGCTCATAGGAAAATTTTGTATAATTTATTCAAATTAAAAAGCTGAACAGAAGTCATTGACCAATTTCGGAATTGTTTTGACATATTTATGATGTGAAACAATAACTTTTTTTTTGCTCGGCTCAAGTGATTCGATTGAATTGGGCAGTTTCATTCTGATCTGAACTTTCATGAAATCGACTTATATATTAGGACAAAGGTGATTGATGATGAGTGGCAGTTTTTATGAAATTTAAACTTCCTCGGAACACATCAAAGAAAGGAAAACATTTGTCTAAACTCTAAGTCTAAGACTCTAGACTCTCAGGGGTTCAACTCAAAGACAGAAAAATCCTAGAAGTAGAACGCTACTGTTGTATACCCACTCCTGGAAACTAGACAGGAAAACAATAGTCACTTCAAGCCATATGGTAATTTTCCACATCCATTTCCTGAAATAATTCCGAAAAGACCGAAACTGATTTATATTCTGCAAATGGCGAAAATTACAATTCCAAAATATTTCTTTTTTTTCTGTACAGGCCTCGGACTCACGTCACTACCGACACTTTTTTTCACGATGCAACTATTTTGCTAATGTTTTGAAAAAATTACACTAATACTACTATTTTGAAAAATGACACTAATCCTACTATTTTCTAAAATTTCTCCACAATGTAACTGTTTTTTCACTTTCATTCAAACATATTTTCAAATTTATTCGCTGGATTGGCTAAAATAACATACGCCACCTCAAAAATAACAATTGTAAAAGATTTCAAGATATTGAAGATTTCAAAATTTTTAAAACCATTTCAAGAGATTTCTGACAATTTCAAGGGGTTTCAACCGTTTCCATGAAGGTTTAAAGGATTTTAACTCATTTCAAGGACTTGAAAGGATTTCATGGGCAAAGGGTTTAAAAGCTTTTAGACTAGATCACTAGAGTGTTCAAAAAGATTCCAAGGGATTTCAGGAAATTTAAAATATTTTACCGGGATTTTAAGAGATTTCAAGAAGTTTCATCTGATTTCAGAGGATTTCAAAGTTTTTGAGATTTTACCAGACCTACGCGATTTTATAGTATTTCCAAGTAATTAAACATATTTGAGGGATTCATATAGGATTTCACAATAAATCAAATGATTCCATAAGATTATAAGGAATTTTCATAGGTTTCAAGGAATTAAAAAAAAATAGAGATTTTTCCAAAGATTTAAGAGAAGATTTTTATGGAATTCCTATTACTATAGTAATAGATATTTCACAAGATATAAGGGATTTTATCAATTTCAAGGAATTTAAAAGTATTTCAAAGAACTTAGGACGTAGGGTATTTAACAAGATTCCAAGAAATTTCAAAACATTTCAAAAACTTCAAGAAATTTTAAAATGGTATCAATGGTATCAAAGTTATCAAAGGATCACAAGGGATTTTCAGGGAATTACAAAGAATTTATAGAGAAATTTAGCTCGAAATTTAGGGAGTTAATGAAAGGAAATAAAAATGTAATGGACTTCTAGGGAGTACAAGGGACTTCTATGCACTTCGTGGGCTTTTATGCGGTTTCAGAGGATTTCAAAGATTAATAATTCTTCAAAGGAATTTTAAAAGATTTTCAAGGTTTCAAGATTTTGTACACGATTTCAAAAGATTTAAGTAATTTTAAAGATTTCAAAGCATTTTAAAGAATATAGCATATTTAAAAAGATTTCGAAGAATTTCATGCGATTTCAAAGATTTTCGTAGGAATATTGAAAATGTCAAGACATTAAAAAATTTTCTAAGGCATTTGAAATGATTTCGTAATATTTCAGAAAATTTAAAAGATTTTGAAAATTCCAAGAAATTTTTATTGTATTTAAAAATTGTCTAGGGATTTCATAGTTTTACAATATTTGAGGGATCCTTAGGGATTTCACAAGATTTAGAAGATTTTATTTGATACGGATTTAAAAGGAATTGAAAAATAATGTTTTTTTTTTTAAATTCCAAGGAATTTAACAAGATTACAAAAACTTTAAAGGGTTTTAAAATAATGTTGTCGGATTTCAGATACTTTCACAGGATTTCAAAATAAATGAGAAGATTCCGTAAGCATAAGGAATTTCTATAGATTTCAAGGGATTGAGAGTTTTCCAGGGATTTCAAAGGATTTCAACAGAATTCAAGGGTTTTCAATAGATTTCAGTGGATTAAAAAGATGTGATGGTATTTTAAGGGGTGTTATGAGATTTTGTGGGATTTTAAATATTTCATCATTTTTTAAGGAAATTTACAAGAATTTGAAGATTTCAAGGAATTTGTACGATATTTACCAAATTTCAAGGAATATCAAAGAATTTGACAATATTCCAGGGATTTGTAGATCAGATTTTATGAGATTTTGCGGGATTTCAGAGGATTCAATTAAATTATAGATGAAAAAAATTAAAGATGTTCTACGGGATTTTACTCGATATTAGTGGGATTAATAGGGACTTCGCAAGATTCAGGAGATTTTATTTTTAACGGATTTCAAAGTATTTTAAAAAGTGTAGCGATTTATCAACTCCAAGGTATTGAACGAGATTTCAATTTTTTTTGGGGTTTTTAAAGAATTTCTTCGGATTTCAGAATGTTTTATAGGATTTTAAAAGAAATTAAAATTTTGCATAAGATTATAAGGAGATTCTATAGATTTTAAAGGATATAAAACAGTTGGACAATTTTCCAGGGATTTCAGAGGATTTCAACAGAGTTCAAGTGCTTCTAATAGATTTCAGTGGATTAAAAAGGTTTGAAGGGGATTCCAACGGATTTTTAGAGAATTTTAAAGGATAAATAAAATTAAAAGACATTTGAAGGGATTTCCAGTGATAGCTAAGGATTTCTACGGATTTCAGGGATTGTAAAGATTTCAAGGGGTCTTTAAGTTAAATTTTGTATGGATTTTAACGCTTTTAGGATGACAAAATATTGCCATAATTTTTTTTTATTTAAAAAAAAATTGTCTAGGCCGTTTAGGTCTGAAAATGAATTTTCTTCGTTTTCAATTCTAAAAAAACAAACAAATTTAAGGCTACAAAATTTTTTCAACCTGTCAAAGCATTTGTTATTTATCGAGGAATAAGCCTTAAATTTGATTAAACAAAAAAAGGTTTGAAGATATTATCAGGCTTAGAATAAAAAAGTTGTACTTTTATTACAATTAATAGTCTGAAATGGTCCGGAAACATTTTTTTCCTGGAATAATATCCGCAGAATTTCTTCAAAAATATTAAAGAGAATATTCTCCATAAGGAATAAATTAAAAATATTTATATCGGGTGACAGAAAAAAATCTTGAACTTTGTAATACAGCAAAAATACACATTTTTTATAGTTTAAAGACTCCTATAGTGTTTTAAAACGCATTTTTACGTATTATTTTATATCAAGTCTTATTTGCAGCAATTAAAAATTCAATGAAATCGGTAAGAAAAACTTATAAAAACGCACAATTGCACCGAAATCGACCTTGAATAAAACTAGCTCACATATTTTTCAGGTGAATGGTAGGTAAAAATACATTTAAAGTACTATAAGAATCCTTAAAGCATAAAAATGTGTATTTTTGGTGTATTTCGAAATACAAGATTTTTTTTTGGGCCACTTGGTATAAATATTTTAAGTTTATTTCTTATGGAGAATATCCTCCTTATGTTATAGAAAAAATCAAGTAGGTATTATTTCAGAAAAAAATGTTCAGGGGGAATACTTTTTACGAATGAAAGAGTTTTTTGCCTTAAATTTGTGTGTTTAGAAAAATTGAAAACTACGTAAATTCATTTTCAGACCTAAAACGGCCTAGCCCTAGCCTAGTCAGCCTAGTGGAATCTCTACTTAAGAATTTTTTTTAAATAGAAGAAAATCTATGGCAGTATTTTTTCACCGAAAGGAACAAAATAAGGGGTAGAGTTTGTGAAAGTGATGACACTATTTCGTTACTAGTTTTCAAAGCTACTATTGACACTATTTTCTTTTTTCTCAAATGAGTCCGAGGCCTGTTAAGCCAGTATCTTCTTCATTTTAGATTTAGTTAGAAGCCATTTTGCAGCTACTTGCTCCCCATTGTGTAGAATTTAGGAGCGGAAAAGGAGAAAAAATGGACAATGGCACCAGAATGTATTTAAGGATGTTGTTCTACCAATGGAAACGGAGTTTTACGGCTTACGCCCTTCAAGGAGACTCCTGCTGAGATATACCAGGGGTCCATCCTCAATTAAGTTGCCTAAGCTTGACTCGAACACATCATCGCCTTTTTTTCGTCCCCTGCAACAGTTGGAACCCGCTTCCATAAAATCCAGGAGAGCAGGGCCTTCTTTATCCCCTGTACTTGGTTTAAATCGGAAATTATGTTCAGTCCGACTAAAAAGTTCTGTCTTGGCTCTTATCACATATTCCACTCAGCGAAAAAGTTGTCTTAATTGAAACAAAAGCATCGTCCTCTTGCCTTTTTTTTGAACCACTTGAATACCTTTTTTACACAAACAGAATTATTTGACTGCAAGATTATTTGAAGTTTGTTGCAAAAGGCTAATATTTGCTGCATAAAGATTCTTTCTGAGATAAATCTTTTAACTTTAAATTTAAGAGGAAATTCCATTTGTGTCAAGAAGCATCCTTCTGACACAAGAGGAAATTTCTCTGAGTGTCCTAAGCAGATTTTCAAAGCAAATAGTATTTATTTCATTTTCCATATTTCCAGGGCTGCCGCACAGTCACTTACTATCTGTCCAAAAAATCTATTCAAACAATCTATTTTCTATACATACCTCAATATTTTGTATGGATTATAGTGAAAATCTCAGCAGAAAAAAATTCTCAAAATATGGGACAACGTACATATTACAGATGAAGGTTTTCATTAACTAATACAGAGTTTTGCAATTTCCTGTCGATTAGCAATTTATTTTGACAAGTGGAAGGTTCAATAATACCATTATCTTACGATCATTTTAGAATACTCAACTTTGAATGTCTGTTGATCCTTAAAAATACATTACAAGAATTGTGGGCAAAATACATGACTTTCTTTGATTCTTTCTGTGCACAATGGTACACTTTAGAGTGAGAAATAATCATTTATTATTAAGTTAATAACAAAATAGTAGTGAGGTGTCATTTCCGAAACTAAAGAACATACGGATATAATTTTTGAAGCAAATTGCACATTTTTGGCTTCTGAAAATGGTGTATATAGTGTCAATGAGAAAAAAGTTGTGTTTAAATGTTTAAAAAATGATTTCTTCTTCAGGAAAAATACAAAAGGCTTTCCAATTATCGAAGGAACGGCACTTACAGCAGGAGTGCGTGTGAGAGGAAGTCGTGGTTGTAGGAGTAGCAGTATGGTACCGCAGGCAAGGTCTCTTACTTTGTGTATGGAGACTTCGATAATAATCGGAAAGCCCTTTGTATTTTCCGAAACAGAAAATAATTTTTTAAACATTCAAGCACAAATTTTTGCTCACTGACACTACGTACACTATTTTCGGAAGCAAAAAATATGCAGTTTGTTTCAAGAATTATCTCCGTACGTTCTCACGTTCTTTTGTTTCGGAGATTATTTATTTATTAAATTAATAAAAAATGATTATTTCTGATTCTAAATTCTACCATTGTGTACAGAAAAGATAAAAGAAATTCACACATTTTTTGCAGATTTTTTCTAATGTATTTTCAGGGAATAACAGCCACTCAAAGGGTAGTATTATAAAAGGATCGTAAGATAATGGTACTTCTTATCCTTTCAGTTGTGAAGAAATAATTACTATTCAATTGGAAATTTCAAAACTCTATATCAATATAGTGTAATTCTGCATCTGAAAGAGGCCCTTTGTCCCATATTTTTAGAATTTTGTTCTGCGGAGAGTTTCACTATAATCTGTACAAAAATTAAGGTATCTACATTTTTTGGACAGATTGTAAGTCACTTTTAATCACTTTTTTCTCAAATCACTTTTTAGGCACATTTTTAAGACAACGTCACTATAGTCGCTATTTTGAATAAAAATATCACTTTAGTCGCTATTTTAAATGAAAATATCATTTTAGTCCTCGCTTTGAGTCACTTCTTTCAAAAAATTAAAATAGAGAACCCATGTTTTAACCACTATTGAATTCAGGTCTATGCCTATTTCTAAATTTTCTTGGATTGTTTTGAATTATATTAAATTAACACTGAATTCTTTGAAATTTCCTGGAAATTCACTCGTAATGGATCTTTTTGTTATGATTTTATTTTTTTTTTTTAATTCAACTTGAATTCTTTTATGGATTTCTTATTTACTACTTCTATTCGCACCCTTTTATGTGATTTTAACAGCTTTTTTTGTATTTTAAAACTTTTCTTCCATTCACTTGCATTATTTTTAATTGATCTTGAATTCGTATACATTTCAACGAATTATTTTGAATTCTATTCAAGTTACCCTGAATTTCTTTCAATTCTATTGATTTCACCTTGAATCCTTTTGAAATTCTCTTGAAATCCATGATTTAATTTCAATTATTTTTTCTTTGATTTCATCCTGAAGACTTTTAAATTCACCTTCAATTCTTATGGATTTTATCAGATTCTTATTCACTGATTCTATTTACGCTCATTCATCTGAATTCGATGGAATTCTTTCGATATAACATTTTTTCTTGAATTCTTCTAAATTCACTCCAATTTTAGTGAAATTAATAGAATAGTTTTAATGTCTTGCATTTTTTCAATTCATTTGCAAATTCAATTGAATTCATTTGCAAATCCGTTTGAATTCATTTTTTTATAATCCTGAATTTCTTTAAATTTTTTTGAATTCGCTTGTACTTTTTTAATTCTTTCTTCATTCTTTTGAGGTCACTTCAATTTTTCTAAATACATACAATCTCAATTCTATATACATGGCACACTTCCTGAAAAATCCTAGAATATTGTATTATATATTTTTTAATTGAGGAATGTTTAATTAAATGAATTAATTTTTGGTTTGAAATTGTTACAATTACAAAGCTTCCTCTCTATGACCTTTATGTCTATGAGGATTGAGGAAGCAATAAAAAAGTGCAGAAAATAGCTTGTCATCTTACATGTTCCAAACATCCAATCTATTACAAATATAAAATGAAAAATTGGTTAATTGTAATACATTTTTTTTAATATGAGATTTACAGATATCACTTGCATTGAATCGAAAAAGAACATTTTTAGGAAGAGAGGGCTTAATATTTAAAATCTGTTCAAAAATTATTACTCCATTAAGCCAAACCCCTTCCGGGGCTTAATTCGTAACTTATTCGGTTAAATTAAAGTTAATTATTACAAAAATCACTTGAAAGTATATATCACAAGTTTTTTCTACTTTTTTTTTTTAAATACTAATTATTAGTCTGAATAAATGTTGAGATTAATTTTTCAAAGAAATTAAAAATCGCGATTTTGCCATTCGCTGGGCACGTAAAAATTTAACGAATAGATTAAATTCTTGGAATTGATGAAACTATTTCTTTTATGTAGGAGGCGCACGTAACTTTCGTCCCTAGGAATCGTGTCTTAAATTTTAGGAACCCCGCATACTTAGAGGAAATTGGACTCTCTCTCTCTCTCTCTGTCTTATTCAGTTTTGTAGACGAAAGATTCATTACTTTTTTTTTCTAAGATCCAAAAAAAAGGTCTGAAGATGTAGTAGCGACTACCTAAAAGCATCGTATTTCACATCATTTACCATTTACATTTACTTAGTTGATTTTCAATGCAAATTGACAAAAATATTCTTCGCAGAGGAAGAGGGGTCTAACTAATATTTCCGCTAAGATCCCTTTTCCACGCTACATATTCTGTTTGCATTTTCAGAAAATTAAAGACAATTTTTTACTTGCCTATATTTCTGTATATTATTTCAATTTTCCTGAATTATTTTTTCTCTTATAAAAATGTTTATTTTAGAACAGTACAAAGAAATCTAAATAACTTAACAAATTTGCAACCTAATTTTAACTCTTTTCATTATGACATTTATCGGAATGTTTTGTTTTTATGATACTCAGACTTTTACTACTAAGACTGTTTGTTACTTCTATAACATATTATTGTCCTTTTACTTGGCTGAACATATTCTCAGTTCTTTGCTTGGATTTACGCATTTTTCTTTGTATTTTAGATTGTAACCCATCTGCAGACTTGAGAATTCAATTATGACAATTATTTTAATTGAGGCATCAAGATTTTACCTCAATTTATCAAAAAATATATATTTTTGTTTAAATATTGCTTAAAGAATGTTTTGAAATTTGCAATTTTATAAATGAGTGATTTTTGGATTATTTCTTATCCCATTTGGAAAATGTAATAAAAACTGAATAGATTGGTTCAGAATCAGCGACACACAAAAATCAACAACAATGAGTTATTTACAGTTAGTTATTTATTTACATTAGAGCAATGTAGATTCTTTAGCAGTAATAATAAGAATAACAGTTGGTTATTAATTTATTAACTATAGAGTCCATAATCGCGAATTTAATAATTGCCATTTTTACGGGAAAATCTTGGTCTCTATTCGTCGAATTCTAAGCCGAAAAGATAAAATATATCTTCCCGGCAAAGAATGTGGAGAGCTCTCATTGGATGATCACTGAATACAGGTAAACTCCGCCCAGATCCAGGTATGGTATGCCTTACGTATACACCTGTTCAAATTTAAAAAGTATATTCTTTTATCATCTATACTTATAAAAATATCTTCTAATGTTTATTTTTCACAGAGTTTTGTTAGTTTTCAGTGTATTTTAAGGTAAAAGTTGATTACAGATCATCACACAAAGCTTAAACCCCCAAGCGTGACATGAAATATACGACCCCCCCCCTTTTCGCATCAAAATTTTGTCTTCTCTTCATTTGATAAACGCCTAAAATAAAAGACAAAACATACAAACATAATCATTTAAAAGACTTCACAACCTTCACAACGCTTAAGATTTTAAGTCGAAATATATTGCATTTTGAAGAAAATAGTTGAATTTTCAACCAATAAAGATTCATTTTCGTACCAAAAGGGTTAAGTTTTTAAGCTAAAAAGTTGAATGTTTTGAAAAACAGTTTTCAAACAAAAATTTCAAACAAGAAAAATTATTTTTCAAATAAATATTTTAATTATTATTTAAAATCAGTTGAATTCAATCAAAAGATACGAATTCTCAAAATCCTCGACCAAAACAGATAAATTTTGAACCATAAATTTGCATTTTTAACCAAAAAAGATTAAATTTCTACCAAAAGAGATGAATTTTCAAGCCAAAAGACGAATTTTTAACAAAAAGAAATTAATTATAAATTAAAGAGTTGCATTTATAAGCAAATAGTTGAATTGTAAGGCAAAAAGGACGAATGTTCAACAAAACATTTGAATTTTTAACCAAATAGTTTAATTGTTTAACCTACAAAGATGAATTTTCAACTAAAAGGTCTAATTCTCAAACAAAAAAGATTTAATTTCAATCGAAAACGTTTGAATTTTATCCAAATAGTTGAATTTTCAAGCCAAAACGATGAATTTTTTAGAAGACAGCAGTAGAATTTTTAATCCAAAAGGACGAATTTTCCATCCAATGTCTCTACAAAACAGTTGAATTTTCAACCTGAAAATATGAATTTTCAAGAAAAAGGTTAATTTTCAAGAAACTAGTTGAATTTTAATCTAAAAACGATCAATTTCTCAACAAAAAAAAATGAAATAGTTAATTTTACAGTTAAAAAAATTGATTCTCAACAACAACAAAAAATATATTTTAAGAAAATAGTTTTTTCAACCAAAGAGATGGATCTTCATCTAATAAAATGAGTTTTTTACAAAGTCGTTTAACTTTCAACCAAGTAGTTGAGTTTGCAAAAAAAAAAATGAATTCTCAATGAAAAATTTCAGAGTTGAATTTTCAAACAGAAATTATCAGTTTTTAACGAGGGGTTCACAACTCGGCCGATGGAGTATACACTGACTTCCAGTGATTTCAGTGACTGCACGTGAATTCAAGTGACTTCACGACAATGACTTTAGCGAAGGTGCACTGTTAAAAATGTTTGGAATTCTCCAACACTTCTACAATACAAGCGTAAGGTAACATTGCAAACACGGTATTGGAATGACGAAATTGCAATACATGTATTTGTAAATCGCGAAGTCACCATCGAGCATTCCAATACATGTATTGGAGCGTTTGTAAGTCGAAAATTGTGCACAAGGAATTCGTGGAATTCAGGGAATTTAAGGAATTCACGAAATTGTTGGAATTCGTGAAATCGTTGGAATTCATGAAATTCGTGGAATTCAAGGAATTTACGGAATTCAAGAAATTAATGTAATTAACAGAATTTATAAAATTTACGGAATTCGCTGAATTTATGGAATTTAAGGAGTTAAAGGAATTAATGGCATTTAAGGAATTCACTGACTTTACGGAATTCTCGGAATTCACATTTCATGAATTCCTTGAATTTCGTGAATTAATTGAATTCCGTGAATTCATTAAATTCCATGAATTCCTTGAATGGCATGAATTCCTTGAATTTCATGAATTCCTTGAATTCCATGAATTCCATAAATTCCGTGAATTCCGTGAGTTCTGTGAATTCCGCGGAATCCTTGTATTCCTTGAACTCCATGAATTTCGAGAATTCAATTAATTTCGTGAATTCCGTGAATTCCACGAATTCCTTAAATTCCATGAATTCGCTGAATTCGATGAATACGCACGCTATACATGTATACTATATACAGTAAACTTCCGTTTATTTTAAAGACCGCTTATTTTAAAATTCACTTAATTTAAACCCCCTACGGCCTTACACGCACTTATTTTAAATTGCGCATTTTCGTCATCTCCCACCACGGTCCCTGTACACTGTACAAGTGTACAGTGTACACCCTCCTCCGCGTCAGTGGATGACCAATAAAAAAAAAGAGGCCCGAAGAGCGCTCTCTTTGGTTTAAATTGAGTATTTTTTCACGACGTTATTCGTACTCTCACCTCAAATTTTGTATAGTTTATTATATTTCGCGAAACACTTAAAACACTTGAAAAATATTACGCTGAGAAACTGCGTGGCCAGCAGTTTTAGGAATGTCGAGTGTATTTATTTGTATTATTATTGATAGTATTTATTATTGATTTCAAATCACCCGCGCTTTTCGGGCCTGTAAAGTAGTCGGTAATGCAGATTTCCATCGCACAAGTCTATTAGACCTTTTCGAGCAGCGACACCTATCGACAACTTTGCGTACTAAAGGTTTCAAATCTATCGGCCGAATATTTCAAAAAGCGGCCATCGATTTCTTGCATCAATGCTGCATCGATGTTTCGTGCAATGTTTCGATGTTGCAGGAAATATCGATGCAATATTGAGGCAACATTCCGTGTTAATAGGGCTATAGCACTGATAAAAATTAAAGCATATTTTCGAAAGAAAATAATTTGTAAAAGTAAACTTGATAGTTTAATGAAATAGCAGAATGTTATTTTATTCATTTCCATTCGAAGTTTCTGCATTTTTAATAAATCGTTTCAAAAATATAAGATTCTAAAAACTAAATTTGTATCAAATACGACATTTATTTTATTTTATTGAAATCAATTTCAAATTTGTTAAATAAAATATTGCAGAAATTACATGTCATTAACAATTAAAACGTGAATTATTTATTTAACTTTTTAGTATCAATAAGAGTTGCTGTAATTAGTAATGAAAAAACTCATGAAAACATGTCATTTAATATTGGGAAAATTGAATATAAAGATGTGTTGTTTGAAATCAGTTGGAATTGTATTCATATTTTTCTATTGTTTTTTTTTTTTTTTTGCTAATGTAATTATTTCATTTTATAAACAATTGTAATTGCGACAGATTTTGAACATCTATTGATATTATTTAATTAATAATAGAAAAAATAATATTTAAACCTTAATAATTAGCCTTATAATATACTTTTTTATTAATTCATCTAGAAATTTCCTCTCTGTAAAAATATTTATTTATATATAATTTATTTATAATAAATTATATATTAGGGTGGTCCAAGAAAATCATATTTCTGATTTTTTTAAGTCTGACCCCCTCATTTCGTGTCTTTTGGTGAAAAAAATGTCCTCATTTTTTTAGATTAAAAAAAAAAGTTTTAAGTTTTGGAGTATCCCAAATGTTGAAAATTCAGTAAGTCCTTGAATTTTAAAAAGAAGCGTAAAAACGTTACAACGATGATGTAAAACTAACATGTGAACAGTACAAAGCCTGAAAAAATTTGAAAAAAAAAAACCTCGTGAAAAGAAAGATCAATTTAATACCACTTCAAGACCAGTTTCAAACCACGTTTGGTCTTTTTCTGGTCTCCACCCTTCAGCCTATGCCTGCATCATTTTTAGGGTATTGAAATAGACACCACTCTCTCTCTCCCTCTCTCTCTCTCTCTGAAAAAAGGATAGCTGTCTGTATCAACAGACTAGCTATACCTAAAGGACCTAAATAAGCTGGGTCATCTTAGTACGTGACGTCACGAAGGTATCATAAAAAGCAGTAAAGATTATGGTTATGGGCCTGAATCGTGATGACCCTAATAATGACGGGATATTGGGGATTTAAACTGCTGGCTATGACAAAAGGACTGTGGTCTTCTGGGGACCAGAGAAGATCAGTTTAAGATCAATTTAAGACAGGCCTATACCTGCCTGTACTGTAATCTTAAGTTAGTCTTTCTTTTCACGAGGGTGGGGAGTGGGAGGAACAACGTCCAAGAATTCCTTAATGCTTGCCACGTCTGAAAACTTGGTCTCTGTATCGCGCACTTGCGCACTGGCGGTTGCCATGTCAACGATGTCAACACGCGTTGAAAGTTTTGAAATTGTGTTTTGCCAACCTAACCTGAAAACGAATATTTTTATATTAGTATAAAGTCTTTATACACAATATAGAATCCTTTACTCACATAATCCATAAAGCATTATAATAATGTTATTATAGTACTTATACTTTCTAGATCCTTTTCGTTTTTTTGATGCGATTTTCCTTCCCGTTTTTAATTCAGAACGTGATATACACCCAACAAAATAAAAACACAAACGAACATAACCTACGTATGCATCGAGATGTCAAAATATAACATAGACTCATAGAGGAGTGGGAATAACGCGTGACTGCGAAAGCAGCTCTGCGCATGTGCACGATACTGAGACCAAGTTTTCATTCGTGGTAAACATTAACGAATTCTTGCACGTCGCTCGTCCCACCTCTGCTCACCAAACACATAAGGTGATACCACTCCTTACTATTCCTTTGTGGGGCAAGTAATTTATTTGTCTGACCACAATTTGAAGGTCTACAAGACACTCCACGGATGGTGTCTGGTAGTAAACTGCCATGTCGTTTTACCCTCTTCTTTTCCGATTGGACAAGGGTGACAAAGTTAACTACCGGAAGTTTAATAGGTTGTGTCCTGAACCGCATCTTGATCTCAACTGTTGTAAAAGCTATAAATAAAACGCTTATACAGCTTTGACATTAGTTGCATGCTAACCTCAGTCGAGTGTGGAATGATTGTGCATCGTGAAACGATTAAAGGGTCACGCCGTTACTTCTAGGTAAACGATTGGTTAACAAAGTTATCAACAAACTTGCCGTTCAACTTGTACTTGCCTGGCTACCGATACTTTTGTGCAGGTACTAAGCTAGCCAAACAACTTGCTAGAGGTGATTCTTATATCAATCATTTATACGCAGCGTGTAAAGAACGCAACATTGCATCCTCGCGAAATCGTGAAAATGTTGAAACGAGAAATGCTGCAGATCGTACACTAGCCAGTAAAGCTTGACAGCGTGTTTCTACTAAAGAAGCTGGAATTGACGAGAAAGCGGCAGCGCTACCAATAGTTAACGTGATGACTGCCAACGGGAAACTCGGTATGGGGTCGAAGAAGAAACCTATTTTAAAGAAGAAAATCAATACAAAGAGGAAACCTAGTTCAAAGAAGAGAAACCCCAGTTCGAAGAAGAAACCAGCTTCAAAAATAAACTAATACCATTTAGTAAGATTGTAAATGCAGCTAAAAAAGCAAAGAGACGAAGTAGTGATGCAAAAGTGGCAAACCAGTCGGCAATCAGAGGTGTACGGGAAGCTGTCAAAAACGTAGGCGATAAATGATGCTACCCACACGGCATGAAATGTTGCAGTGAAAATTTCAAAGAAATATTACAATGGAACCTTTTGATAATGATGCCCACAGGTTTCAAAGACGTATATTGCAGAAATATTTCACTAAAATATTATTTGTCATGTTTAAAAATAATTTAAAGAAACTTTGCAGAAATATTGCAGAAACATTGCACTGAAATGTTACGTGCCTTGTTCGAAAATATTTTCAAACAAAATTGTAAAGAAATTGCATAAATATTGCACGAAATCATTTATGAAAGATTTTGAAAATGTTACAATGAAACCTTATGATAATGTTGCACACAGGTTTTAAAGAAATTTAAAAATTATTTCTATGAAATGTTTTCTGAAGTAAATCTAAAATATTGCAGAAACGTTTAACTAAAATCTAACTTTAAAAATAATTTAAAGAAGCTTTGCAGAAATATTGCAGATCAACTAAGTCAATATCAGTGAACTGAAATAAGGTAATAATTATAAAGAAGTTACATGATTTACTTAAAAAAAATACATTTATCAACTTTTCGTAAAAATTTATATAAAAAAGAAATTTTAAATAAAGGAGCTGAAAATATTTTTGTAACTTCTTTTGGGACATTTTCATGTTATAAACAATTCTTCTCACTGTGTGGGCACATTCTCATAATTTTTCACTTTTAATGTTATTTTTTATAATCAAAAAAAGTATGCGTCATATTGAAAAATGGTTTAAAGAAAACTCGTAGATCTTTTCAAGGTAAATAATTTTATTTTGAAACTTTTTTTCGCATCTTGCATAATTAGCTTTATTATCTAATGCACTTTAATAAAATTATTTTTCATAATGTTAAATGTTTACAACTAATATTCGATAAGAGGAAAAAACCAAGTTTAAATATGGGTCTTCAAAGAAAAAAAATATATAATATAATATATTCATAAATATTTTTGAGGTGAACAACTTCGGTTCGTAACATTTTTCCGTATCTTGCATAGTTCGAACGGAAAATATAATTTTATATTTTTAATAACATGCGGATGTATCTCGTCTTCCAAATGTTTTTAAGGGTTCGTATATCTAAAGAAACATAAAATTGCGTGTGACATGATTTGCATGATTCACTTAAAAAATAGTCACTATCCGCCGGACTATGTGTTTAACAACTTTTCAAAGAAGGGACAAAAATGATTTTTTGTAATTGTTTTTACTCTTTGACCTCGTTTTTTCCAAAAATTTAACATGATGGCTATTTTCGTTTTAAGATTCACAATCTACGTAAAAAAACCTTATAGAAATGATCTAGAAACCCTGTGGACTTTCCGTTCATCACAAAATTAGTGTCGGACTGCGAGTAAGCGCCAAGTCCGGGGTCCCCGCTCTGCAGTGGCACGGTCGAGCGCTTGAGCGCCACTACTCAAACCTTGATATCTCGGAAACTAAGGCCCATTAGATCGAAAGAAAAAACACGCCCATAATGGATTTTGATGTACTTTCATTCTGTAAAGCCCCAGTCGAATCGGCGATGTCCATCTCGCGTCCTCTCCTTGTAAGTCCGTGAATTCCAGAAATTTTCAAACATCAAAAATAGAAAAGTTGACTAAATGCAAAAATTCGAGACATTTTCCAAGTCCGTGAATTCCACAAATTTTTCAACGCCAAAAATAGAGGAGTTGTCTAAGTTTGAAAATTCCAAAAAAAATTCTAGTCTGTAAATTCCAGAAGTTTTTCAAAATCAAGGAGTAGAAAAGTTGCCTGCGTAAGAATATTCGAAAAATGTTTGAAGTCCATAAATTCGAAAACAAATTTCAAGTCTGATAATCCAAAAAATATTTTTGAAGTCTGAAAATTCGAGACAATTTTTAAGTCGATGTGAAGGCCAAAGATGATGAGTTAGCAAGCGGTGTGAGCGATGACGACGATGACTAGTGTAAGCCCCCTGAACAATTGAAGTACCCTTTTTCAAAGAAAATAAAAGATATGGACATGTAAAAATATCCAGTTTTCCTTGAGTATCCCATGATAAGTGCGAAAGCATAAAAATGTATATTGTGAACAAATAATTAAGATTATTGCAACTGTAGCTAAATAAATCTACACAAAACCCGCTATGGCATGGTGCAGTTACAACAAACTACAGCAAAAGTAAGAAATACAGACTTTTCCAAATGATTAATTTTTTGAAACATTATTATACAGTATTTAAAATTAACGAAAGTGTTGAAAAATCATAATACCCATATTGAATTCGATAAAAATTAGCAAACATGTGAAGGAACAAGCTTTCCCGACTCATTTGTTTGTTACGAAATTATTTTGTGTTGCTAATAATTATATGAAACGCAAAAATGTACATACTTGATTTACAGTTCTTCAACTGTAGCTAGAGTGAAAAAATAGCATTTTTTGACGAATCTTTTTATTGCAAAATTATTGTACAGTATTGAATGTAATTTGAATCGTGACAAATCTGCGTTCCCGTTGTACAGCAGTCCAACTGCAGCTCAAGTGGAAAAACAGCCATATTCGACACATATCTTTATTGTACAGTTATTTGACACCATTTAAAATCATGATAATCATTCAAATTGACTGATTTGAAATATTAGAAATCATAGAAAACATCATACATCTGCATTCTCACTCTACACTTCTACAATTATTGTAGCTAAAGTGAAAAAAAACAACATTTTCCGATAATTTTGCTTTTCATAAAACTATTTTGTAATATTAAAAATTATTGCGATCGTCAAAATATCAAAATTTGCAAACAAGAGTCTCTAAACCGAAACTAAAGTAAAAAAAAAATTTACGACTTTGTTCATTGCAAAATTATTTTGCAATATTGAAAACATTCTAATTTTTGAGAAACCCAATTCTTCACATTGCGATCTTTTAATTTGAGCAAAATTTGTGCAAAATATAACTTTTCAACTTACTTGTTTATTGCGAAATTATTGTGAAATATTACGAAGCATCGGAAACATTGGAAATCTTTCAAACCAAAATTGTTTTGCAATATTGAAAATTATTATAGTCTTTGAAAACCCCACATTTTTCAACAACAGTCTTTAAACTTAAGTGAAAGTTTAAAAACAGATTTTTTGACGAATTTCTTTATTACAAAAATATTTTCAATATTCAACATATTATGCTAGTTAAGAAACCTAAATCTTTAAATTAAAGTCTTTTAACATGAGTGAAAATTTTGAAAAACAGACATTCTCGCAGTCCATTTTTCAAATTCAGGTGAATTAAAAATATCGATCTTATTGACATTCTTGTTGTTTTTTTAAGGCTGTTCGTGATCAACTTATGATACAAAAAAAAAACTGAATTGCTGGAGTAACGTTTTTCCTGTGGTACTCAAGAAGAAACTTTTTCCCTCAAGTTTTATACATACCGCTTTTCCTCGGAACTTTTTCTATTACATTTCTCCCCTCAACATTTTCTATAACGTTTTTCCTAGGATATTTCCGAGTAACATTTTTACCTCGAGATTCTGTTTACCTTTTTTCGTCTGAACTTCTTCGGTTACTGTTTTTACTCGGAACTTTTTCTATACTGTTCTTCTCCAAAACTCTCTGTGTCACATTTTTCCTCTGAGCGCTTCATTTTCACTTCTCTTCTACCTCAATTTTGCCATTTTCTGCTATCCATTCTTTCTCATTCGTCCATCTAGCCCATCTTTCCATTAATTGTCTTTCCCTGTCCCTTCTCTCCAATTCTTTTTTAGCTTACTCCATTCCCTCCTATATCTCTAGCACTAAAGAAGTCCCTCCTCTCTTCTTCCCATCTTGTCAATTCTTTCACTCTCCCACTCCTTTCTTCTACCTCCTTCAAACACTTTTTCGCTAACTCCCCTCCCTTTCCCTCCCTTAGCTTCGTATCAAACTGACATGCCTTCTTTCCCGCTCTATTACTTAATTTATCCCTTTGCGCTTCTTCTCTCACCATATATCCATGCGTCCTCCAGTCTAACCCTAGCGTCCACCTTATATACCTTTCTTGCATATCTGTTTCGTTACCCCTGCTGCTTTTTATCATTTCTCTTATATGAGCTCTATGTTCTCCATTTGTTTGCAAGGTATATACCAAAAATTTAAACTCCTTTACTTCTTCTAATTTTACTCCCTTCCATCTCCCAGTCCATTGTGTTTCTTCCCAGTCCTTTTTTAAAAATCATTATCTTTGTCTTACCTACATTTAAATTCAACTTTTGCTCATGTAAGTGATTCGCCAATCCTGTAATTAATCCCGCCATCCTTTCTTCATCCTCTGCCATCAACACTATATTGTTCGCGTATGCCAGTGTATACATCTTTTCTTCTCCCAGCCTAACTCCTCGCCATGCTTTTATCTTCACTTCTTATTCTGAGTCTGAGATAAATAAATTAAATAAAAGTTTATTAAAAATAAAAGTATACTTTCTTTATTAAGCCCTCTCGTATCCGGTTTTTACCATAACTTTTTCTATCTCGACTCAGTCCAAGAAGTCAAACGCCGCCTTCAAGTCCACGAATATTGCTACCATTGTCCCTTTTTCATTTTAATCTTTTCATTTATCTGATAATTCAGAACATATATGTTGCCAATCAACCCCATTCCTTTTCTAAACCCTGTCTGAATCAGTGGCTCTATCTTTTGTTCCTCAACTTCCTTCTTCAATCCCTCCAATAGAACATTTACATATACATTTTACAATGTTGGCATCGGCGTCACTTC
The DNA here is from genome assembly GCA_011634705.1 of Andricus grossulariae. NCBI lineage: Eukaryota > Metazoa > Arthropoda > Insecta > Hymenoptera > Cynipidae > Andricus > Andricus grossulariae. The sequence goes on from JAABKJ010007545.1 coordinate 177,208,944, forward strand.
CCCATAACACTACTTCTTTTTCCATAACTTTGGCCACCCCTCTCTTCCTCATACTCTATTGCACAATATCCATGTCCAGTTCTTTAGTCATGTCCCCCCATACTTCTAGATTTAATTTGGAATTTCATCTATAACAGGCGCCTTTCAATCTTTCATTATTCCTGACACCTTAACTATTTCTTCCCTTGTTATGTCCCCTTCCTCTTCTCTTTCCCTGTCATATTTTCCTTCTTTCCTAACTTCAAACCTTTCACTTTCCTCCTTTTTGTTTTGATCACAGAATATTTTTCAAATTTTTTAGGGTGGATCCTACTTCTACCTTATATTCACTGCTTCCAATCTCCGCCCTATCCCTCTTCCTATTCATGAACCGCTCGATTAAACCTAAACTCTCCACCATCAACCTATTCTTTTCTACCATTTTTCTGTACTCTTCCCTCCTTCTTGTCTCGCCTTTCGGCATACAGAACAATTCCTTGTCTGAATTCCTTTCTTCTTTGCTTTCGCTGTTCCCGTTACACATCAAACCGAATTAAAGTAACCTCTGTCCGTATAACAATATTAACGTTATGCACAAGGGAGAAAGATGAGTTATAGAAATGAAATATGAGATTATATAATTAAAAACTAAAGGTTAACAACCACCGAAGGGTCCCACTGGGAGCAACTGTCATCTAAAAAATGACATCGGTTCCCAGTAGGACTGCAGTAAATCCCATTCATGGCCACGTCTCACAACCGTGAGATGAATGGCCAATATATATATGAAGATGTCTTACGGGTTTTTATTCGATTTTTGTGGATTGCTAGGGATTTTAAAATATTTAATACATGTTATAAATTGCAAGGAATTTCAAAGGATTTTGAAGTGTTAAGGTTATTTGAAAAGCTTTCAAGGAATATACGGAAATTTAAGATTTGGTAAGGGTTTTGAAAAAATTTCGTGGGAGTGTAGAAAATTTCAAATGATTTCAAAAAGGTACTCAGGACACAAGGGATATTTTAAAGATTTCAAGGGATTCCAACAGATTTTTAGAGAATTTATGGAATAAGTGAAATTACATGAAATTTCGAGGGACTTTTAGGGATTTCTACGGATTTTAGGGATTAGAGAGATTACAGAGGAATTTACCAGATTCAAGCGATTCCAAAAGAAATAAAAAAATTTTAAGGGACTTCTACCAATTTTAAAGGATGTAAAAAGAGTGACGAGTTTTCTAGGAATTTTTAGAGAATCTCAACAACAGATTTCAGAAATTTCTGAAAGGATTTCAAAGCCACTATTTTCCTATCAGTTTTTTTTTTAATTTATCGCAGTGTTAACACTATTTTGAATTTTAAAATAAATCCAAGGCCTGCTATTCCAACCTAAAAGTTGAAACTTTTTAAATATTTGTCTGCGGCGCTATTTGCTTTTCAGAGCGAGGGGGGGGGCAAAATTATCCATTCGCATTGGGCTCAAAAAATGCTAGTTATGGCTGTGTTAAACACTCAGTGCTTGAAATTTCAAAAACAATTCAAGGTATTGGTTTGTCGTTTTAACGAATGTATGTAGTAACAACATTTAATTACTTCAAGACGAACTAATGAGATGTAAACATCTGAGAAGAACAATGTTGACGGCTATAATCAATGAGATAACGAATATGTGCTATACGAATTATAACCTCCAACAAAGCACTAGAATATTCTTCAGAACATTTTTTATCAAATTTTGTAATAATTAGTTTTTTCACTAATTATAAAAGATGAGGATTATTAATATTTTTGTATTTTCCTTGTCGGTTATTCTTCATTCTATTGGTAAATATAATTATATAATATATCTATAAATTTAATTACGTTCGTATGCTTACCGAAAATCACAATGTGTCCGATCTAATCCGTGTTTTATCCTAATTGCTTTTATTTCAAACACTATTTGAGCCTGCCGAAACGAGTATGAATTTAATCCAGATTTACTTTGAAGGAATCGAAAATGTGTGCTGGAAAAAATGAAATTCAAAAGTGTCCCTATCGATACGCGATTCGTACCATATGTGTACGTAAACATATGGCACACTCCTGAAGGGTCATCCACAAAGTACGTAAGAAAATTCCAACTTCAAAACTTTTGCACTTTTAACAATCGACTTTCAACTTCTGAAGTATATTTCTCATCAAATTTCAAGCTCGAGAAGGTTTTCCATAAAAAAAAGTCAACAAAAGTAGGAAAAGTAGACTTTTGTTATCAATTAATCAACTTTTTATTATGACGTTCCATCGATCTTATAAATGTTACCTTTTCTGTTAAAAAAGTAATTTTTAACAAAAAAACCAACATTCAATAAAATTGTAAAATTCTCAAACAAAGAAATTCATTTTTAGCTCAAATTTTGAATCTTCGAACAAAAAATTAATTTTTATTCAAATAGTTGAATTGCCAACCAAAAACATGAGTTTTCAACCAAGAAGATTAATTTTCTACCGAGTGGAACCAATTTAAAAAAATTAAGCTTCAACCAAACAGTTTAATGTTCCACTCAAAAAGATCAATTTTCAGCCAAAAATAGAGTAGAGGAGAGTGGGGATAAACCGACACAATTTTTAGGTATTTTTTCTTTAAAAAAAAATTGTTTGGAAACGTATAAGATATTGTTCGATAGAGAATTTAGTTAACTACAAAATTGTCCTTTTGATTTTTAAGTGTGAAGCTCTGCTTATCAATTATTATAAAAAAAATTAAAGTGATGGAAAATATGTCGAGCGAGAAATCGCGGGTCTAGGACAACACTCTCCTGGGACTAAGTCGGTATCTGACTATAATGTTTGAAGGAAGAAAAGTAAACATTTTTCAAAATTTTTATTATTGTCGCTAACTAAATTCTGGATCCAACAATACCTAATACGTCATCAAACCAATTTTGCTTACATTATGTGTATGTATGTCTGCATATCTGTCTGTATCCTGTAGGCACGATGACGTACTCGGTGTCCACTTAGCCCCACGAGTCAATTTTGTATACTGGTATCTGAAAAACATTTAAAATCATCGGAAAATCAAAATTTAACAACAACTTCATTCCCTTTTTACATAAAATGCATACACCTTGAATATAGTGAAAGATGATATGCAAAAGAAAAACACCATTTTTTACAAGCGTGTAAAAACACTTTTGACCTCCAAAACACTTTTTATTTCATAAAATTTGCCATATCATGTAGAATGCTGCGAAACTCTTTCGATGAAGATAGGGCATTAGGGTCCGCTTTTATTATTAAAAGCCAGTTCACACGGTTTACATTTTCATTAAAAAGCATAATTCTCAATATAATAGTCCAATTTTCAACCAAAGAGAAGAATTTTCAACTTAAATTATACATTTTTATTTAGAATATCAGTTTTTGACATAGTAGTTGAATTTTCCGCAAAAAAAGATAAATTTTCATCCAAAAATCAAATAGTTAAATTCTCAGTTGAACTAATTAATTTTCAAACAAATTTGACTAACAGTTGAAGTTTATAACAAAATAATTAAATTATGAGCCAAGTAATTTAAGTATTAACCCAAGAGATTAATTTTCAACTAAATATATAACAGTAGAAATTTGAACCAAAAAGAATTAACTTTTAATCAAAGATAGTTTGATTTTCTTATTGGGTTCTATTTATTCAGAACTCGTATGAGCAGAGAAATGAAAGAATTTTTTATTTTATCTTCCTGAACATTTGATCGACAATAAGTATAAATATTCATCACTGGTAAAATATGCTAGAAAAGAAAATTGAGATACGCGCCTCTTGAATATCTAAACTTATCCGGTTGAAGAGAGTACGCTATTTTGGTTAATTAAGATCTTCGGTACATTTTCTCTTGGAAAATGTTTTGTGATTTGACCGCGGGAGGAATTTTACAATTCCATTTTAACCTCCTGAATATAACCACGCTAATCCTGTTGATCCAATACGGTTAGGAAATTCTCTCTCCGGAAGAGAAAAATATGCTAGAAGCAAATGAACAAGGAAAATTTAATTATTCGTTTCTTGTTGCAGAGTTAAGTTCACCGTTTGAGTGCCTACCCAACGGTGACCCTATTCCTAATTTTCCTCGTTCTGGACCTGATTATAATACTCACAGAGATAATTCTCCTGAAGGGTCTCTTCCTCCTGCCAGTTTTCTGGACACTCCTTTCAGGCCTACTCCTCCTGCCGAGTCTTCTCTTCGTGACAGGTCAAGGTCTCCTCCTGGCAAGGAGATTTCTCTTCATATAAATAAACTTGAATATCCTGAACTTGAGCATGTTCGGCTTATTTCCAACGTGCACCCGAACATGCGATTGAAAATTCTAAAATACACTTTTCCTCGCGGTACGCCAATTCTATTGAGAGGAAAATATCAGGTTTTTGAGCCGATATCATCCGAAGAAAAAATGATACTATCAACATTCAATGGTGACGTCTTAGCAATATTGGAGAATGCTAAAAGATATCTTCGTGGAATATATATAAAAAAAGGAATAGCTGAAAAACGTGTAAAAATAAACATGTACAGTGGCGCGATTGAAGATATGACTCGAGAAGAAATGGAAGGATGTCCCTTAGGCAATCATCGGCCAATCTCAAAAAATTTTAAAACATTAATTATAGGCGATCATCATCCAAACCATTAATTTCATTGGAAGAAATTCAAACTAAAATATTATATTATTTGTGAACCGAAGTAGGTTCAAAATGTTAGAAGTAACTAGTATTAAAAAAAAATGTATCATGGTTCTCAGAGCTTTAATCCTTCGCCAATACTCTAGCGGCTCTTTTTTGGAAGCAGATAGGAAAAAATTGCTTGTTATTCTCTTGCAAAAATATTCCACGAGGAGAATGATTATAGGCTTACAATGAATTACCTAAGCATTAGATTGGCCAGAAAATAAGTGGGTAGGCCCTGAGTTAATGAACGCAGGCGGGTTGGGTGGTCTTATAAAAAGATCACATATATAATACTATTTTATTTTCCTAACGACAAATAAGGTATTGTAGATAATAATTGTTTGATTGTATTATTAGTAATAATATTAAGTAATTAGAAAAACTCATAAAAATAAATCAAGAAGAATAAATTAGTATGCGACTTTCATTCGAAATTAGGAAATACCCATAGGCAAAATATAATATATTTATAAGTAATGGGAAATATTAGGTATAATTTTCATTTGTTTTATACAGATTTTTTATGAATTTGAAATTATGCACAATATTTTCCACTATGTAGATTTGTACAACTTTTCTGCATGAGTATGTCATCTTAGAATTTTCGTTTTTGACCCCGGAGCCATAATTAGGATGATGCTGTCGTTGCCTCCGTATAGGGCGCATATTCCTAAGGGACGGAATTCCACAAATAAATTATCTAAATAAATGTACAAATGTAAAATTTTAAATAAAAATAAAACCATTTCAGACCTGGGACTCACCACACTAATGCCACTTTTTGACCCTTTTTTGTCGATGCACCTATTTTACTTCTGTTTTGAAAAAATGATACTAATGCTACTACTATCGCAAATTACTCGCTAGCTCAGAAGGAATTTCAGAGATATTACAAATTTTAAGACAGTTCATGGAATTTCAAAATATTTCAAGGGATTTTCAGTTGTGTTGGATCTCCAAGGCCTTTGAGGATTTCAAGGGATTCTAAAAGTGTATCTAAGATATCAAAAGATTGAAATTTGAAATGAGTGAAATCGAATGCAATTTTAAGGGACTTCTAGGGTTTTCTACCGTTTTCATGGGATTTTATGGGGGTTTAAGGTAATTTCAAAGATTTCAACATTTTTCAGGAAATTAAAAAAAATATTACATGCATTAAAGAATCGAAAAAACTATAGTGTATTAGAGAAATATCGAGGAGTTCAATGAGATTTAAAGAATTTTGTAGGATTGTCAAGTTGGCTGCTAAATCGGAAAATAACAATAAATTTTTGAAACGAAAATTTGTGCAAGTTTTTAGAAGAAAAATGTATCAAATCACTTGAAATATCACTAAGTTTTATATTAAATTATGCAATGCAATTTAAAATAAGTTTTATTTAAAATTTGTTTAAATATTAATTTTATTTGTTAACTTTTGTGAATATGAAATCATTCAGTTAACAATGCGTATTTATAAAATATTTTAAATTACAAATTTTCCATTTTAGGTTTCTGTTTTTAAGCCTATATTTTCAATTTAAAGAATTCAAAGATGCAGCTTTCAAGTCCTAAATTATTCAAAATTAAAAGCGTTTGAAATTCAACATTTTTCGTAAACAAGTTTTAAGTAGATTAACTGTAAGTATTGACTTCATGATTTTCAAAATTGAACTGTAGTTTGAGTGCTAAATATTAAACAATAATTAATTTTATAAGACGATTAGGAAATTCTTCAAAACTGAATAATTTAGAAATTTGAAGGTTAAAAATTATACTGTTTCAAATTAAAAGTCTTAGCAGATAAAAAAATGTGATCGCCCGATTGAAACTTTATTAAATTTAAAATCGTATTCAAATATTGATTGAAGCTAAAATATTCCATTTTCAATCCATTTAATTTGTAAGATTTTAATTTGAAAAAAACAACAACTTTTAAATATTTATCAAATATTAAGTGTTAATGCACAATGAGGAATTGTAAATGAAATATTCAAAACTGAACAATTGGAATCTGAATCGTATGAAATAGAAAGCCTTGAATCATTAAAATTTCAGAATGCTTTTAAACTTTGAACAATTATTAATTAGAAATGACTCATAGTGAAAATATTTCAGTTTGAAGAAATGTTTCAATGTTTCTAATTTTAAAATGAAATTTTTTAAGTTTAGCGGAATTAAATAAAAAATGATTCATTTAATAATGGTTGAAACCTTCCATTTTATAGGTGTAAGTTATTCAGCGTTAGAATTAAAAAATCCTGAATTAGAAATATTTTAAGCTTCAAATTTAAAAGCTTAACATTTAAAAGAGAGGTCATCTTCAGTCTTTCAATTTGCAATTTATTTTTGATCACTTTAAATTAAAAAATGTTCAACCTTAAGAGGAATTTCAAAAAATATCAAAGATTTCAAGGGGTTTTAAAATTCTTTTGAGAATTTCCTGGTAGCCGTACTGTAGACAACATGACAGTCGATGTTACGTTGAAGATACGTAATTTAAGAAGAAGAAGTAAGCTATGTCTCACTCACACATATAATGTCATTTGTAGTAGTGTATGAATAGATATCCTCTAGAATATTAAATCATCTTGCATTGCAAAATATAATTCGAGTTGCTGGTACTGCAGGTGAACCGTTAATGAAATTGGCATCGTTTTGGAGTTTTCTCCTTCCGGCGTTTCCTTCACCAAAGCTTTGATTGAATTTCTTTTCAAAGTATGCTTGATTTTTTTGTTGAGATCTGTACTGGAAGAATGTGATTTTGGAGGGCGTCCTCTTCTCCGTTCCCTGCTAACAGTGAAGCCTGCAGAAGAAGTTGAGATTCACCCATCAGACCCACAAACATCCTCACTCTTCCCGACCACAATCTTCGGGGCTAAAGATACATCAAAATACTGATTATCCATGAATAGTCGGGATCCTTCAATCGTTGAGGACTCCCCAAGACTCTTCAGCTTTTGTTGGTCATCTCGAAGCTTCTTGCGTATGTATCTTTGTTTGTGAGTAAAATTATTTGCGAAGGATGCCTTCAGTAAGCGCAAATTTCCAGCATTCTTAAATATTTCATATTTAAATCTCGAATTCGTAAATGTAATTAGAACAGGTCTTGTTTCCTTTTTTTTCTAAGGCACTTTAATATCTTTAGTCATTCGCTGAACATATGCTCATGTGGTTTTCAAAGCATCAGCGAGCGAGAACCACCTGGCGGTATTGCTACGTTTGGAACGAAATGTTTGTTTGCCAGGATATATTTTCTTCTGAAAAGATTTATAACCGCGCACCCGATTTTTGCTACTAGTAATGAAGCTCTACAACTTCTCAAGATTTCCAAAGAAAGTCTTTGCTTCCGTGCTGCTACCTAGAGCCTGCACAACCACTCAATTCCAGCGATGCACATGGCACCAGATGTACTGGGCAGTGGGATTGACCTCTCGCACTCGATTTTGACCTCCTTTGTCATTACCTCTCATATTTAAAGCTCCACCATATGATTATTATCCAACCAATGACTGTTTCCAGTTCAAACCGAGTGTACTGCAAATATTTATAAACTCAAAGAAAAGTCGCTCGAAAATTGCTGTAGGAGTTGACCTCATGTCCATGAGACGTTCATATACATTGCCCGTTTTCTGATTAGCATTTTGAATTATAAAAGCCAGTTGCTCATGCTTAGACTTATCAAAGGTACGATCCATGGATGAGCTGAAAAAGATGCTGCAGTGATTTCACTTGTTACCTGATCAGTAATGCACGTTGTAAGCGCAGTTATCAGCTGATTGTGACGCCTCCAAAAAATAAATGTGACCTTTTGTTCTGATTTTCCCTCTCTGACTTCTTGCTTGTTGCAAATCCGTGATGCACTTAGCCAGAATTGGAGAATATTTAGATAGAAGTATGACTAGGTCTCTAAAATTTCCCAATAGTTGTTCTGTTGCCGAATTTTCTCGATGAAGATTAAAGATGCAACTTATTTATTATATTAGAAATATGGTTAATACTTCAACCTCAGAATGAATTTGATTTATATTTTTCTTTTCGTTCGGGAACAAACAATGGTTTTTGTAGTGTCAATTTTTGTATTAGCATTCACGAAAAATACGTTTCAATTCGTCCGACGTGAGTCTTATTATTCTTAAAATAATAAGTAAGTAAGCGAGATGTTGTTGTAAATCTGGTGTCCTAATTTATAGCTCGAATTCACTCATACTTTTTCGTTTTCCCATTGTGGCTAAGAATGTAGCAGACAACAGCTTTTATTCCGTCGTAGAATACACTTTCGTCAACTAGCGTGTAAACTTTAACAGCAGATAATTTTACATGCAACAAAATGTAACGTTAGTTTTTCTGTAAACTTGTTTTATTCTCTAATCATTTGAGACAATGTTGCCAAAAATGTAAAAGTTGATATTTCAACCAACAAAGATTCAAATTGTAATGAAAAATACTTGATTCTGACCGAAAAAATATGAACTTTCCCCGCAGTTCGTTACGTTACTTCCACTAACTTACCCTGTCATCAACCATCATTTTTGGCATGACCATCTTCCCCTCAAATTGGTAACGTACTTTATTTATTTAAAGAACAAAACACATGTTCTAATAACCAAAGTCATCATTTTCTATTCATCTTTGAATTTCTGTTATATAACTTGTAAAAAACTAACAAAAAGTCTCAACATTTGCGAAATCTAGCAAACTTTCTTTCTTTTAAATTAGTTATCAGGTTCAAAATAAGATAACACTTTTCCAACAAAAAATGTGTTTTTTTCTTTCGAATTCCTTGCAGAGTTTTTATTACATAACTCCTCACAAGAATAACGAAAAATCTCAACACACGTAAAACGCAGACAATTTTCGTTCTTCAAAATTTCTTACTCAAAATAAAATAACGAAACACAGTCTATAACAAAGAGAGTCCTAATCTTTGATTATTTTCAGAATTTGTGTTCAATAACTTTAAACAAATGTTACAAAAAATCTCAAACTTTGCGAAACCTAACAAACTTTCTTTCTTTAAAATGTGTCATAATTATGAATTGAGAGAATTCTGTAAACAAACTGAATAGCCTCTCAGAAGTTTCGCAAATGTTTTCTATAGACAGCACTTTGAGGTTGAAATCAGACAAATTTCTATGCAATAATTGGTCAAAAGCTACCAAAAAATTTTTAAAAACATAAACCTCAATCATGCAACTAAAATCAGTGCATTATTTTCTAAAAATCCAACGATGTTTTGATACTTTAGTCAATCCTGTAATATTTAGACATTGAAAAAAAAATAAATAAAAGATATTCGTTGAATGACGAGCCTCCCCAAGGTGTTTCATGGGCGAAAAACTAAAATAAAACGTGTTTAAAATATACATTTTTTGAGAAACATGAGAAGCGTTTTTTTTCATTTAACCCATTAAAAAAATAAATAAGAGTTAGCCGTCAAAGTTAAACCTCAAATGTTGCATTCCTTAATAGAAAAACTTTATCAACATTTTTTGAAACACAAGTTCAAATCATGACACCGCAAGTAGTGAATTTTTTGTTTTTAAATTTGTGAAAGCTGCCAACAATTTGTAACTTATGTGACAATTATTTTTGTTTGAAGATCAGAGCTTTTCGTCAATATAAAAAGTTTTCTGTTGTGTTCTTCGATGAAAAAACTACGCAAAAAACTTCTGAAACATTAATTTAGATCCCGCGACCGTAAGTGCTGCAGTAGTTTCTGAGAGGAAGGAGGGGTTTCAATAATTGTCAACTTTGTTGAACTTCCGTCCTTTTTAAAAAAATTATTCTGTTTTGTCGCCAAAATGAAACCTTGCCTGTTACATTCCTTGATAGGAAAACAACATACCTCCAAAAAATTTTAAACAGAAATTCCAGGCATACCCCCGGAAGTAATAAATTATATTTTGAAAATCATGAAAAGTGTGAATAATTTGTTAAATCATGCACCAGGAGGTGATACAATGTTTTTTTTTAAGCGAGGAGTTTGACTATTTGCAAATGCAACTATTTTGATAGAAAATTGAACTGTTGGGTTGGAAATTGACTTTTGTGTTAAGTATAAATATTTTTGGAATAAGAATTCAACTGAATTGTAGAAAATTCGAAATTGTTTTTCTTTTTTGAGTGAAAAGTCTTTCTGGGTTGGAAATTCTACGCTTTTGTTAAAGGATATAGCCGGGTAAGCATGCGAAAAATGCCGCTAAAGGGAATCAAATGATAAGTCAGCCATTTGAAAGCATAAAATAAAACAAAAATTCTGAGTTAAAAGTTCTGTGATTTTGAAGATGTACATTTACCATTTTTTTAATTCGTAGATTTAAAATTAAAATGTCTTGACTTTTGATCTTCAAAATTTAAAATATTCAATAATTTTTATTCACGCCTTTATAGTACCTTAAATTTACGCATCTATTGTAATTTGAGAGCTAGACAACTAAAATAAGAAACATAGTATAAGCGCGCTTAGCGCGCTATCTTTGCTAGTGAAGGATAATGTTCAATAATTAGAGTTAAATTAAAATACACTTTGGATTTATGCATTTTTTATGATGTAAGTTTGGTTGAAATATTATGCTACAATATCAATTTACAGCCCACTTCACTTTGTAGCATGTCGTAACATTCATTGACATCAACCCCCCCCCCTCCCCCAAAATAAAGCTGTTACCTATCAATCGATGGATGATGAGGCAAAGAAATTGATCCTTGGTTTTCCGATACCCGGTGCGGTTGTAATGATTCGGATGTATGATGAGAAAATTCCGCCTGAATTAAATCGAGTTCTATTAAAACTGACTCAAGTAACTAGAACTCAACCTGAAACAACTCGAATTACTGGAATTTTCAAATTCGATTCAAACTTCATCGGATAAACAACAAGGTTCCTCGATCAAGTCAACACTACCGTTCCCAAGTAATAATTCAATAAATGAAAGGAACTTTACAACTGAAAATTCATGCAATACATTTTAGATCGTGGGACGATTCATGAAACTTTGAGACATACTTTTCTTTTATCTAATTCACAAGAAATTTCGATAATCGAAGGATTTGGGTCACTGATTCCGAACTCAAATTACCAATTTAAAAATTCGAAATGTCGGACCTAAACCTCTAAAAGTAATTAGATTCTCATAAAACTTAATGAAGGGGTTTTTGGAGTAGATGATTCCGAATCAGACATCTAAATTTGGAAATTCAAAATTATCGATCCAAATCCTTACAACAAAATGGCGGATCGAGAACTCAGAAAGTGATTTGACTAGCATAAAACTTGATCGACCTAGCCAACATAACACAGTGATCATTATCTTGATTACTTGAGGTAGAGGGAATAGTATAATAGGTGATTATTGCGTGATTCACTCGTGTGATTCAAGGATACGAACAGATCTATGGATGGCAGCCTTCTGATTTCTACCCGCAAGTCAAAAATAAGGCTATATAAATATTGGTAAATAAAATGAAAACAGTGTAATTTTTAAAGATTTATATATGTTTATTTGCAACATCAGCTCGACACCAAACAACTAAAAAGGTCACAAAATATACAAGTACAAATTGTACACATCGTATCGCCGGACTGAAGTACAGTTCAGATAAGGTACCAGCCGCCTTTACGAATTTCTGGGATGTAATTCAAATTGCCTTAATTCTCGTTACTTTCGTGATCATCCATTATGTAGGTCGGATTGCAAAATGAATATGCAATAAGTACCGTCACAATTGAAGACATTTGAATCATATTTTTGAGATTCGTAAAAGTGACAGTAGACTGCAGAAGCGCTTTATTTCACGGCACGGCATATATGTTAGCGTGATGCCGATGACGTGCCACACGCATTATCCGAAATTATTTTAAAGATATTCAGGACCATCATAACGTACAAATTTTAGTTTCCTGAAAGAAAAAGACCGCAATCGCCTATACATAAAATATTTATTTAATTTGTAAACTCTAACATTACGTAGATATATATTATATTTTTGTAGTATACCCTTTTTGGGGATTAGCATATCCAAAATTCCCCTCTTCTACAGAATATCGTCGGATATTATACCCTGCAGCTTAACTTTAGTCGGAGGAGTTGAAAACTGCAAAAAAGCGGAAACTCGCGAGCACAACTAGTCAACGACAGTAGAGTTTACATGTAGACACTAAATAGCATAGTGTCTACATCCATCCTTGACGTCAAACCTCATCCTCGACAGTAGTCGTAAATTACCACCACCCAGGTACTACCGTCGGTATGTAACTAGATACATAGAGTTTCAAAATTATCGATAACATGAAATTTGCAACGATAATCAAGTAGCTTACCAGTAGCTTAACAAAAAGACAAGAAGTTTATAAAAAGTTCAGTTTTGAAATTCATTTCTTATGTTGTTTTTCTTAAGAAATGCTAAACGCAATACGCAGATATGCGGTCCGTAATCAAAAAAAGTTCTAAAAAAACAAACATGTAAGTTTCAAGAAAGCGCTTAAGAACTTGTCATAAACTTACTGGTTAGTTCTGATCATTCCTGTCGTAAAATACCGCCTTTCGAACTCTACACTGCCCTGCCGGTCATTAATCTTAATTTTTGCGCTAGTCCTCATCCCCGCGCCAGGGTCGTGACTCTGGCAGATACGATTCCTTAATATAGTTCTTAACATAATTATCAACCCATTCAATTTCTTCTGGTGTATATCCCTCTTTAGAGAGAGCATCGTGTTCAGAATGTTCATCATCCAACAAAATGGGTTCGTTCATATAAATCAAGAGAAGATTTCCATGTACGATAGGTTTGGCTACCTCGTGAGGCTTGAGTGTATTGCCCACATACGTCGATACTTCAAACCCTTCACGGAGAAACTTACGGCGTGACACAACAAAATAACAATGTATAGCCCAACCAGGTCCAATACCGACTCCATTTTCCGTTAGTAGGACATTGGTGGGATTCTCTGTATGCACTCTATATTTACTTTCATAATTGACGGGGGACGCTGGAGCCTGGAAGACAGGACGCCGCATTATCGGCCCATCATGATAGAGTTGGAGTCTAGAAGTACTAGGAGGCTGTGATGAACTTGCTGAAGAAGAAGCTTTTCGTGAGCCTGTAAAAATGATACAAGTTAATTTGTTAGTATTATTTGAAGAGTAGAGAAAAGATGTTAATACTCTATGAATGACCCCTTATATCGTGACATCTCTGTTTGAACAAATTACATAATTAATTTGAATAGGACGTTTCACTACTAACACTCTGGCTCTGGTTTCCTGTTATGAAAGAACCACTTTTCTTTTTCATTTGACCCCTTGTTTTAGAACGCATGCGCGGTAAACAGCGGACGGGTTTAGTAATTTTTACTGTCTGGTTTAGAATATTATTTGGAAGTCATCCGAATTAACATTGAAACTCTTTCAATTCATTAGAATTCTTTGAATTCTTTGTGTATTAAGTGGTCTTTTGAATTACTCATAATTATTTTCAACTATTTCCAATTCTTTAAAATTCCTTAACTTCCTTACAATCTTCCCTATTCCTCAGAATATACTGAATTCGGTGTATTTACTGAATTTCAGCAATTCTCTGATATCCTTCAATTTTTTGATAATTTCAGTTGATGGGAGGAGAGACTTGGTTCGTTAAATGTCTTGAATGGGTCAGGGTCATTTTTTATTCATTTATTTTTTTTTTTGTTACTGTGGGGTTTTGGGTATAGTTCAGTGTTTTGCAAAGGTGACTGGAATGATTTTTGATTTATATTTTTACATTTTAACCCCATAATGAAAAGGTATTAGATTTGTATAAAGTCTAACCATCCCCCTCCCCCATATTTTTGTCAAACGTCCTCATTTTGAAACCCCTTAACTTACAAAAATAGGTTTTCACAAAATTTCTGTCTGTCTATTAGTCTATCTGTCTGAAGGTTTTTAGTTTGTTAGCACTATAACTTTCAGAAGACTTAACCTATTGGATTAGACTTTGGTATACTTTTCAAGTGTCCTAAAATGAAGGTCAAGTTTGTTAGCCAACCATGTTGGATGAAAAATCAAAAATTGAGCACATTTTGAAAATTTTTGAGAGCACTTTTTTCAATATTTAAAAATTCTGTGGAAACCTTTTTCTCCTCTTGACTTTTTTTCATATCGTACGTTGTTTGGCTCAAAATTTTAATTTGCGTTCGTTTTTTGGAATTTTGTAAATGCTCTAACTCTGGTAATCTTTCTTCTATCAAAAATAGTCATTAAATTATTGTATTTGCCTTTTTGAGTACCATTAACACAAAATATTTTCATGATTATTGTTTTAGAAGAAAGATCACCGGATTTATAGCATTTACAAATTTCCAAAAAAGAAACGAAAATGAACATTTTAGGCCGAACAATGTATGATATGAAAAAAAAGTCTAGAAAAGAAAAATAATTCTTTTTGAATACCCTACAATATTGTTATAAGGCGTTTTTCAATTTTCTTGAAAACTGGAGAACTCAAATTTTTATTGAACAAAAAAATAATTAAAAATCAAAAATTCAATTTTGCGGTCAAACAATGCAAGATTACCAAAAAAGATGAATAAACAAAAATTATGCTCACGAAAGATATATACAAATTTATTGATAATCACATTTCATATTATCATATTTTCAAATCAAATTTCGAGCGCGAGTCTCTGGATGAGAATGTGTTCCTTAAGGTCGATAGAACCTTAAGTAAATTACATCTCCTCTTTATGTGAAACTAAAGCAATTAACCTTATTATATATATACGTGTGTGTATATATATATATATAAATATATATGTATATAAATTCGTAGATATAATTTACCCGAAAAATTCTGTTAAAATAAATGTTATTGTAGCTTATGTAGTTCATGTAGATTACTGTAATGCGAATGTGTAAATTGCGGCTGATCAAACCTTAAGTAGATAAAGTTCCTTTTCAGTCTAAAATAAAAATAAATTTAACAAACACTTCATATGTAGAGGTTTTGATAATTTTACAACATTTTCAACTAAAGTTTTTCTTTTCATCTAGTCGAACACGAAGTGCAAAAACCTAGAGAAACCGAGCTTGAAGCGCGAGGTGAATACATTAACGAGCGCGAAGCTCGAGATAAATATATGATCGATGATCGATTAGGGTCAGGTGTTAGATTTATGTGTTGTTTTCAGACAATTTAATTTATTATTTTTTATGGGTTTTTGTTAGTGTTTCTGGGAGCACAAAAATAGCCTGAAATTTGGATGTGCTTACATTTAGACTAGTTGCGTAAGTTATTTTAAGTATAGTTTTTGGGAGCCAGGGTTTGTTTTCTGAAAATCAATTTCGCAGTTTAGGAGAGTCCAAGAAAAGCTCAAAATTCTGGCCCTGTTGATTTATAATTTTTTTTTCTCGAATTTCTGTGGTAAAGGCGCTGGCTACCAGCACCACCACCAAAAAATTCTGTTTTTTTCTGAGAACAATAAAAGAGCCGAAAATCGTTATTGGTGCCCAAAAAGTGCCCAATAAACCCCAAAATTCTGATATGCTTACATTCCGTTTGAGTGCATATTTCTTGAGGGTAGCTTTGAGGAGCTAGGGGTTGCCTTTGTGAAACAATTGTTGCATTTTTAAAGAGCTTTAAAAAAGCCCAAAGTTCTGCCGCTCTTGATTTTTTAATTTTTCAAATTGTATGTAGTGGAGGTGCTGGCTGCCAGCATATCCACCCAAAAGTTCGGTTTCTTGAGAAAAATAAATTAGCACGAAAATCGGCATCGGTGCGCAAAAACAGCCCAGACACCCCAGGAAGAGCCCAAAATTATCGCATCAAGAAAATATTTAAATTCCGTTGTGGATGTGCCAGTGGAACGCACCTCTTGAATTCCTAAGATTTTCGAATTTACTGAATTCTTGTGGATCATTTAAATTACTTTTATGTCTTCGAAAGCCATTCAATTCTTGTTCGGTCTCTGAATTTTTTTAATTCTTTGAATTTTTATAGTTGACCCTGCAATATAGTCTTTCTGCACATCTAGATGGCCCAACTGACCTTTCATTTTTCTCCGTGGGCTGACATCAAAATTGAAAAAAAAGACGTGCAAATTCTATTTTCGGATTGAGAACCGAATTGAGGATATCATATATCTTAGCCAGGAAAACAAAATTTCTAATGCATGATTGTACCACCCTTTTTACAAGAAGGGCGTTTACTAATAATATGGAGCAAATTTTTTAAACTATTTGTTGAAAGAATAATTAGAGCACAGATATAATATTTAACTCCAGGAATGTTGAAACTTGAATGTGATAAATTATTGGATTTGAAGGTAGAATTTCGTGACATTGTGGCTCATTATTGTATAATTCAAGATAACGTTATTTTTTTAGGAAAAGTTAGGCTTAGATTGTTATCTTTTTTTATTTGCATGATTTTAATCTGGCAACGTGTCACTGCGTCGCACTAGATAGAACCATGTGGTTTCGAATTTCTCGAACATATTATTTTTTTAGAAATTTTACCTATTTTGACAGTGCATTCATTTTTTATCAAGCTAATTTTATTGACCCAATTTGATCCAAAAAGATATATATATATATATATATGTATAATTATTTTTTACGTCATCTTTTACGATTTTGCCTCTTGTGTGGTTTTTTCCAAAACTAAATTATTTTATTTTCAATGCCATTTTTTACGATTGAAACAAAAACAACGCGAACTATCATAAAGTCATTAATAACAAATTTGTATATTTTCCTGGAGTGCACAATTCTTGCCGACTCATATTTTTTCGTATCTTGTATAGTTTGACCGCAAAATTAAATTTTTGATTTTTCATTATTTTGCTGTGCGGTCAAAATTTGAATTTTCGATTCTTCAAGAAAATTCAATAAGTTGTTATGACAATCCTGTAGGGTGTTCAAAAAGCAACATTCATTTCGACTTTACTTTTTTCACATCCTTCGTCGTTTGTGATAAAATTTTGATTCACGGTTTTTTCTTTGTTTTTGAATTTTGAAAGTGCTGTAATTCTGTTAATTTTTTTTAGCGAAAAAAGTCAATTTAAAATATGTATGTAAAACAAATAATTGAATTTCACTTATTTCACAAAAAACTTGATACTTATTTTTTTTTAAGATTCAAACCGTTCAAAAACTGTCTGAAACTTATAAAAATAAAGAAAATTCCAGTCAAAATCACTGTAACCTTACTGACAAAAAACTATTTTCTGCTCTATAAAAACCTAAAGAAAATGCACAGTTTTTGATTGATTCAATTCTTTTTTCATACTTTTATTTAATTTGGCTTTTCATTTGAAATAACAATTCTTTAACAATAATTGAAGGTGTGCATAAGTTATAAATAAGTTATGGAACTGCTTTAACTATAAGTTACGCCTTAATTCAATTTTCATTTTATTTAGCACAATGCACATTGTAAAACAAACTACGCATCCTATCGAAAAATTTTTATCAATAAATGTGTAGCTCTTTTTTAGGCGAACAACTTTTGTCTACTAATTTTTCTCGTAGCTTCTGTTATTTGTCCAAAAATTTATTATTTTTAATTTTATTAATTTTTTTTTGTACGAATGAAGCAAAACCTACAAGTCGTACCAAAAAGTGATCAATAACAAATTTGTAGTTATTTTTTGACTGCATAATTTTTGTGAAATCATCTTTTGTCATACCTCACATAGTTTGACCGCAAAATGAAATTTTTGATTTTTCATTATTTTCCTTTTCTTGCTTTTTTTCCATATCATGCTTTATTTGGTTTAATATTTTCATTTTCTTTAGTTTTTTTTTAATTTTATAAGTTCTATAACTCTGCTAATTTTTTCTTCATCAAAAAAGTCATCAAAGAAATTGTTTGTCTTTTTGAGTACTGAAGATCTACATACATACATACATACGCATTCATACAAACATAACACATACATGCACACATAAATACAGACAGAAGGAGAGATAACCCTATGGTGCTAGGATCATTATATTTTCATAAGGGACGCTCATAGTTAGGCTCTAAATTAATATTTGTTAATTTCACGTCGTATCACAGTAATGTCAAATGAAATATTTTTTTGAAAATAAATTTTTGTTTGAACTTAGTAAAATGATTTTACTTACTCCTCGAACCATTACCACCAGCTAGGATTTCGTGTGGCAAAACCGCACAAAGTATTGAGAGAATCAAAAAAGTTAGTGTACCCATGTTGGTAAAAAACCATGTGATAACTAAATCAAAGTGATGGCGGGGAAAAAAAGTTCGACTTTTATAAGGAAACCTTGTTTGCGATTTTATTAAATTCAATGACTATGTAAAATACGCTGCAATCACGAGGTGCTGTCTAATGCCACGCTCATGCCACGTTGCACAATTATAATCCTGAAAGTAAATAAGGATGTGACTTACATGTCACAGACTGAGATTATATGTGATAGACAATTTTTATGTTTAAACAAAAAATTAAACTCGAACGCTTATGAAACATTTTATTAGGCCAAACATTCAGAAACGTTTGAAAGTTTCACTATATGTTAAATTCAATTTTGAGCGCCATTCTTTCAAAAAAATAGTTAAATGTTCAAAAACATAGTTGAATTTTCGAACAAGAAGATCAATTTTCAACCTAAGAGATTAAGTTTCTACCAGAAAAGAAGAATTTAAAACAAAATAGTTAAATTATTACTAAAATAGGTACATCCTCAAACGAAGAGATGAATTTTCAACCAAAATGATAAATCTTCAACCAGAAAAAAAATGAATCTTCAACAAAGAAAAAAAGAAGTTTTAGCAAAGTTGTTTGCCCGTCGTTTAGATAAGCAGTTGCATTTTTAAGTAAAAAACGCGATTTCTTAACGAAAAAAATAATAACTTATGGTTTAACAAAAGAAGATTTTTATTTGTAAAAGAAAGTTAACTTCAACCAAAAAATGCGAATTTTCAAACAAATAGGTCAATATTCAACCAAAACACATCAATTTTCAAATTTTTAGATTCGAGATTTCAATTTGCGATTTAATTATAGCTATAGATCAGTTATTTTCACTGATTAGTTAGAAACTTTTACTAATTTAGCAGTAAAAAATAGCTGGGTAATAGATAGAATTCAGTCACTAATTGATATTTGTGAAAAAATTTACTCATTCAAATTTATAGAAAACCAAATAGTTGCATTTTTAACTAAAAGGTATGAAATTGCCACCAGAAAAGATGAATTTAGGAACAAAAAAAAAGACATTTTTGACGAGCCGGTCGAATCGTTTATCGAAGAATATGAAATTTGACAAAAATGTTCATTCTTCACCAAATAGTTGAATGTTCAACGTGAGGGATATATTTTCTACATCAATTTTCTATCAAAGAAGCCAAATTTTTATAAACAATTCACATTTTCGACCAAAGAGATAAATTTGCAACATACGATGAATTTTTAAATCAAAAACTTAAATTTTCAGTCACAAAATAAATTTTCAATCAAAAAACAGCTTTTCAACAAAACAGTTACATTTTCAACCAAAAATATAAACTATAAACTTATATGCTGAATCTTTACGTAAAATAATTACATTTTCAATAAAAAATGTTTCATTAAAAAAGAACGTATATGTAAATAAAACAGTTGCACTTGCAACCAAGGAAGATGACGACCAGCAAGTAAAAAATGTCTTCCAAACTGTTGAATTTTCAAGTGAAAAATAGTATATTATGCATCTAGGGAGAGAAGAGGTGCCTCTCACCATTGGCGCATATGATATTTTTAATAACAAATGAATGATTTCAGACATTTTTCGAAATAGAGTCATGATTTCAGTTCATATTAGATTTTGAATGAAGAAGCATGAAATTTATATTAACTCATTCCAAATTATTAACAATTCAATAAAAAAATTGCTGGATTTAATATAAATATGTCTATAAATTTGTGAAAATTTTGGTCCTCAATGGTAATTTTACTATTTGATATGGTAACTTAACATAAATTACCCAAAATTAATTTTTAGAAATTTTCTGAAATTTATGAAAATTTTTGGCAATTCATGGTAATTTTACCGGTGAATATAGTGACATACCATAAATTATTCAATATTCATTTTTACATAATTCCATAGATTCCTGAAAATTTATGGAAATTTTCGGTCATTCATGGTAATTTTACAGGTCAATATGTTAACTTACCAAAAATTATCAAAATTTCATTTTTTTTAATTTCCACAAATTTCCGGAAACTTATGAACATTTTCGGTCATTTATGGTAATTTTATTGGTAAATATGTTAACTTACCATGAATAACCCAAAATTCATTTTTAGAGATTTCAATGAATTTCCGGAAATTTATTTAAAAATTTGGTAATTTATGGTAATTTTACCTGAAAATATAGTAAGTTATTATAAATTACCCAATATTCATTTATAAAAATTTCTAGAAATTTATGAAAATTTTCGGTTATCGATGGTAATGTCACCTGCAAACATGGTAACTTACCATAAATTACTCAAAATTCATTTGTAGAAATTTCCATATTTTTCCGGAAATCTGTGCAATTTTTTAGTAATTTATGGTCATTTTACCGGTAAATATAGTAACTTATCATGAAATACTCAATATTCATTTTAAAAAATTTCCATATATTTCTGAACGTTAATGAAAGTTTTTGGTCATTTATAGTAATTTTGCAGGTAAATATGGTAACTCAACATGAATGATCTAAAATTAATTTTTTTAAATTTCCATACATTTCCGAAAATTTATGAAAGAGTTTAATCTTACCGGTAAATATGGTAACTTACCATAATTTACACAATTTTCATTTCCCGAAATTTCCATAGATTTCCGGAAATTTATTAAACTTTCCGGTAATTTACGGTAATTTGACCACTTGTATGTGATAACTTTCCATAAATAAGAGCAAGATTCTATTATCTGCAATCAAAATTTCCTCACAGTTTTTACGTTGAGTGGACTGATGATTGTATAATGCGAGCTCATAATTTTCATTATTGACATCTGACGTCACTTTTCAGTCCTGGGGAGAAAAAGTACTTTTCACTCCCTAGGAAGAAAAGTATTTTTTACTCCCTAGGGAGAAAAAGTACTTTTTACTCAATAGGGAGTAAAAAAAGTTTGTTATTCTTCCAAATATTTTTGAAGTTTCTACCGAAAGAAAAAGGCATCTTATAAGAATCATGCGGGCTAAACCATTCTTGAGACCGGGAGAAGTTTTATCCCTAAAAATGTAATTTAAAATCATTTACCTGATAGGTCTCTTGCTGCTGCCGAGCCTCCTGTTCGTATAAGGTCCAGATCTCCTCCTGCAGGGCGCATCCTCCTTTGAGTTCCACAGCTCCTACTACACAGCTTCTTTCTTCTGACGGCTTGGGATATGGGCTTGATCAACTTAGATTCATTCGGCTTATTTCCTTAATGAATCCGCAAAAGATATTTGACTCATATATGAGCCTCTCCCAAGTCGAGAACAAATTGTTGTATTAACATCCGGTCGTGAGGTCTTTGCAATATTGGAGAATTTTCATATTCTTGCTGGACTATATGCTCGCACACAGAAAAATTACAATAAAAGGCGGGCAAAAGTAAACATGGAAAGCGGAGCTGTTACCCCATTGACCGAACAAGAAGTCGGTAAAACTCCATTAGTTTCCCGCCGCCCAATCTACTTGAACTATACAGTGAATAATGTAAACCCTCTTATAAACAATTCTCTACTGTGTATTTGATAATATTGTCGATTTATAGCATTTCTTGTCACCAGGTACAATTTTCATAACTTATTGTTTATAAAATGTGTTTCTAAAAGTAAAAATTAGTCATTTACAGAGTGCTTGTTACTAGATACCTCAAAAAACTAAGATTCATAGAAAAAGAGCACCAAACCTGGGTTGGAAAAAAGCTAGAAATTTTTGTAACAAACGGTTAAAAAGCTTATGAAATTCCACATCGAATGAGCTCTAGTAGAGATATTTTTGACTTTTCTAAAAAAATATATCACGCATGAAGTTCTTAAAACAAATTCGAGAATTGTAGCGAGAATCTTAAATTTACAGGACGTTATCTTTAAAATGTTATCTTAAATTCACGACAAGCAATCTTTAAATATCTGACTGATGAAGTGCAAATATCTCAGAAGGACAAGCTTGCCGTCATGAATCTATGGGATAACTACAGGATGTATTATATAATATATAATGAAGCACTTGAAGAATCATTAGCTGCACTGTTAATCAAATTCTTCATTAGTACATTAATCAGTATTTCGTCAACTTAAAAAAATTAGAATGATTTAAACTCTCCTTTTCACTCTGTCGGTCATTCTTAATTCTATTGGTGAATATAACAGTATAATTTATCTATAATTTTTTTAAGAAATCTGCATTATACCGTGAAATAGAAATCAACTTTATCGCTCTAAGGTAGCCCCTCAAATACAGAAATTTTCAACATCTTCTCAGACTAAATAGAGTAATGGAATTCAAATTTAATATTAAATTTGTTGTAACTTATGACTTGTATTAAACAAACAACTTGCTATATAGCGTATTTGTTGAAAAATATTATTCCCTTGATCTCTTCTGTAATATTCTATTCCAATTGCTCTTTTTTACCAAACTCTAGTTGAGTTCAACAAATTGATCTTGTCTTGTCCTAACTTGTTGCTAAATGATGCAAGATACGATGCAACGTCGAACAGCAAAATTTCTTGCCTACAAAGGACCTAAAAGACTGGCCTTAACCGTTTTTTGATAGCACCCATAGTTTATCCATGAAATTAGGATTATTATATTCCTATAATTTATGGTGGAAAGTATAAGTTTTTGTAAACTTGAACCTATGCAGTTTTCGTCAATTCTCGACATTTTGAGCATGCCTCAGGTAGCCGACTTTAACCTGGTTTCAAAAAAAAAAACTAAGAAAGAGGGATTACGTAAGCCATTCACTTCTTTTCTGTGAATGACCATCTAAATAAGTTTAAATCAGAGATCCAAGACCTCAAAGACATCGTGAGGACAAAAAGGAAAGACGTTCTCAGAACTGGAGATTTTAATACAAAGTCACCGGAATGGAGAGAAATTAGGCCTAGTAGAAGTGGGATGATTGTAAAGGACATGGTAGCTAGAATTAAACTAACAGTGATCAACACAGGTCAAGAATTCACCTTTAGAAGAAGCAACACTAAATCCATTCTAGATTTGACGATAGCAAGCGACCATCGGTACATATAGAATTCTCCATCGGCTAATCTCGAACCCAAGAAGGGATGACAGTTCGTTGGATGGAGAAAATCGATCATTCGTCCTGAAACACGAGGAAGCTTCATGAACGAAAACTCAGGCTAAGGAACGCAGAAGCCAAACCGAAAACGGGCATAGTACCAGGTTTCGAAGGTGTACCGAACGAAATATCGCCTGCTTACGGAATGAAGTGTTTTTTAGGGACTGGGAGAAGCAGAATGTAGTTCTTTCTGGGCAAGTAAACAAACTCCTAAACAAAACTTTGTCTTACAGACCAGTATGCCTCCTGGATTCTATGAGACAAATTCTGGAGTGGCTGGATTTTCAAAGCATGGAAAGACACGTGACCTAAGAAAAAAAAATTTTTCGAGAACCAGTACGGATTCCCTTCCCATAAAGCGTTATGTACGATAACTTCCTCGAGATGCATCTGCTTGACGGCTCAGAGTTGGTAGGATGTGCAGATGATACTCTTATCGCATGCACAACAGAGAAAATCGACATCCTCAAATTAAGGGTCAGCAAGAGTATGAAACGAGCCAAGCTCTGGCTGGATGCGGTAAAGCACCTACGCAAGATCGCACAAAGGGTCTTTTGTTCTAGAATTCCGTTGTATGAATCTAGAATAATCCATTACATTCTGTTAATGAAATTCTCAATGGAACTTTTCGAGGAACCTTCCCGAAAAATCCACTCTTAATATTGCTGGCCAAGCTTTCAAGAAGTTTTGCAGGATGAACTTCCCTCATCTCCTCAGTCTTGCATCACAATATTGCCACCAGGAGTTCATAAAATATCAACTAAAAAATGTAATCCTCTCTCTTCTGTTGCAGGGTTTTGTTCATTCTTCGAGTGTTTACCAAATGGCGAACCTATTCCTGGTGTTCCTCGCAGCCGACCTTCTTTTTATTCTGAAATAAATCATTCACCTGATAGATCTCTTGCTCTTGCTGAGCCTCCTGTTCGTGAAAGGTCCAGATCTCCTGCAAAGCCTTCCAGGTTTTCAGTTCTACCTACACGGCTTATTTCTTCTGACGGGCAAGGATATGGGCTTGATCAACTTAGATATATTCGGCTTATTTCCCGTACGAATCCGCACCAGATATTCGAACTACGAAGATACAATTTTCCTGTTAATGAGCCAGTTTTAGTGAAGATAGGAAACCACATATATGAGCCTGTCGGAACCCAAGAACGAATTGTTTTATTAACATCCAATGGTGACGTCCATGCTATATTGGAGAGTTTCGATGTTCTTTCAGGAATTTATACTCGCACTACCAATCAAAATTACAATAAAGAACGGGCGAAAATGAACATTCGAAGCGGCATAGTTACCCCACTGACCCGAGATGAAGTCAAAGAAACTCCAGTAGGTAACCGCTGCCCAATCTTATCCAGCTTTAGAGTACAGAATGTAAACCCTCATAAATGCAATCCACTACACCATTATTTTAAAAAAAAATGTAAACTAAAATATATTGTTTGTGGTCCGAAGTCAGATCAAAATGTTTGTTAAAAACGTAAAGCCCCTTTCAATATGATGTATGCATTAAGAATGTTTTATGGATAAAACCATAACCCGAGGTCTCAAAACCCGAAGATTCGTTAAAGAAAGGCACTAAAATCACTGATGACTTTGAAATGCGATAATTTGCTCGGAAAAAAGCTGGAAGTTTTTTCAACAAACTTTTAAAAGACTCATGGAATTCCACATCGAATGAGATCTAGTAGAGATATTTCTGATCTTGCAAGAAGGATATATCATGCAAGAAGTTTTTTTTTATCAAAAGAATATCTCAAATTTTTCACCTCGACTTTAATTCGTGTCATGACCGAGGAAAGTTGTAGCAAAAATCTCAAATGTACAGGACGTTATCTTTAAAATCTTATCCTAAATTTATGGCAAGCATAATTGAAATATGTGGCTAAAGAAATGTGAATATCTCAGAAGGACAAACTTGGCGTTATTAATATATGAGATAACGACTACAAAATATATTATATAATATATAATGAAGCATTTGAATAATCATTAGTTGCATTATTACCCAACTTCTTCATTAGTATATTAATAAGTTTTCCTCTAATTGAAAAAACTTAGTATCTTTTATACTCTGATTTTTACATTAGCAATCATTCTCAATTCTATTGGTAAATATAATAATATAATTCAATATATTTCTAGAAAAAATATCTAAACTCTATTTGTGTTCAATAAATTGATCTTCCCTTGTCCCAATCCTAAAATCAATATATATTCTATTCGAGTTTGTCTAAAATCAGTACGAATTTTATCTGAGATGAAAATTTGTGTGTTTTAAATAATAGAATTCTAAAACTGCTCTGTTGATACGTAATTTATAGGAAGTTATGAACCAGGGAGTACATAAGTTAATGTACAAGCGGAAATTCATCATTCTTTTATAAAAATTTAAATTATAAATGTGTCGGTATTAGTAAAAAATATTTTCAGGAACGGAAACGAGTTCCTATTAGTAAAAAATTTTTACGCGTCACGAATTTTTTTTGAAATATATCCGTGATAATCTATAGACAGTACGAGAAACAATCTGACATAGGGGAAAAATGACTTAAAAAAATTGCGAATCTGTCTGATAATAATTGCGAATCAACATTTTTTTTAATTTGTCTCTATCAAACTGTTTTATCGACCCCTACCATCGAGCCGTTAAAAAAAAATAAGTATTTTCATGGAAAAAGGTCAATTTTTTCAAATAAATGTGATAAATTTGCTTTTTCCCCCTCAATTGATAAACACTATTTTTAAGGGCATAAATCGAATTCGAGAAAAAAATTTACAATGTTATGATCTTTCCAGACAATTTATAATTCAAGGGATAGGGGACAAGGACAAAATCAAGTACCTGATCGCCAAAGAACCCCTGGAAATAAGGAATTTAGATGAGTTGACAACAGAAAAGGATACCATTACAACGATTAGGGTGAAGCTGGAAAAAGGGAAAATCAAAATCGGATGGATTAGCTGCAGAATTCACGAGAAAGTGGAAGTGCCTAGCTGTTTTGGATTCGGTCACGTGGTCAGGAACTGCAGCGGTCCCGAAAAGAAAGAATCCTGATAGAAGTGCGGCGAGTCGGGTTACAAGCACAGGGAGTGTAAGAAGGAACCCAGGTGCATGCAATTTGCTGATGAACGCTTCCAGGAAACCAAGCATGCCCCAAGTAGCCGACTTTGCCCTAGTTTCAAAGAAGAACTGACAAAGAGAGCTAATGGAAGCCATGCATAAGCTGATAAGGGATACACGTGGCTATAGAAGTGGAAGGAATTCGGGTTTATAGTTGCTACTTTCCTCCGAATGGCCATCTGAATGAGTTCAAAGCAGAGATCCAAGACCTCGAGAACATCCTGAGGACAGCAAGGAAAAACGTTCTCATAACCATGGAAATATGGGACCTAGATATGTTGAGAACAGAAAGGGAGACCATTGCAGCTATTAGGGGGAACCTCACCCTTAGGAAAAGCGACACTGGATCCATTATCAACTTGAGGATAGCAAGCGCCGAATTATCTAGGAGGATAAGGGAATGGGATGTGCTCGATAAGATAACTCTAAGGGACAATCGGTACACAGAGTTCTCTATCTGTGAATCTTGAAGACAAAAAAGGGTGATGGGTCGCAAGAAAAAGAAAGGCTGATCGACAAACTCAACTGTCTGAAGAAACCTGAACATATGAAAACGTTGTATGAAGCTACAAGTGGTATGAAAAGGAGTCAGTCTAAATTCTGGAGGACCTAATCGCGGAAGTCCAGAAGGGCACATGGGGTTCGGTGTATAAAATAGTTACCAAGAAATTGGTATCCATAGATAAAAATCCTCTGGCCTGGGAAACTTGCAGTGGGTCGGGGATATAAGGGCATTTTTTTCTCAGGATGTGAATCAGGTACAAATGGAATGGAAGGAAATAGTGGTAAAGACGGATGAAGTCCTTACCGTCTAAGAGCTGAGGAAGGCGGCAACCAAACTGAAAGCGTGAAGAAGTGTTTTTCAGGGACTGCAAGAAACAGAATGTAGTTCTTCTTAGGAAAATGGACAAACGCCTGCATAAAACCTCGTCCTACAGGTCAATATGCCTCTTGAAATCCATGAGATAAATTCTCAGAGGGAGATACGAGATATTCATAAACACAAAAAATTATTCCTTCAAAGGATAGAGAGCCACGTGAACTGAGAAAAAAAGCTTCTTCGATAACCAGCACGAATTCCTCAAAGGACGTTCGACTGCGGGTGCAATCTACGAAAATCCGCATAATGGACCATCCTTGAGATGGACACGCCCGACAGCACCGAGTTGGTAGCATTTCCAGACGATAATCTTATCGTGCATAACAGAGAAAGTCAACATCTTTGAATTAAGGAAGAACGAGAGCCTGAAAGAAGCCAAGCGCTGGCTGGATGCAGAAGAGATTTCAAAATGTGTGCGTGACATTTCGGAAGACAAAACGGAGAATTTAGAATTGATTTTTGAACTAGAACAAATTCTCTGGAACCCGTATACTGTCCGAAATTTTAAGTGGACTATCTTTAACTTAATCCTTATTGTGCTCATAAGTTTTTCATATAAAAAGTTCTAAATAAAACTTTTCCAAAGAGCTTCCCGAATAATGTTCCTTTAATATTGCTGGTCGAGCATTCAAAAACTTTTCCAGGGCAAAGTTCCCTAATCTCCTCAGTCTTGCATCAAAATATTGCCATAAGGAGTTCATGAAAAACCAACTTGAAAAAATGTAATCTTCTCTTTTCTGTTGGAGGGTTAAGTTCACAGTTCGAGTGTTTACCGAATGTTGAACCTATTCCTGGTGTTCCTCGTGGCAGATTTTCTTCTTCTGAAAGAAATCATTCACCTGATAGGCCTCTTGCTGCTGCCAAGCCTCCTGTTCGTCACAGATCAAGATCTCCTGCAAGGTCTGATCCTCCTCCACGACTTCCTTCTTCTGATGGACAGGGATGTGGGCTTCATCAACTTAGATTTATTCGGCTTATTTCCCGTACCAATCCACACCGGATATTCGTACTTCGAAGATATACTTTTCCGTTCAATGAACCAATTAAAGTGAGAAAAGGAAAGCATACGTTTGAGCCTGTCCCAACCCAAGAACAAATTGTTTTATCAACATCCAGTGGCGACGGTTATTATATTGACCCGAGAAGAAGTTGAAGAAATTGCAGTAGGTTCCCGCCATCCAATCAGTTTCAGCTTTGTAATAAAACATCTTAGTCCTCGTATAAGCAATCCTCTACATCATTAATTTTTCAAAAAGAATGACACTGGCGCCCAGCAGAATCGCGTATTTCATAAAAATATGTATTTTTTATGATCTATACCAGTTTTATTTACATTTTTTTTGTTCAGATCAACGGTACGTGAGCTTCAAATTAATCGAAGGTTTCTTCCCTCTTTTCGGAACTCTATCAGTTTGTTATGTAATACTGAGCATTTCTAAAAAAACATTGAAATCGGTTAGGAATTGTAAGCTCTAGCTAATTAGGAAAAGTAAATACTGAATTCATGATTTGGAACACTGTGCGTAGGCTGACGGAGAGGAATAATGTTTGCAATCCTCAGGCGGCTTAAGGATTACCTATAGGTTTAAACAAGGGTAGTTGCGACTGAAAGTAGAGAAGGGTGACTGGAAGCATGATCCTTATAAGCCAGGACTAAGCGGCTATTAGTTAGGGTGGAGATCAGTTAGAAGCTCTACTTAAATTACGTAACAGCTCAAGGTACAGCTCATTTAGAGGGGGGTCGAGACATTCTGTTATGATCTGTTACGGATGTTGAGAGGGGTAGGGGTAATTCTTGTACGTAATTTCATGAAATCCGACAAAGAAACAAACTCGCAGTACTCATTCATGGTTTATCCATAAAAATTATGTGTTATAAATTTGATACAACAAGAAAAAATCTGCCTCAGCCCGGATTTGAACCGAGAGCGCCACCATGCATGGGTGGATCGTAGACCAATTACGCCACCGAGGCCTCAGCAGATCTATTCAGAAAATTATTTGTCCGAAATATAGTGAGGCTTGACCGGTAAAAAAATAATTTACAGAGCCATAGAGATTTATACACCAATATGGGGAAAATTGGAAATACTTTTAGAAAAAAAAATAATTTTCCAGAGATGAATAATCAATTTTTTAAGTAAAAATTCATTTTTTACAGTTCTATTAGAAAATCATACTTTTTAGATGAAAATTCAAGAATTTTGTCAAAAATTCGTCTTATTGGGTTGAAAGTTAAGCTATTTAGTCGAAAATGAACTTTTTTGTTAAAAATTCATATTTCTTTCAATGTGATTGAATCATTTTTCTCTCTCAACTGAAAAATGAAAGTTTGGTTTAAAATGCAACTGTTTGGTTGCGAACTCAACTATTTTGGTTAAGGATTCAACAATTTTGTTAAAAATCTATCTATCGTAGAAAATTCGTTTTTCTTTGGTTTAAGATTAATCCTTTTCAAATTAAAATTTAACTATTCAATTTTTTGTTAAAAATTTATCTTTTTTATTTAAAAATTCCTATCTTTTGCGAAAAATTCATATTTTTCATTTAAAATTCATCCAGTTGGTTGAAAATGCATGTATTTTGCTGAAAATTCGTATTTTTGTTGTAAAAAAATTTTGTCTTTTCGTTGCAAAATATTTTTTGTTGAAATATCAACTATTACATGTTTTGTTGAAAATTTATCTGTTTTTGTTAAAAAATCAAAAACCTGCTTGAAAATTGAACTGCTTTGTAAAAAATTAATTTTTTCTTATATTCATCGTTTCAGATGAAAATTCGTCAATTTTATAGAAAATTGAATCTTTTTCAAATGAGCTTTGTATTTTTAACAAGAAAATGTTTCTTTTCTGCGAGATCGCTTCTTTTCATTTCAAGACTAATATTTTTCCCCCAGAGATTAACACTGAACAAGAATCGCTATTTTTATAAACAATTTTCATACAAAAATCCACTTATATCGCATTTTTTAACAAAAATTTTTTTTATTCCCGCCATTGAAAAAATTATCCTTTTGCATTGAAAATGCAACTGTATTGTAGAAAATTAATATTTTCGGTGTAAAATTCAGCGGTTTAGTTGAAAATTAATCTGGTTTTGTTGAAAGTTTAACTAGTTATTTAAAAGTTAATTTTCTTATTGAAAATTCGTTGTTTGCTTGAATGTATCTGTTTTTGATTTAACATACAAAAATAGTTGAAAATTCATATTTTTGGTTAAAAATTTCAGTAGTCAGTTCTAAGTTGAACTCCTTTGGTAAAAATCCATTTTTTTGGGTAAGATTTATGATTTTATTTAAAAATTATTTTTTATACAGAATTTGAATATTTATGCTTGATTGGAAATTTTCTCTTTTCTGAAAATTCAACTATTTGTTTCATGTATTATATTTATATATTTATATATTTATATATTTTTTCACATTTCTTCTCTTATAGTAAAAAATGTTATTGCTTGGTTGATAATTTAATCATTTTGTAGAAAATTCGTCTTTTTAGATCTAAAATTCAACTATTTTGTGAGATAATTTAACTTTTTGGTTAAAAATTAACTTTTTTGTAGAAAATTGATCTTTTAGATTTGAAAATTCAACAATTAATTTGAAATTGTTTTTCTCTTGATACAAAAATCCTTCTCGGTTGAAAATTCTATTATTTCTGTCAAAAATTCATCTTTTTGGTTTGAAAATTAAACTAGGTAGTTAAAACTAGAACTAATTTGTTCAAAATTACTTTTTTTGTTGGAAATTGATTGATTCAGTTGAAAATTAACTATAACATTCAATTGCCTATAAGCAAAAAAATTATGTAATTTATCTTTTGTTTTTGGTATAGTTCAATTTTTTTTATATAGATTCGAAGTTTTTTTAACCTGGATGATTCAGAATTGAAAAATCCTGATTTTTTATTTTAAATTTAAAAATTTTGCTAATTTTAGCTTGTAAAATAATATACTTTATAAACTAAGAATGAAATTAATTAAAATTGTATTTATGCTCATGTAGCTATTTTAATATATGATTATGAATTATATTTTTTTAAATTTTTTTTCACTCGTTCACGGGTTTTTCGAACCCGGTTTTTCATTATCAGCCACCATTTATGGCGTCTAATATTTGAGGTTAATTTGACGCGACCATAATCGTACACGGTCGACTGCGAATGCGCATGCGCGCAGTACAAATGAACCCATAATACTCCTAGGAGTATTATGGACGCATTATTGTACTGCGCGCATGCGCAACTACTCCTATTGTGTAAACGGCTACTTTGAGAACTAAAAAGGCGCTGATAAAACGCGTAAATAGTGACCGCGTTACTTAAATTAATTTAATATGCTGTTTGAAATCTTTTGCGATGATGTTAGTGGCAACAAATTAGAAGTTTGGAGTTTGTCTCTTACCGCTGTTATCCTTAAACAGCGGCCGCGAGCGTTAGAGGTGAAAACAGTCGCCTCTGGATGCTTTCTGAGAGCTACCATCTGCCACTCCAGAGGTTTTTAGTCACTTTTTCTTCCTGACTCTACTGACTCTTAAATGTTCAAGATGTTCAGATGTTATAATAATAATATAACATCTGTATTAAGACCATTTATAAAGCAGCTCAAGATAGATTCGAGAGTGGAAAGAAATTGAAGATAGTATTCACGCTTTCGTGAATCGAAAACTAGCTTGCAAAGGATCTACTTGACCGCAAAGGTCTCAAGTATCAAGATAGCGGATAGGAGCTTTTATGGGGTGACGAGTGCGATCACGATGTGTAAACCATGAGCTCCCTTTTTCCCTTGTTCGCTCGAACGTGGAATGCTGAAAGTCGAAATCCTTTTTACGACCAAGGATATGAACCTTCGCACTCGATGCCTGCGGCATGAGAGGGTGGGATTTCCACTCTCGCGTCTTGTCACCGAATGGAGAATTCGTTTTAAAGTTTAAAGGAGAATTCGTTCTCTTTCCTCATCCCTTAGACCCATATATATCTTGTCACTTCTATGCTTGCTATTGGAAAGACCCTGGTTCCTCTTTTCAATTTTACGACGTCAAGAATATACCTTCTTTCTTATTATCTTATACCACATGTTGTATTTCAATTCCTTAATCATGCCGTATCTTTCTTTTAATTGTCTGTCCCTGTCACTTCTCTCCAATTCTGTATACAATCCAATCCCATCTCTTATATCTCTATTCCTAAAGAACTCCCTTCTCTCTTCTTTCCATATCGTTAATATCGCTCTCCCTCTCCTTTCTTCTATCTGCTTAAAACAATTTTAGGCGCACTCCCCTCCCCTCTCTTCCCTTTCCTTATCATCTCAAACTTCCGTGCTCTCTTTCCCACTTTAGTACTCGATTTATCCCCGAAGATTGCTATCATTTCCCTTTCTTTCTTCACCCACATTCCTTTCCTAAACACTGCCCATTCGTTTAGTTCTTTCACCCCATCTTTCCAGACTTCATTTGGAATCTCATCTATACCAGGTGCCTCTTATTCAACCCTTCTATTTTCCTTTCTTTAATTACACTTCTCAATATACACCTTCTTTTCTCCTATATGCTTTAACACTACTTTTCTCTTTTCTTCATTTTCTTAATTCATATCCTAATTCCTTCTTCCTCTCTTTGCAATCCTTATCCCATTCACTTCTACCTCCTCCTTCACTACTATATAATACCCTACCTCTAGTTTCTTGACCTTCTACTTACCTCATCGCAGACTATCTCATAATCAATTACCGTACACTTTTCTCCTGAGCGTGTATATTCCCCTTCCTCAACCCCCTCTATATTTCCATTTGAGATAAACCATCCAATATCATCCAATCACTTTAACCATTTTTTTCCCTCCCCATTCAGTATCTTCTCCTTGGATTTTCTTCCTCTCTCTCCTCCACATTCCCTTCCTCCTTCCATCTTTACCTCTTCTACTATTAATCCATTTTTTCTTTATCTCTTTTCTATACTTCCCTGCAATACATTCCTTCCTTCCATTACCCCTCATCCCATTGCATTTTTAACCTGCCATCTGTAACCTCTTGGCAACCTTCCCCTTACTCGTCCCCATCCCTTTTCATCTGGCCACGCCTCCATAATTACTACTACCTCCATATTTTCCACATTTCTCACAAATTCCTAGCATATCTCTCCATACTTGATTCAAGTTATTTTTTCATTCTCTCTTTCTTCTTCCACTATTCCTCAATTTATACTCGGCCCTCTCTTCCTACGCTAAATTCTCTATTCTCTCTGAGCTTCTACACAACGCCCTTTTCTTTGTCATCACTTCCGTCTTAGCTTCCCATTTCATTAGTCTCACTAGTCCTAGCTGCTCTCCTTTTCTCCCTTTCTTTCTTAAACTTCTTCTTTCTTCCTCACCATATTTATTTTTCTTTCTGCTCCCTCTTTCCTTTCCATTCTTCTCTCTATTTTTCACATTTCCTTAACCTGATTCCTAATCTCCCCACCTCCAAGCTTCCGGTTTGAGATTTATACCTTCTCAAACCTACTTTCCAACTCTTCTACTTTTTTACTGGTGACAAGTTACCAAGTATTTTTACACTAAATTTTGGAATTATAAATGCAGTTAATAAATGCTCAGAGTGATATTTTTCTAAAAGACAGTTCGCAATGATTTAAACAATTGGCATTTGTTTGAACAATTTTTTTAAACAAACCAATTTTCCCTTCAGATATACATAGGTTGCGGGATTCGAATAAACTAGACTACTTGTAGGGAGAAAAAGACTTTGAAACAAATGAAAATTGTTTAAATAAATGCAAAATATCCTAAGCAAGGAAATATGACTCTTAACATTCGTTTATTACGTTAACCATTCTTCCCGAAAAATGGTAACTCTTCACGATTTACTGAAGAAAAACGATTATTTCAACAATTGAAAAAGAGTTTAAAAATACTTGTAAACTTGTCCCTTGACGAAAAAAAAAATTAATGTTTGGTTGAAAAGTATTCTTCTTTGCATAAGGATTCAACTATTTTGTTTCAACCACTTTCTTAAGAAATCATTTTTTTGTTGAAGATTCATATTTTTAGTTGAAAAATAATCTCTTTAGTTAAGAGTTCAATTATTTTGTTGAAGCTCTTTTTTAATTGAAAATTCAACTGCGTGGGTCAAAGTTGAACTACTTTGTTAAAAAAAAAATTTTATTAAGGTTTCTCTCTGTAGTTGAAAATTCAACTATTTTGTTGACACTTAATTTTTTACTGACAATTCCTATTTTCTGGTTGTAAATTAAATTTTTGTACAGAAAATTCATCTTTTGACTTCAACAAAATAATCAAATACTTCTTTTTTTTTAAGGAAAAGTCCTTAAACAAAACTATTCGCAACACTTTTCAGCACGAAAGTTTTTACATCTTCATTTTCTACAAAAATCCACTTTTATTGAAACCTTTCAAAAGTCTTGAAAACCTTCTTTTTTTTTAAATCTTCGAAAATCCACATTTTGTTTTTACATGTCTTGAGATCGTTTTTAGTTTTAAATTATTCTTGAAACTTTTTCGACATTTTAAAATATTTTTCAAACTGATTCGAATTTTTCATTAATTTAAAAAAAAATGCTTCAAGATCTTCGAGATTCTTTTTCGGCAAGTCTGGAAATCTTTTGAAATGTTTTGAAATCTTGTTTAATTTTATCTCAAAATTAATTTATCAAATTAAAAACTCATTTAAATTTTTCCAGGAATATTAAAATCACCTGGCTATTCTCTTGAAAACTTTCAAAATTCTTAAAACCCTACTTTTTTCGAAATTTTCATAATCTACATTTCGTTTTAAATTATTTGAAATCTTTTCTCAATTATTTTTGAACCTTCCCAAAACTTCTTTATATTTCCTTAAGAAACTCGATTTTTATTTAAAACTTGGTAATCGTGCAAGAAATCTTCTACTTTCTTTTTCGAAATTTTAGGAAATCATCTAAAATCCTGAAAACTAAAAACAATTTCCCAACTATCTTTCAGATTCTTGAACATAATTTTGGATATCTTTTGGAATATTCTATTCAAATAATTTTTGAAAATACGAAAAAAAACATTTTAAATTTCCTGTGAATCTTTAGAACATTTTTTCTTCAAAATCTTAAAAAATTGATTTTGTTTTAAATTTCATGAAATCTTTGCAAGACTTCTTAAAATTTCCATAACTAACACGAACTTTTTCTAAAATTTCTTAATCTTGTAAAATTGAAAAATTTCGCTTTAAGATTGTCTACATTACTTTTCGAAATTTTAGGAAATCATTTTATATCCTGGAAAATAAAAACATTTTACCAAAAAATATTCCAGATTATTGTTCGTCAGTTTTCGAAATCTTATAAAATCTTTTTAAATGTTCTCTTAAAATTAATCTACCAAATAAAACATTATTTAAATCTTCCCAGGAATTTTAAGATTTTTTTTTATTCTCTTGGAACCCTTCAAAAGTTGAAGAAACCTTTTTTTTAAATTGTCAAAATTCTTAATTTTCTTGAGATCGTTTCAAGTTTGAAATTATTTTTGAAATCTTTTCAACAAATTTTTTTTTTTAAATCTAGCGAAAAAAAATTGCTTCCATATCTTCCAGATATTTTTTCGACAATGTTGGAAATCTTCTGAAATTTTTAAAACTCTTTCTCAAATTTTCCTTGAAATTAATATTTTTAAATAAAAAATCATATACAGTTTTTCCAGAAATCTTTAAAAGAAAACTTTTTTATTTTCTTGAAAGCTTTCAAAACTCTTAAAAAGCTCATTTTATCGAAGAAAAGTTCAGATTTTGGACAAAATCGAGTGCGAAGCACGAGATACGTGATAAGAATGTGTTCGTTAAAGCCAAAGAAGCTTTAACAAAAGAGAAGTCACAATCACCAAATTACAGTTGTCGACGATTTGACCTTTAAATTTATAAGGTCTGGGCGCAAATGTGGGGGAAATACAAAGACCGAGCGCGCAGCGCGAGGTAAATACATCATCGAGCGCCAAGCGCGAGATAAATATATTATTGAGCGCGAAGCGCGAGAACCAACCACTCGTGTAATATTATCAATTATAACAATACATGTGAAACGTAAAAAAAAATGAAGATTTTTTTTATGAAATTTTTTTTATAAAATTTTATGAAAATGATTCGTTCATTTGAAAAATGGAAATTCACTCTTTCACTCTTTCCCACGTTTTGTACTGTTCAAGATCTTGCAATCTTTCAAATGTTTTAAAATTCATTTAAAATTGGTTAAATCTTTCAAATCCTCTATGACTCTCTTCCCATAAAAAAAAACATGAAATCCACAGAAAACCCTGGAAGTTTTATAACACTTCATTCGATTTATTTACTCCCTGAAGTTCTCTAGAAATTATTTCAAATACCCTAAAATCCTTTGAAATCTTTGGAACATTAAAATTTCTTGGAATCTTGTAAGATATCCCAAAATCTATCAAATCCATAAAACGAGTGAAAATCCTTTATAGGTCCGTCAAATTAAACAAAAAAGACCATATAATGAAAAAAAAAATAAAAACACAAATTTCCTTGCTGCAAATGTTTGGGTAGGCGTTCCAATAAAATACTATGCACTCTGTCACACCTGTGCGTACATTTTTAATCGACAATTCGGTGGAAATTAAAACGATTTTGTAAGACGTTTGCTTGATTTTTGGCATTTGGTTAAGAGATAAGTAAAAAGTACATGAAACTCAATTTTTAGGGCACAAAAAGAGTTACAATTATCCCTATTAGAATCCCTTGTGTCTGACATTTTATGAGATATCAATTTTTTGATTAAGGGTAACGTGTTTTCTTAGAAGCTTGCGTTGTAATGATTCTTTATTGTTATAAAAAATATTCAGATCGGATT
Source organism: Andricus grossulariae (assembly GCA_011634705.1). NCBI lineage: Eukaryota > Metazoa > Arthropoda > Insecta > Hymenoptera > Cynipidae > Andricus > Andricus grossulariae. The sequence goes on from JAABKJ010007545.1 coordinate 177,246,726, forward strand.
TCTCTTGTTTGATCCTCAATGTAAATTGTTTAAGGTATTCAAAAATATTTTTGCGTGAAAAATTGGCTTCGTGAATCACCTAGCGGATTGTTGTTCTTCAGGATAAACAGATTTTCAGATTTAAACAAAATTTGTTATATTACATTCTCATCTCAATGAGAAGGTATTGGTTTTATGTGAAAACTGACTTTTGCGGATTTCCTCAAATCTCGACGTTTTCTGATTCACTGATTAAAAACAAATGGATTCTGCTTCGGTGTCCATGTGTCATTGATGTTTTCGTTGTAGTATGTAAATACGATAACATTCGACAGAATTCTTCGATTGGATTGCCTCTTGACACATTGTTTTGATGCCTGTGAAGAAAGAACGAATTCTAAACGTAAAAAATGTACATAAGAAAAAATTCCATTTTGCGGCAAACTCTGGCAGGTACGAAAAAAATGAATTGACAATCATTATTTACCAAAACAATATCTACAAAATTGTTGGTAATCATTATTTGAAAGAACGCGTAGTTTTTGTTTCAATCGTAAAGAACAAAATTAATCATTTGAAAAATAAAATTTATGAGCAAACGACACAAAATACGAGAAAAAAAATGAATAGACAAAAGTTGCTCATCCAAAAAAGATCTACAAATGTATTTTTAATCATTTTTTGATAGGACGCGTAGTTTTTGTTTTAATTTAATTCTCAATTGAATTTTGATCAAATATGTACAAAACTATTATGTTAAAAAAAATATTTTTGTAAGTAAAATTTTTCTCTTATACATAAATAAATTTCTAATATATAAATAAAAAATTTGTCGCACTCAAAAAATATTATCAACATTTTTCGTACTGAAACTTTTGAGTTTTTCAAAATGTATAGAATTATTATAAAAGGGCATTCAACAGGATTTATTCCAACTCATGTGAACAAAACTATAATATTAACAAATATTCAAAATGTAATTTGATTAAATGGATAATACATAGACCTTTGGAATTTATTTATATTATATAAAGGTGAACACATCGTAACATATAAAAATATTTCATTTTCAATATTTAAACTATTCAGGTAAATAATATTTTTGTACACTGTATACAGTTTATAGCTTAATGTGGTTAAATGTTGTCTTGGTGATTTATTTATTTTTGCAATGTTAATTATTTTACATGTTCGTTTTGCATTCAATTAATATATAAACGTTTAAACAAACATCAATGGATGAATGAAGTAAATTTCATGAAAGCGTGTCATCGCATAACCTTAAAAATCAATTTTTTTACGTATTTACAGATCTCAACCCTACCCATAATTTTTGTATTTGATGATGCGGAGGAGATAATTCATGTCTAATAGATCCTTATATTTAAAAAATATGTTTTTTAAACTAAGTTCCAAGGCACATCGAAAATATTTCCATCTGCCTTTTCCCAATTTTGTTGTCCCTGTTTTCAGTTTCTTCGGTTTATTTTTACTTTCTAGATGAAAATAAAAAACTGTATGACTGCGCTGATAGTAATAACTTTTGGTTAAATGCTACATAGTTTGGTTATATTAATATTTGAATATAATAATTGGTTATAATGATAACAGATTACTATCAGATTACAGAATCGTCAGAAGTCGTGATGTAGCAATATTATCCGTTCGTTCTCTTGAAACCCTTTTTACCATTTCCAATTTTTTGCTAGGCTCTGAATAGCAAGAAATGTTCAATAAAAAAAATATTTACACTACTGTCAGAAATTATCTACACGGCTAGTCTTTGAAACACGATAAATTTTTTGGAAATAAAGTTCGAAATTTAAAAATAAAAAAGTTAAAAAGCTTATGAAATTCAACGTAAAATGGCTCTTAGTACGGAAATTGCTATCTTTTTGAAAAGGATATATCACGTTAGAAGTTTAAAAAAATTTAAGAATTTCTCGAATTTTGTCATGACCTTAACAAGTTTTAGCAGAAATATGAAATTTGCAAGGCGCAATCTTCGAAATATAATCGTTAATTTGGGCCGATAAAATTCACAAAATCATTACGGGATCTCGAGATATGAATAAAAATATCCAAGAGTGTCTGGCATCGAGTTTCAGTCAGCAATCACCGCTGTCGCTCAGTGCAGCGAAATGAGATATTGGGGTTCAAAAAGTTAAAAGGTCGTATTTTTTCAACAATTTAAAATTTTTCTCTTTAGACTTGAGGTAATGAAATTCCAAAAATGTCTCTTGAAGATTTTTTCAAAATTAAACCAATTTGTTATTAAGGTTGGAAAATTGAAACAAACCATAATTTTTTATATTTTTACTACCTCTTTAAGGCCATTTCGCGTTTTGGCTAGGCAAGGATGTCCGCCAGATGACGATTTCCCGTTAGGTCCAAGCTCGAACCGAGTGTTTTGAATGTCACGAAAATTATGAGAGCCAATTTACCCTTTTCAGAAAAACGTGCTTAGAGCTCTGCAGCCTGGCTTAAAGAAACAACGTCCTACAATTTGGCCGACCATTCGATGGGCTTCAGCGTGAAAATTTAGAAAGTGGACATTTTGGAGATTCCTTACAATCAGTATTTAAAAAAACCGTAGAATACATATACCGCTAAAGATTTTTCACATTTGAAAAAACTAAAATGTAAAGTTCAATATTGAGAATAGTCAAGTTGAAAGTATAAATAACACCTTAATACTAAATTCTATAGAGTGCATTATATACAATGAAATAAAATATTCAATAAAGAAGAATTTAGAATTATAAGAAAAAGTAGGAAAACATATACATGGCTAAATTAGTTGGTAGAAATAGAGCAATCATACTTTACCAAATATGTGCTAAATTTCTGAAATCATAACCTGCATGCATTTGGTTAAAGGATATTTACATGTGATTAAACAATGATTAGTTATCAGAAAATAGCTGACTGGCATGTCAGCGGTTTACTGAGGAGACGCAATGACGTCTTGATCGATTGGCAAGACGTATATTTTTGCGAAGCCGGTCGTTTCATCGCGGAATCAGCTAGGCGGATTGTCACTACTCGAGTTATATTGTCTCGTCCTAGGTGTGCTTCAGTAATACGACCAAGTCGCCAATTCATTGGTCGCAGTTTGTCGTCACGAACGATTGCCATGGTTCCTGGAATGAGCAGATTGATCTTTGACTGAGTCCATTTATTCCGCTGCTGGAGTTGACTGAGATATTCATTCCGCCAACGCTGCCAAAAATGCTGAAACATTTGCTGAAGATGGTCATAGCGATTAAGGCGATTTACGCGAGCATCTCGCAAATCTGGATGTGGTAGCATAGTCAATGAGTCTCCAATTAGGAAGTGGCCATGTGTTAAAGGATTCAGATCGTTAGGATCATTAGGATTTGGAGTCAAGGGACGTGAGTTTAAGCAAACTTGGACTTGCGTTAAGACCATGTATAATTGCTCATACGTGAGTCGCATCTCTCCTATCACCCGAGTTACATGTTTCTTCGCAGATTTAACAGCACTTTCCCAAAGCCCTCCGAAATAATGTGCATTAGGAGGAATCATATGCCCGGAAATTTGGTCCTGTGCAATTGAGAGTGCAATCTGCTTTCATTTGAAACTTGTTTCGACTCTTGAATGTCGTGAATTTCACGTGGGAAATCTTGAGCCTGAGCAAGCTTCGAAAGTCTCTACAATGCATGACCTCTTTCGGAAACTTCGAGATAACTTAACTTCCTAAGTTCTTTCGCTTTTTCACATTTTCTATGAATCGTAAACAATACGCGATTACTCTAATTGAACGGTGTAATGATAAATACCGCTCAATTAATTTAAAGTCTTGTAGCGCGGTTATAGCTAGAGTCGCTTTACATTTCCGCGCTTCCGGTAACCTGTCGAGTTCCTCATTGGTCAATTCACGTTTTGAAGACCAGTTTTCTGTAGATTGAGAGAGCCGATCCGGGCCCTTCCACCAAAGTTTCTGGTCGCCAAGATCTTCTGGATTGATCCCGCGAGAAATGAGATCAGCTGGATTATCCCCAGATAACACGTTGTTCCAGTTGTCATTAGTCAGCCTTCGAATCTCGCTCGTTCGTTCAATTACGAAACTTGACCTTTGAGTAGGAGATGAAAGGATCCAACCCAATGTTATTATCGAGTCAGACCAAACATATTTTTCGTCGATTTTTACGCACAGTGCTGCACACAACGCACACAACGTACAGTGTGATTCCCGATGGAGTCAGATGACCGTAGATATATGCAAGTGCCGTATGCTACTGTGGAGGCATCACTGAATCCTTGAGCTGGCCATGAAATTCCTTCCACATTGTATTAAGATTTTGTGGTAGAGTCTTGTCCCAACTGAGTTTTAATTGCCACAGATTTTGCGGAAAAATTTGAGCACGAATCACCGCTGCACCCACGAGGCCTAATGGGTCGAAAATCTGAGCAATAGTGGATAATATTGTCCTTTTTGTAACAGAGGGAAGCGATGTCTGTTTTACTAAATATCTTAACTCATCGACGAAAGGTGCCCATAGTAATCCTAACGTTTTTGGATCCTCATATGTTTCAATCATTCTTTCCGACTCTGATTTATTCGATTCTTCGAATACGCATGGGTTGTTCGAAGCCCATTTTCGAAGGTTCATTCCTGCGGCAGAGAAGAGTTGACTTACATCATTTTTCATTAGCCTTGCCTCCTCCACAGTGTCTGCTCCCCTAAGTAGATCGTCCACGTAGAAATCTCTTATGATGACCTGACAGGCGGTTAGGTAGTCATCTTAATTTTCTTCGTCAATTTGTCGCAAGGTCTGCGTAGCTAAAAAAGGGGCTGACGCAGTACCATAGGTGACTGTAGTGAGTCGAAAGTGCTGAATTGGATCCGAAGTGTCCTTTCTCCATAAAATCCTTGGTAAATCTGGTTGATTTTCAGTAACGTCAATCTGCCAATACATTTGAGCAATATCAGCAGACAGTACGATAGGATATTGGCGAAATCGCAAAGTTATAGAAAAAAGATCATTTTTTACCACGGGACCGACTCGCTGAACTTCATTTAATGAGAGACCGGAAGAAGTTCGTGCAGATCCATCGAAGACAAAGCGTAACTTGGTAGTAGTGCTGCCTTTCTCAAAAACAGCATGGTGAGGTAGATAATTAATGCGTCCCTCGACATACAATTCTTCCTCAGGAATTTGAACCATATGTAGCTTATCTTGATAATCTTGCATAAATTCAATGTATTTATCGTTTAACTCAGGAAATTTTTCTCTTTTACGCTCCATTGCAAATAGCCGTTTTTCTGCCATTATCAGCGAGTCCCCAAGTTCATTAACCTCATCCTTATAGGGAATTGTCACGATGAACAGTTCTTCAGGGTCACGCTAAGTCGTTGACGGAAAGTGCTGCTCACAGATGTTGCGTGAATCAAGTTCTGGTTGATCCATTTTGATTGCGTAATGCTCGATTTCCCAGAATCGTTGGACGTCATTATGTAATGGCTGGTTGGTAATCGGATTACACACAGCCTTTGATTTGTATGAAGGCGATGGAAGTTCCATGGAACCGGCAACAATCCATCCAAGTTGCATCTTTTGTAATATTGGTTGATCTTCGTGAAGTTGGATCTGCTCGACACATAAAAGCTTCCAAAACGTACCCCCGCCGATTAATGGATCGATAGGACGCGTTTCGGCGAATCTTGGATCAGGCAGTGTAATTCCATCAGGGATGTTGAAGTCGATTTCACGCAATCGCACGTTTGGCATATCGTCGGTTATGTCTGTTGTAATGAGGCACGTAATTTGTTGTGAAAACCCGGTACACCGCGAATTAAATGTCACATGAGCGCGATGCTGTGGCTCCTGTCTGTATTTAAAATACCAGAAACGACAGTGTCGGAAGATAACATCGGAAGTTATATTTTTTTACAAAATTCACGGGTCATAAGGTTCACTTGAGAACACGAGTCAAGTAAAACGCGGCATTCATCCAGCTCTCCTGTTCGATCCTTCGACCACACAAGTGCAGTACCTAATATTACATGGTCATTATCAACACACCTAGAATGAGCAACGAGAGCGGTCTTAATTGGTTGATCACCTTCAGATGCTAAATTTTGATCGACTTCGTGACTCTGCTGATTATTCGCGTTTTCGGGTACACTAGTTTCCAGATGAAGCCAAATGTTGTGCTTCCTTTTGCATTTAGTACAAGGTCCCGCATTGCGTTGACGATTATGATGCCCGGGAGATGAACAATTGTAGCAAATTCGCAAACGCCGAACTTCAGCAATTCGTGATGTCACCGGAAGTGCCCGCAGTCTCTCACAATTATAAAGTGCATGAGAGTCGTGATAGAGCGGACACGTTTTTTTTGTCGTTGCATGCGAGGTGAGTCTTTCGGTCGATTTCGCGTTACCACTTTTCGTAGGTGCCTTTTTATTAGTACCGGCATTTGAAAATTCAAGCTTGTCGATAGTGACTCTTTGCAAATATTTACAATGTTTTTCGAGGAAGTCTAACATTTTTTGAAAAGTGGGCCTTTCTTTAGTTGAAAGTACATGTTTTCCCACTCTTTTTTTGTAGAAAAATCGAGTTCAGTCGCTACCAGATACAGGATCATTGTATCCCAGTGCTCTGTTTTTTCTCCTAACGATTTTAGTGCTAATAAATGATAGTTAGAGTCACCAATGATCTGTTTCAGTGCTAAATATGAAGATTTTGCTAGACTCGGTAGCTCAAATAGAGCCTTAGTGTGAAAGTGAATCAGCGATCCGGAATCTTCATAGCGATCCGTAAGGCTTTTTCACGCTAAATAATAGTTAGCTTCTGAGATTCCGAGCGATTGAATAACGCGCGCCGCATTTCCTGTCAGCGCTGCACTCAAATAGCGAAACTTTTCGATCTTTGAAATTCTTACGCGATCATGTACTATTGATTGAAACGTATCCCGAAATTTGACCCAGCGATTGAACAAACCATCAAATTGTGGTATTGTAATCTTTGAAAGATTGGGTGCAAGAGAGTTCGCTAACAGAAGTTGGAAGAGATCGAAAGGAGGTATGACAGAGGACTGAGATTGCGCTGAGGAGTTTCCCGCGCCAGAAATGGAAGAGTGTCTACTATCTGGTACTGGTGTTGTTCGACTTTCCGCAAGAATGGCTCGAGCTTCTGAAAGAGCAGTAAAATAATACGAGTCAAAACCATCACGCTGTTTTGTCTATTCTTCTAACATTTGTTTGTTTTCACCGAGTAAAATCTCAATCTGAGTTTGTACTGAATCGAATTTCGAATAAAGAGGATTAAACTTTTATAATTTTTCTGCTAACGTGGTTATGCCCTGAGACTTATCTTTAATTTTCTCGACGAAATTTTTGAAACGAGTTAACCTCATTTCAATCGGTGTTCGCGAAGCCTTCAACGAATCTAGTTCTAGATCCGTCATTTTTACGGTCAATAATGCAAGTCAAAATACAATGAAAAAATAAGTGACAAGCGGAAAGAAATATTTGGAGACTCACCAATTGAAGAAATGTCATTCAGCTACTCCGTAGTCTTCCTTGCCCTTGCAGTCGATATCTGGTACAGGGAATTATTTCACACAGGTTCCTCTGGGCCGCAAAACGTGTGCATTCATCAGTTGTTAAGTCCTGTAAAGTAATGATGTCCCTGGGAATCACAAGATTCTATAGAAAGGGTTCGAGTAATATCGAACTGATCACAAAAGTTCACGGAAATAGTTCACAAGTTCACTAGCAACATTTAAGTTGCTTTTGTATCACAATCACAAACTGAAGTAACAATTCACAGTTCACAAGTGCAGTTCACAAGTTCACAGTACACAGGTTCACAGTACACAAGTTCACAGTTCACAAGTCCAGTTCACAATTTAAAGTTCACAAGTTCATGGACTGTAAAATATCCGGAAACGAAGGCCGAATGGTTGCACGCACAAAAATTAATACGTGCATGTGTTGAAGTACATTAGGATTATTATAAAAAAAGTGATTGTGCATTATCAAACCTTAATTTATTTGAAAAAGGATATTGTAATATGATACAGATATGTGAATATGTGCATTGAATTAATCGCGGGCTAATTACAAAAAGTTCAAGGTGGCAAAGACGAATTACTATACGTGTACCGTTCTGCACCTCTGATGCGACTGACCTCTGGGTAAGCAGGGAGCCAATCTCGAACCGTGCATTTGGACCCTTTCCGACAATGCGAAGAAGGAAAATTCGCTGGAAAACGCAAATTATCAAAATTCTGGCATCGTCACCTTTTGGCTAGGCGAGGATATCCGACAGATGACGATTTTCCGTTAGGTCCAGGCTCGAACCGAGTTCTTTGAATGTCACGAAAATTATGATGGGCCAATTTACCCTTTTCAGAAAAACGTGCTTCGAGCTCTGCAGCCTGGCTTGAAGGATCAGCAATCTGTTCAGTATTATAGAAATCTGAACACTTTACTTGGGATAAACAAATTATTGAATAAAACTGACATTTGCGGCATTTTCGTTGATCTAATTTATTATTACTACCTACTGACTTTCTCGTTAAGTAACATGAAGGTAATGATCAATCATGTCCATATATTTGAATTTTCAATGCAAGAAGACGAATTTTTAACCAAACAGTTGGCAAAAATGAAGAATTTAAAGTTTTAGTTAAAAACCATTAATTTTCAACCAACAAAGATCAATTTTTAACCAGAAAGATAATTTTTCTCCAAAAAATACGAATATTTAACGAAATACATACATTTTTAAATAGTTGAGTTTTCAACTCAAATGATGAATCTTCATAAAAAAAATGAATCTTTGACAAAGTACGAGTAGTCCAACTTTCAGCTAAGTAATCGAGTTTTCAACCAAACAAGAAAATTTTTCACAAACTTAGATGCATTTTCAACAAATAGTCGAATTTACAACTAAAAAGTATAAATTTTCAACAAAAAATGAAAAAATTGAATTTTTAGTTGCACACAAAATTAATTTTTAACAAAGATCTATTTTCTCACTGGGAGCAACTGCCATCTAAAAATGACCAATCATAGCTAGTGAACAAAATCTCGCAAAAAAATCAGAATCGAAAATGGACACTCAAGCTAGGGAACTATTCTTTGAAAAAAACTACGATTCTTTTGATATTTATCCTATCACAACACCGAACTGTATTAACGTAATATTGGCAAGACAAATAAAACTCATTTTTGAAAAAAGTACCTGAAACTGTTAACAAATTCTCTAACTGTGCATTTGTTTATAACAATAAAAATCATATTTATGTTTGTTTTAGAAGTTTTTTATATTACTTTAAATTGTATTGAAAACGAAAATCACTTAATAAATATCGGAAGCCATTCAAAAATTAACTATCATTGTTTATATAAATAGAATTGCTAATCAAAAAATATTCATTCATAATGAACATTCAAGTTAAGCTTCGAAAATGTTTATTCATCGATTACACAATAATATAAATTATTTTGAATTAAACACGTGTAATTGAAGAAACAATAACTTGAATTAAATTTGTTTCCAAAATTTATATAGCTTTTACTTGAAAAAAAAAAATTTTAATCGGTGGAAAATTGTAACTGGAAGTGTATTTTGAACATTTTTTCGTCATTTTGCCCCACTTACTCACTCAATCCTTGGTGCACGAAGGAGAGTAGAGAAGAGGATTCTTCTGCCAGGCCTGCATAAATTTTCTTTAGGGTCTAGACCTGTGGAAATTTTGATTACAATGACCCCTTTTTTTAAAGCTTACTGCCTTATGCCTTACTGCTGTCATTGATTGAGGCAAAAAAAATTCGACGTCGAAATGTCCACCCTGAGAGGCTTGCTTATCATACTTCTCTCTCTCTCTCTCTCGCACACTCAACTCGGAATGTGCGAGAACGTGTGAAGATTTTTTAAGTTTTATCAGATTAAATAAAGAGAAGATTTGAAAGACTGCGTCCTGTAAATTTCAGATTTCTTTCTAGAACTTTCCTATGTATTTAGAAATAGCTCTATTTGGGGTCATTCAAATGGGAATTTTGTAATCTTTGTAACAACTCCAAAAAATGTTTAGCCTTATTTTCGACCGAGTTATTGTGCTTTGAAGTCATCGGTAATTTTGTGTCTTACTCGCACCAGCCGTGTTGATAATTCCCGAGGAATGTGTCTATATCTGATGTAAAATTCGAATCAAGACACTATAACTATAGTTTTAATATAAAATTCATATAATCCATTAGACGAACTCACAGTGGCAATTATTACGTTCAGCGAATTTTTCAATTTCTGACAGTCTCTCTTTTTTAGCGCATGGTACCGCTACATTGATGACGGCTGTTCTCGCCTTTCCGACCCCAGCACTGTTTCGGATCATCAGTAGTTTTAAAGTGAGTTGTTCCTTCTGTCGCTATATCATCAGCAAGTTTTTGAAGTTTTTCAAGAACTGCATCCAATTTCAGCAATCTAGTCGTGTTGCCAACTTTGTCACAATATGCATTAAATTCCTCATCGTGTATATCACAGAAAATTTTCAACTTAAATTTTATTTAATTTTCGTCTAACTTACATTCGGAGAGACCTTAACATTTTTAATAATATTTTATACAAAGATAGAAACGTTTCATACTCTATTAACAATAAATCATCTATATTAAATTACTTTAAAGATATTTATATAATTTCGTAGATATTAGCTTCTACTTCAAACGATTGGTTTATTAAAAAAATGTTCTCTCTATAAATTTATTTTCACATATTACACCAAAAATATCTTCACAAAATTAAGAAGAGAACACGCTCGCGAAGTAGAAACCGTTTTTAAGAGAGTCTGTGAAATTGTGTTTTTCCTTGACTCGTTTTTTATTAGTTATTTGTGATACAAGTGCGCAAAATAGGCGATTTTGTGCGAGTGTGAATTTTGCAGCATAAACCACAGGCAAATGATGCAATGGCATGAGTTAACAATCATCCATGTGCACGTGTATCACACCCTTTTTTTCAACGCCCATCCGAAAAAGTTGTGCTAGGAGGAGTTAACCAAAAAAATACTAATTTTATATTGCATAGAGTGGAGTTAACACTCCCGCCCCCACCGTCTGCTGCCACAAAACTAAAAAATTGGTCAAAGTAGGCGCCGAGCGCCTACAAGGAAGTGTTTCGTAACCTATTAGCCCTCTTGCTGTGTCAAATGTTTGCGCTTATGCCCTTTTGTACGACGGACGAAAACGGCTACGAAACCCTAAAAAGAAAACTTCAATTATTAAAAGATTTGTTCAAGTTAAATCTAAAAATTATTTCACTAAGATACCAACACCAGTGTTAAAAGTTACCTATGCCAGTGTCTAAAGTACCTCATCTCAAAAGTGCGCATGCGCATCTTTTTCACCAGTGTCTAAAGTAAGCCACCTTCGAACTTCGCATGCGCGAAAATTGTTTCCCACGCAGTCTGACCAAATAAGGTCCTTTAGGCATCATTTAAAGCATGAAAACGTCAACTTTTGAAGTGGGTGTTACAAAAAACTTATGGTAATATGAGTCCTTGCTACTCTCTAAAATTGAGAGAAAAATGTAATATAATCCTTGAAAATTTCAAACTGTTTCATATATAAATCTTAGAAATATCAATGGACCCGTAAAATATATGTACAGATTGTATACTCGACGAATCACCTTAAATTCCTGGTAATTTCTTAGTTTTTTCCCGGTAAATTTTTCATTTTCCCGGTCTGGCAATTATACTTCTTTCTGAAATTTCCATGTCCTGTCTAGAATTTTAATGCTTTTATAAAATTCATTTTTCCAACTCAGAATTATAATTCTTCTCGAAAATTTCCTTTTAAAAGGCAGAATCATAATTCTTTCCAGAAGTTCCTTGTTCCAGATCTGATTTTTTTTCGTAAATTCTTTGATGCTATGACGAAATACATACAATTGCTTAGGAAAATTTCCTGTTCGAACTTAAAATCATCACTTTTCTTGAAAATTCATTGTTCCAAATCAGAATCATATTTTTTTAGAGGATTCCCCGTTCAAAGTAAAAATTGTGATTATTTTGGAGAACTCACTCCTGATGGTCAGAATTGAAAGGTGGCAGTACAGAACTAGAAAACCAACTTTTACCTGAAATATTTCTATCGTATAAAAAATCTTTAAAAAAAAACGCTGTGTGAAAAGTTGTGAAGTGAAAGTGTGAGTCTTGAAAGTGAAACGTTGTGTAATTTGTTTGAAATTTCACTTTTTAACATAATATTTTTAAAAATAATTTAAATGACAATTTCTGTTAAAATTTATCACCAATTTTAAACTAGTAATATTTTTTGTGCATCATTGGGACGCCTGCAAAATCCCGAAACATAAAATTCCGGGAATTGTAAAATGCCCGAATTGGAAAATTTCCTAATGATAAAACTCCTTAATTATAAAATTGAAATATACCGTGGTGGTTCCATTTTATAGTGGCTAATATTATTACCATATTATTTTCTGTGTACCTCAAAGAACCTGGGGTTTTCTAGTGTTAATATCAGCCCCTCCCCCTTGGAGATTCCCTGGAGAATCCCTAGGATTCATGTAGAAAATTTAAAGCACACTTCAAATATCTGTTTTATTTCACAAAAATATATTCACAAAAAAGAAAGAGATTGTTTAAAATATGATTCTCTCTAATGTTTATTTATTATTTCACTATCTTGCATTACCATAGGGGGAGATAGTTATAAAAACAATTATAAATTATTTGAACAATCATATTTGTTATCTTGCATTAATTATTACCTCAGTAAGTGAGAAGTGGACAGAATGTTAAAAATTTCAGAAAAAACCGCAACTATCTAGCATTACGGTAGAAGAATTTAGTTGTAGACAATAATAATTTATTCAAACAATGATGTCTGTTAACTTAAATTTAGTATTATATCACTTCAAGTGATAAGTGGACAAAAAGTTGAAAATTAAAAGAAAAACCGCAATTTCTAGCATTATTCAAAGAGAATATTATGAACAATAATAATGAATTGTTTGAACAATTATTTTTGTTAACAATAATTAACTATTACCTCACCCTTATTAAAAATTCGACAAAAAGCGGAAAATTTTTGAAAAAATCCCGATTTTCTATCTCTATTCTGAGAGTAAATTGCTAAAAGCAATGATAAATTGTTTAAATAATTTACGTGAAGACCTATTTAGCAGTATAAAGTAGTATTTTATGTATTAGAAGCAATTTGCATTTTAAAAAACCGCAAAAAAGAGAAATGTTGAGTTTTAACTCGATTCAGCTAATATTGACGATTCTTAATAAAATTTACAAAAGCGTATTTTTTCTTATGGGAAATACCTGTTAAACTTCATGTGGTTTGAGCCACCTCTTAATAACATTTTTTTCAAAAAGAAAAAAATCTATTTATTTTTGTGTAAATTCAAACAAATTTCCGGGCATTTCCGGACGATATGCATAAAAACTCGAAAACAAAATTTTCCAATGCCTTTCTCATAAAACTCTTCATTTTTGCATTGTTTTTAGGACACAAACTGCTTTTTTCCTTTTCTTCTTTTTCATTTTATCGCTTGAATGCAAACTGAATTACATAATAGAACCCAAAAATAAAATCCTAATAGTTCTGGTTCAAAGTTCATCATATTTAATTGAAAAGTTGATATACGTCGTTGGCCGTAACGGGCGACAGACGAAAGGAACCCTTAATATTTCGTTCCTGTAAAACTTTCTATTTGAGCGCTCTGGCCAATCATAGGCATCGTAGAGAATCTATATAAGAACAACGTAACCTGAAACTTCAGTTTCAGGTTAGCCCTGAAGAAGTGAACTGCAATGTTCACGAAACGTCGACAAGTTTTGTAGTTTTGCACACGATTGAAACCCGAAAAAGCTTCAAATTTATCAATCTATTTAACGGAGACACCTGTAACACGGTAGGAGACTTTTTTGGCAGAAAAATTCAAACAGTTGTTACTCGACACTATATTTCAATTGAATGTGGAAATACATGAAATATAGTTTTTAGACTTTCAAGAACCGTTCAAAGAATTGTAAATTGAAGTAATTGTTCATGGTAATAATAAGGACAGAAAAATCAATCGGATTAAAGAAAATGAACTTGTGGGAATTCGCTCGCAGGAAGACACTGTGTGGATTTCGAATGTAAGAGAACAGCTGTTGAATACTAGAAAACCGCAGATGGCGGAAAGAAAAGAAGAAAATTTCACACTGTTCAACATATGTTCCGACGTCTATCTTCTGAACGTGAATTAAGAAGGTAGGCTCAGCAAGTGGAAGCAGGGGGAGCAAGAAAAAGATAAATTATTTGAAATAACAGAATTTGTAATTAAATAATCAAATTTTGCTCTTGATGCTGGGTTTATCGTTCATGATCGAGATCTCCATAGGTGGGCTCTAGAAGCTTAGAGGAATCAGAATATCAATAGAATGGTCTTTACAGCTCCCGGAATGTGGACATATAAATTTAAGAAAGCTCATTGCATTGTTTCGAGAAAAATAACGAAATTTGTTACACGGACATCAATAGAAGGTCGTGAGGTTTCGGAGCAGAAAGCAGTTGATTTCGTCAGTGAAGTGAAGCCTTTAATAGAGCAATACAGAATCTAAAATGTCTATCAAACGGATCAAAATGACTTCATTCAGGAGCTGTATTCATAAAAAAAAACAGGTCGGAAATTTGGACCAGTAGTAGAAGAAACATCATTCAGACCATCTAATGTATTCGTAACGGCTTCAAGATTTTGGAAGCTTACATCAGGTATGCGCAGATAATTTTACATTTTTCTTCATTTTTGTAACTTTGAACATCTTTTCACCTGACTTTTATAGACCATTTCCATAAGTGGCTGGAACAAGTATTATTTCCTAATTCTGGGAGTACAAGTGTGTTGTTATTGGATTCATTGACTACACGCTGTATCGACACTGTAAAAAACGTAGCACCTGCTGGTAAATCTGTCATACCTGAAGTTATTCCAAAAGGAACCACAGGTATGATCCAGCCATCAGACTACAGCCATTAAACTGCAACTGTTACAAATGTTTCAGGACATGAAAATTTGAATTAAAGGTAGTTTACCCTCTTTAAACCTAAAACGGAATGTAAAAATGTATAACATCTTATATTTTTCATACCACTTCATTAATCATTCAAAAATGAAAATTGACTTTCATGGAAACCAGGGATTTTTTTGTATGTCAGCCACAGGGTTTCGTTAAACCCCCGCCTTGGGAGGTAATGGTTAGAAAATAAATATTTTACTGCAATCTAATAACGTAATTTCAGTCTAAACAATGTTTGCACTGCCTTTTAAATGATTAATTTCACTGGAAATAATATTTCTAATGTAATTATTGGAAACCTTTGAGAGTTGATTTCACACCTTCAAACAAATCAAATAGGAGGCGGACACTTGAGTAATCTTTCTGTTGAGGTGGACTTAGAATCCCTGCATGAATTTAATTACATTTAATGATAACCCCCAGCTGCATCCGACTTTATTAGAAGTGCTTGCATTTTCCTGGACGTTTGGCCAGAGGAGAGGAAAACTGCAGACAACCATCTAGTTTACACAGTCATGCTTGAAATCAAACCTTCCGCTCGACATTACTTAAAGTGAGAGCGCTTCCCGCCCACTTCACAAACTGATTTTTATTTTTACGTATGATTTATCCTTTCTTCTTTCATGGGAAACAATATATGCATTTCTAGCCATAGAATAAAATTTTCCACTATATTCAATATCATCATTACATTGCACTGGTAATATTTCCACTGAATTAAGCTACTTGGTTGAAAGTTAACTATTCCATTTTTGGGTAAACATTCCTTTTTCTTAGTTGAAAAATGAACTACTTGTTTCAAAATTCGGTTTTATTGGTTGAATTAAACTGCGTTTAATTTAAAAGTAAAATTGATTTTGGTTGAAATAATAATTATAACATTTTTATTATGAATTCGAAAGAACAATAACATTCTTAAGTTGAGACTAGTCACACAAACAATTCTCAGAAAACTCCACTTTATGTTCCTCACTATCCAATAATATCAAAAAGCCCCTAAAAACCACTTCGAGAATTTTGTATGAAACAAATCCTAAGGGTCATCACGTAAATCCGCTTTAAATTGAAAACATCGAAAATATCCTGGTGAAAAAATTATATATAGTTCATATATAGTAGATATGACAATGATATTTTTCATTTGCTTCATAAATGCAGCTTAGATAAGTTCCAGCGAGGGATGGCTTTTTTGGATTTGATAATTACTACTGTTGGAATGCAAATATCTGTAAAAGTCTTGTAAAGGTAAATGATGTAATATTTCAAATTTTTCAATTTTTCAGCGTTTCTGGATGAAGGTAGCTGGGATAGAGTTTGCTAATTGTGCTAGCGTTGTTTTTTCTTGGTTCATGAATGTTCCTATGAAGATGAGGACATGTACTAGATACTAGAAAAGGAGATTGGTGTAATAATTTTCAATTCAGATATTTTTTCGCTACTTTACTTGAAGACAGCTAAGATAGGATAAAATAAGTGTGCTAGAGTTGTTTTTTGAAATTGCTTATTATTACCTTGGGGATGGGGATATCTACTAGGTTATCAAACAGGCGACTGGTATGATGATTTTTAATTTTTAATTTGTTTGGCCTATATAATCTATAGTATGGTCATTATCTCTTAGATTGGAGGTGAGAAGGTTGTCCTTTTGAGATATTCACATTTGATAAAAATAAGTTTCAATCAAAAATTTGGTTACGAATGTTATTAAAACTAATGTCAACATTCATGCAATCTTTCAGCTTTAGGGAAGATTGTTTTTTACATCAAAATGTATATATTGTCTACATGACCAGCCCATTTAAAGCTTCAAAAAAATAGTATATATTTTACAAGAAATGTTAAACGAATTGTGAAGATGGATTTTAGCCTTTGATGTTTCTGATAATATGGTCTAAAAATCAATCAGAGAAAAGAAGATTATCTTATGAATAAAGCGTCCTTTTCTAACTTCAATTTTCAATCACTATCAAAATACCTTTATCCTACAGCGATTTGTTACTCTTTTAATATCAGACAAAAAAATTTTCCTTCGAGAATTATCTAATTTTATATTTATGACATAATTATCTTATTATCATCTAATTTTATAATCATTCAAAATTCTCTTCCGCAATGATTACGTGAATATCAATTTTCCCTAAATCGTTAAAAATTACACAACTGGTGACAATAGTTTCAATTAATTTCGTAACCAATCTTTTTCCTTGAGAATGACTCTTATCAAACGTAAATATCTAAGAAGTACACAATATTGATACCTTCATTGTAAGAAGTAACGATTATAGTATAGTTTATATAAGCTGATGAAGCAGTAGAATATTAATCAGTTACGGTGTTAATAAAATTCATTATTGATAAATCATTAGATTCTCCTCTGATTAGAAAAGATGAGGATTGTCTGGACCTTATCCTTGGCAGTTATCCTCAATTCTATTGGTGAGTATAATCATAAAATTCAGGATAAAATAAATGTTATAAAACAAAGTTACTTGAGATTACAGATGTATTATGTAATATAGATATAATTTTGAATACATTCTTCTTAAGCTTGTGCAAATGTGCTCGTTGACATTGAGATATTAACACTGAGAGATTTGAATTGATTTTTGCTATAAACATATTATATTAAAGTGATAATACCACAACATAATAAAATCACAAAAATTGGTCTGTATTTGAAAGGATAATAGGTAGAAAGTAAGAAATAAAAATTGTATACATAAATTTGATCGCATAAGGAAGAACATCAAATAATAGAAGAAATTTTGCTCTAATTATACGAAAGTACATTGGGCTATGAATCTCTATAGCTCTTGAAATTAATTTTTGTCTTTCTTAAAGTGTTTAACTGAATTACATTACATTTGCGACCAAAAATATTTCAACTAGAAAAATACTTAGATTTTCAGTCACAATAATAATGTTTAACCAACAAATCTTTCAATTAAATGCTGTAAAAATCCTTATTCATCATGGAGTTCTTGAGGTTTTCTATGGAGAATTCCACATGAATTTTCTCTCCTGTGTAACATATCCTTAAGTTTTTTTTATGAAAAACAGAATTGGATAACAATATTTTAAACAGTTAAAATATATATATAAGGATATATACATATGATAAAAGCAAGTTGAAAGTTAAGAAGTTTGAGGAAAATTGAATCGTCTGTTTCTTGTTTACAGAATTGAGTTTACAGTTCGAGTGCTTGCCAAATGGTGACCCTATTCCTAATGTTCCTCGTAGCGGACCTTCTGCTTCTTCTCTTGAAAGACATTCTCCTGGAAGGTCCCTTCCTACTGTCATGCATCATTCTTCTGCCAGGTCTACTCCTGTTGTCGAGCCTTCTCTTCGTGATAGGTCCAGGTCTCCTCCTGTCAGGTCTGCTCCTGTCAGGTCTCCTCCTGCCAGGTCTCCTTCGGCCAGGAATCCTTCTTCTCTTATTCTTGGATTTACACTTGCAGAACATAGATTTGTTCGATTGACTTCTAAGAAGAATCCAAACCGAATATTCCAACTGCGAGGATATACTTTTCCTCCCAATGAACAAATTCTATTGCGATCCAGAGGTAATGCCGCTATGCCCATGCCAAACAAAGAACAGATTGTATTGTCAACGCCCAATGGTGACGTCTATGCAATATATGAAAAAACAGACAAACATACGAGCTTTCGTGGAATACATAAGTATCATAATTCTGGGATAAGGCGGGTGAAAATAAACATGAACAGCGGCGCGGTTGAGGAAATAACCCCAGAAGAAGTCGAAGAATGTCCAGTAGGCACCAAGTCATCAATCAAAAATATTTTTACAGTGGAGCTCAACCCACAATTCTTCACAACGTAAATTCGATTTGAAAATCTTTTCAGGATAACCGATGCGTAATTCTAAGCTCTTTCACTTAAAATTTTTTTTATTTCAAGTGTTCATTTTCAAGCTTACATTTTCAATTTGATGAATTTTAAAACGCGGTTTTGTCTGATTCAAACAATTTTAAATTAGAACAGTTCGAAATATCCATAGAAAACAAGACGATTGTAAATCTGTTCCAAAATAAAACGCTTTTATTTAATTTCAAATCATGTTCGAACATGATTTCTATTTGAAATATTCCATTTCTAATGCATTTATTTTGAAATATTTTATTTGATATAAAAATCAATTCTCTAATATTCAGTAATATTTGACAGTTCATTGAAATTTTTTCAATGATTGGCCACAATACACGACTCAAAAATTAATTTGAATTTGTCTATTATGTGACCATTCGGATATAAATTTTTTATTTTCTATTGGTTATTCACAAAACTTTTGATTTTTAAGTGAAAGTTTTGAATTTTGATGCATAAATAACAAGTAAATAATTATTATTTTGAAACGACTCAGAATATAAATGTTATGGTATTAAAAATATACAAATCTTTGTACTATTTTATTCGTAAATGTTGATGATTTAAAATTTTACATTTTAACGACTTTTGCTAAACAGGGCTTTTTCCCCCTCCATTTAAGCGGCTCGCATCAAAATGGATTCTCGTTATTTGCCTCGCGCTTGATTTAAGTGTATGTGAAATGATAAATTGTCGATATTATGTTGAACTCTATTATATTAAAAAAATGTGTTATTATTTGTGCACCGCAGATCGAGGCTGCTTATTTATATATTTCAAAAAAAAAAACAAGTTTAGTTCTTTATCATTATTTCATTTTAGCTAACCTTTGAGATGTGAATGAACAATTTCTTTAAAGTAAATAAAAGATGGTCCTTCTTCCCTTTTTTATACATGCGTCTCACCAAAAGTAGTGTAAAACAATTTTGCTTCTTCACAATATTTTTGCCTCTGTTGTCGTTTCGCTCAAAATGTGAATTTTCGATTTTCGTGCAAGTACAACGTTGGAAGTTTGGCTATATTAACTATAATACAGTTATAGATAATATTCTGTGGTTATACATACCAAAACCATTATCCTCAAATAGACTATCTAGGCTTTTTATTTTATTATTATTTAAACTTTTTTTGAGTTTTCATTCTGGTTTTTTCATCATCAGCCAGGGATTAAGTCGAGTGCCTGGTGAATTAACGATGTTACAAATTAGGTTAAAACGATGTTCGAAATCTCTTGAAACGACGCTGTCGTATGCACAAAATTATGAGCATGATGTAATTCGAAGTTCATCTTTTACCGGTGCTGTCCTTACACGGCGGGCCGAGTGCGTTGAAAGTGACATCAGTCGCCCCTGGATGCTTGTTCAAAGTTACCATCAAGGCCTTAAACTAATTATTGTAATATGCCTTTATTTGAAACCCCCAGGAAAATAGTGTCCTACCCACGAATTCTCCTCACTGCTAAGGTATCATAAGTTTGTTAGCATAAGCATATTTATCGCCGAAGGAGTTCACTTCACTGGGTAAAGATTCTTTCTTTACCAAGGTGGGCTCAGAATCATTACATGAACTTAATCGCATCCAGCGATAACCTGCAGCTGCATCCAACTTTATTAGAAGTACTCGCGTTTGCCTGGACGCTTGGCCAAGGGAGAGGGAAACTGCAGAAGACAATCTTTTTGAATCTAGCCAGTTTTCCGACTGTCGAGTTTAAATATCGGAACTCGGTGCACCCAGGCCATCAAATGTACACAGTTAGGTTCGGCGTCAAACCTTCCGCTTGACATTAGTTTAACGTAGGCGGTTCCCATCCACCTAAGAACATTTTTCTATTTTTAGATATGATATAATAAGTCAAATATTGCAAAAACGAGTTCCTTTTTCTTCGTTCTCACAGGAAAATCCATATATGCATTTCTCCTTAGGATAAAATGTTCCACTATATCCAATATCATCAATGAATTATATTTGTACAGGTATTCCTAAAACTATCTCTGGAATTACTCTCCCTGCCATATCCTCTACAGTTTCAATAATGAATTTTATTTGATTGATTGTACAATTTCCACTGAATGGTACTGAGTGGTACTGGTCATGATGCTAGTCGTGGTGGTGTAGAATTTAGATGCTTAAAGTGGCGTAAGAAGAAGATGACGTGAACAAAGATGTCTGGGCGAGAGTATACTGAAATAAAGGTTGCTCGTAAACTAGTTGTAACTATGATGATCACAATGAACAATTGACTAATACAATGCTAGTAATAGAACTATAGCGAAATCATTTGATCAGTATTGATTGAATTGCAGTGACATTACACGGATTCCAAGAAGCAGAAGCATACTTTACTTTGAATTGTTAAAACCAGCTGGGCGATTTGGTCTAAGCATCGAATGCTAAAAATTAATAGAGCCGCTTATTAAACTATGTTGAAAAAAAGTTTTGAGCATATGGGGACACCACTAAAGAGACTATTGAAAATCACTAAATATTATACCAATTGAGAAGTTAATCAGGTGTTGCTTGAAGCAAATGCTGAAATTAGCAACCACAGCCTAAAGTAAAAGATGAAATCCAACAATTACTACCTGAAGAAATCGAACAAGAGGATGATGATGACAAAGCAACATTAATGAATGCTGATGACGATGTAGAAGAGGCTTTAGGACATTTAAATATAACAATGATAGAAGGAGATGCTCCGACAGAACGTATTGGCAGTTATCGCTGAATCAGTAACAAGTTCCTCAGGATGCTTCGTTAAAATCGAAAAAAATATTTTAATTCTTTTTTAGGCAGGCACCTAACAAGCCTAACATCAGCTTGAGCGACCTGACCTGCTAACTCTCCTAAATTAATTAAATTGATTGATTGGGTAGAATTCGTGTTTATATACCTATGTATATATTTATATATACTGGTTGTAACCTATTCGGTTTTGTTCGATTTCTTGCTGAGCCGAAGCAGAAAGCCTTTGACCAGACTACCAGGCGCCTCCTTGGCTTACGGATAAAGGGGCAAACAATGGTTCAGGGATGGTCCTGAAGGAAAACCACCCAAGCTAAGGCTCAAGCAATCATGTCGAAGGCTGCATGGTACCAGGGAGTAGTGTCTCAAAGAGTTCCTCTAGGACACCAGACGACCTTCTAGAGTATATAGTCTTATTCTCGCATGCGGGACTTCGCGAGGACCGAGGAAACCCTTCCCCTAGCAGGAAGTTCTCTGATAGGGTTCGCCAGTTCGCGCGCGAACCACAGATCCGTCATCACACATCCAACAGTTCAAAGCGGCTAACCATGAGGCAGATCATTTTTAATGGAATACGGGTTCTGTGTGACGCTAGGAGATGTCTAGAGCAGACGGAGAGGTTAGTTAGAGAAAATGTACAGTTTTCTCGGACCAATCTCGACTATTACAAAACCCTCCAGTTACTGTGGACCACCCACTCAAATCAGGACAGGGTCGAGGTATTTCCAAAAGAAGTCTACGAAGTCCTACCTATCACTACCGACGAGGTAAAAACAGTATACAGAGGCATGAAGAACTACTCCGGTGCAGGACCACATAGCATCAAGAGCTTTTGATGTAAAAAGTTTCCTTGAACCCATCAGCATTTATTTCACATTTTCATCTAATATCTGAAGTCGGAAGTACCTATTTCGGAGTGGCTGGTGGAAAAACACACGCTGCTACTCCCGCAGAGGGCAATTTGTCTGAACCTAAAAAGATGCATAGGAGTGAATAGAGAGATTGATGCCCCATTGGAAAACCAGATATACTATCCAATATCTCTTGCACTTTGCGATTCCCAAACGTACTTTTGCGGCAAATCTGGATATTGAAATCATAAGGTCTCTCATATATTTTACGTGAATGATCTCAAGATCTGTTCTAGAAATGTAGAACGGTAAAATATAGCTCTAAGGATTGCTGAGAAGTACAATCGGAAATTGGAATGAAGTTTGGGTTGGCAAAATGCGTTGAACAGACCTATATTTTAAAGATTCCTAGAAATTAATCTGGGAAATTTTGGGCAACTTTCTCAATTTGTGAGAATTTTTCAAAGTTTTGAAAGAATTCGTACCATTTTTGAAGATACTTAGTTGCTTTAACAAAATCTGTAAGATTTTATGGCAATTTTTGTAATTTTTCAAAAATGTCAGGTAAAGTTCAAGTCAATTTAAAAGATATTTAGAAATATTAGAAGCTTTGAAGAGAGTAAAAATATTTCCATCTTGAAAAGATTTCCGAAAATTTATAAAATGTTTTTTTCTTCTTCTGAACTCCTGAAAGCACTAAATATCTTCTAAACTGACTTGTAGTTTTCACAAGATTTGGTAAAATCCCATGAAATGAGGTCTGTACAATTTCCTAGATCCTTTCTCATGGGGTATAAAATGCCTAAATTCTAATTCAAGCTTGAATTTAAGAGTTCCAAGACTTGTAAAATATGAATAGTTATTCGAGATCTTCATTTTGCATAAAAAGCTATTTTTCCCTTGAACTGAAAAATTACACGCTCGCGTAATACGCGATTGACAATGCTTGTATTTCTAAAATACAAAAGTAAATTCTGAAGTAACGATGATTACGTTTTTTGCGAATGTTATTTTTATCTACTTTTTTTATTTTTACTGTTGCACTCTCGTCTGAATTATCTGAAATATTTTTTTCTTGATCCTTTGAGTGGAAGATTGAGCGCGTGTAAAAAAAAAAACAAAAAAAACTGTAAAGCCTTACTAGACAAAAAGAAAAGTTGATTCGTTAAGCGATTGTTATAAGTAAATCAGAAATTTAGTCGTTTTCCGTTTTTTGGGGTGATTGGAATGTGGGACGGAGTGCAAAAAAAATGTTTACCCATCACACTTTCGAAATCTTCTTCTTTCTCCTCTTTCTTTCCTTGATCATCTTCTCCTTCCCCTACCTTCTCTATTCCCCTTTCTTACTCCTTTTCGTCTTCTTCTTTCTCTTGTAACTTTTTATCTTGCCCTTAAACGTTTTTCTTCCCTTCGGCTTTTGTTCATATCGCGCGTTGTTTGACTTAAAATGTACACATTCGTTCGTTTCTTTGATTAAAAAAAATACTATAACTCTGATAATTTTTTTTATGCAAAAAATTCGTAACAATAAATTGTTCAACTTTATGAGTATTATGAATAGCCTCACATAGAGTGTTACAATATTGCTAAAAGATTGCCTTGAAAATTTGAAAATCCTTCAACTATTTGAATTTGCATACACAATGGCCATAAAATCTATCTTTCCTGCCTCAGGGGGCCTCAAAACCTCGACATTTGATGAAATCCCCGAAAGTAATTTTTCACATAAAAACAAACACCTTCTCATTAGGATAAGATTGAAAGAAGTTCAACTTTCATCCAGACATGGAATGATTAAATTCTTAGTTAATGAAATCAATTTCCAACAATAGTAAGTTTTAAAGCGGGCGGGAAGCCCCTTAGAGCTCTCCTGGCGCTCAAGTTATAAAGCCTATTTTCTCATACCCTTAACTTTTCGCACTCAGTAGTTGACTCCAGACCTTTTAATGAAGCCTAGTATGTACATCACTGATCATATTGTGCTTTCCTCAAGTTTTATCATCACTGCCGCATTTGCTGCACTCTGTCGTTAGCTTATGCCTCATCCTGTGCATATGATAGTTCTAGTGTGTTTTCCCAGTGAGCATCTGAAGCACTGTACTTATGTCTTTCTTCCGTAAGCCCAGGATTTCCCTGGCTCTGTCCATTCTGTACATATAGCCCAGGATGGCTTTCTCCTATCAGCACCCCTAGATTTGTTCCCAGTGTTCCTGGTGCTTTGTTCGGATCCAGCTTTAGATGGCTATTTCGATGCAGCAAGAAGCTAGTCCCATTCCTAGTTCTGGTCCTTTGTATTTCTTTGCTGCGCGGCATTTTTCCAGCTGGTCCGCCTTTTCTTTGCTCTTGATTTCTGTCTGACCCGAGACCCATATGAGAGCCACATTTTTTTTTCTGCAAGTTGGTTTAATACCATTTTGCATTCTCAAACCAGTTCTGATGTTATGTATGGTTTCCCTACTGCAGTTAATGTTGATTGGATGCCCGAGCAGATCGTAATCTGCCTGCCAGCAGTGTTTTCTTCTATTGATGTTTCAGCACAGCGAAGAATGGCCAGGAACTCCGCCTGAAAGACAGTAGCGAGTCTCCCAAGTGGTATCTATATCCCCCTCCTACTCGTGCTGTCATAGATTCCTGCTATTGATCCTCCCTCTACCCTAGAACCATCTGTATACCAGATTTTCCCTTGGAGGAGCGGGTTACCATTTGTCTTATCTCTAGAATCGGCAGT
The DNA here is from genome assembly GCA_011634705.1 of Andricus grossulariae. Taxonomy (NCBI): domain Eukaryota; kingdom Metazoa; phylum Arthropoda; class Insecta; order Hymenoptera; family Cynipidae; genus Andricus; species Andricus grossulariae. The sequence goes on from JAABKJ010007545.1 coordinate 177,271,987, forward strand.
GTGCTGAAGTCGCTTGCGAGCCTAGTGTGCCTAGTCCCACGGACGAATCTATTCACTCGAGCTGAGCGGCCCATCGTGTGTGCCACTCTTGCAGTGATCACAACATGTAGGGTTTCTTCATAGAGCATGAAACCTATTGTCGATATGGGCGTCGTCCTAATTATTTACGTCAAAACCACAATTTTGGATAGCACATCTTATTCAAAGATCGCTTTCAGTTGAGAGTTGATTAGAGCAAGACATGTTTGTGTTTCGCGACTGTTTCAGCTGACTTGTATGAATATGTGGTAAATGTAAGAGCTTTTTTCTGGTGTGCCCGATGACATGGACGCATATTCAGAAGTCGTGATCGAGGTCGTCTCCTCAGCAACAAATGCATTTCGGGATTATTTTACAGATCGGAACTCATGGGATAGTGAAGTGGTTTGGATAATCGACTTGCGTGCTTGGGTCGTGCGTTAGAATCCCCCCTCTTGCGTGCGAAATTTTAATTGCAATATGAGCGTTGTGGGTCACAAATTCCGATTAATTATAAGTATATCCGAACATATATCTATGAATTAACCGTGTTTTTATTTAATAATTATTTTTTAGCAGTATTTTTCGACAATTTATAGTTTTGTGTAAACTATAGTCTATACCGTTAACATAAGTTAGATCTGTTTATATCATCTGTTAAAGTGACATGATAATTCCGAACTGCAGGATCATTCTAACATTTACTGAAGCACCGTGTTGTCCATATACGTACTGGGAAGATCAGTAGATATAATTTAGTTTTCAGTCAAATATAAGGTTCTTTTTTTCTGCGTGTAGCTTTTGCAATCGTCGTAGCCTGTCCCACATAGTTCGCAAGCATTTTACGCCCTAGAGCCCACGTCAACCAAGAGGCTCCCCTGCACGTCAAGGAGGTCATGACAAACTTCCTATATTGGTTCTTCAGGTGCTTCGCCCAGTTCAGTTTGCTATCCAGGATGTCTCCTAGAAATTTAACCGACTCTGAAAACGACAGCTTCCCGCCACAGAATACAAGAGCGTCAACTTTTGGCACTTTGCAGTTTCTCGGAAAAATAACCAGGTTAGTCTTCTCCGAATTTACTAAGAGCACTGAGCTATCAATGGAGGGACAACGAAACCGTTGCCTTTTTGTGAAAGCGCTTAATAGATGCTATTCGCCCCTGGTGATTTGAAGGGACAGAAGGACCCTTCGGCCCATTCCACCTTTTTGTTGAAAACGACCTTGGCGGCGAAATTCCAATCGGCCTTCTCCAACTCTTTGTCCCAGTCTTCCTCCTCTCAGTCGGTTCGGATTCGCTGAAAACCCGAGAAGTGAACTTCCATCAGGTGGTTCAACATTGTTTCTTCATCTTTGTCAAACTCACAATTAGTGAAACTTATCAGCATGAGTCTTTCAATTTCTCGCACAAGCCCCTCCAATGTTCCTGTTCATACTTTTTTATATTTGTATCGTATTTATACTGGACCATCTTATAGATGACCCAATCTGAACTCAATTTAGTTCTATTTGCCCTGTTGCAAAACAATTTTGTCTTTTTACGGAGTTTCAGCAAGTGGACATACCACGATTCTGCTTCTTTCCTAGAACTAATTGTGCTTGTAGGGCAATTGTTCTTCCATGATGTAGCCAAAGTCCTTCGCCGGAAATGCGGCGTACTCTAACTCATCTATGGTACCATAGCTTGTGGGAAATTTCACAAGCCTGCCTTTGAGTTCCCCTTCATAAAAGTCACAAAGTGTATTCCTGGGGTTTCTGATCAAGATATATTTGTGGTCCGAGAGCACTACAAAATAAGGTACACTTTTTTTAAGTTCCAGAATTCATATATAATGTGTGAAATCACTCTTTGAAGTTTAGAAATATAATTCCCAGTGAAATTAATCATTCAAAAGGCCGTGTAAACATTGTTTAGAATGAAATTATGTTACAGGATTGCAGTAAAATATTTATTTTCTAACTGTCACTCCTTCAGTGAGGAGAGGGAAGATAAAAACGTGAAAATAGCTTTCTGGAATGTGTCAGGCTCAAAGAACAAGAATGAAGCATTTTGGTGGAAGTTAGAAAAATGAGATGTGATTATGATGACTGAAACCTGGGCGGATGAGAAGGACTGAAAGGGGATTAAAAGAATTTTACCTAAAGTTTATGTATGGACAATGCAAGAAAGGATCACCTTAAAGGTAGGAGGATGGGCAGCATGGTCTCTGGGGTGAGGAAAGAACTGACAGTAAGAGGGAGAACAGAGGAGGACAGGGAGGAAACCAATGGAACAATGGTAAGAAGGATTGTAATTGGAAAAGTCAAAATAGCGGTGGTTTGCGTATATAGAAAAAGAGCGGAAGAGGAAGGCCGGAGAGTAATAAGGAGGTGGATGGAGGACAAGAAGAAAGAGTTGATTTTGATAGGATGTGACTTGAAGGCCTAGACTGGCGAGCAAGGGGAAGGGATTTAGGATGAAGAAAAGGAGGCCTATATAAGGAGCTCCAAACATCGGGAGTCAGACCGAGAGAGGGGGAGGTTACTAGACGTAATAGGAGACACAGGATGGTATATATTTAATGGTAATATGAAAGGAGATGAGGAAGGAGAGATCACATTTATAGGAAAGAGAGAAACAGTAATAGACTAAATCCAAACGGAAAAAAGACTGAGGAATATAATAGGCAGTATGAATGTGGGAAATGAGATAGGGTCTGAGCGCTTCCCGGTAATATCTGCACTAAAAGGTGGCGTCTTTAGGCGTGGCACAAGGAAAAAGGAAAGAGGTGGAAAAAGATAAACGAGAATGTGTGTCTGGGAGGTAGATTAATTGAAAGAGTTCAAACAAAAAATGGAAAAGGAGAATGTTTGGTATGAAAAAGATAAAAGGGTAGACTCGCCAATTGAAAGGTTGAAAGGGTCGATTGAGAAGGTAAGGGATGAGATGAGTACAAAAGAAGAAAGCAAAGAAGTGCGAAGAGGCTGATGGAACGACGAATGCTGGGAGAGTAAAGAGAGAATGAAAGAGTGCGTAAGAAAATTGAGAAAAGCAGAAATGGAGAAGGCGGATTACAACTGGAGAAAAAGAGAACATGAGGGGATGCTGGAAAGGAAAGAGCAAAAGGGAAAGGAGGAATACAAGGAAGAAGTAGAAAAAGCGATCAAAGAAGGTAGGGTTTGGGATGTGATAAATAGGGAAAGAGGAGGAAGGAAGGGCGTGAATGAAGAAATAGAAATGGGTGAGAAATAATTTCTTTCCGAAGAATGAGAAGGCCTTCTTCGAGGAACATCAGAAATAGAATCATCATCAGGAAAAAGATCCAACGGTGAACTGCATACTGCAACAAGAAACAAAGGGTTTAATTTTCTTACAGTAGACAATCGTTTTTTGGTATATGACGACATCCTTGTGCCAACATTGTCAAGTATCCGTCAGGAATAATATCTGGCAGGAGGAGACCTGAAAGGCTCGAAAGGAGTGGAAGACCTGATCGGATAATGCGGTCGTGCAGGCGGAAGAAACCTCTCAGGAGATTGATGTCTGATATATTGTGCCGCAGATGAATTTCGGAAATTGGTAAAATTAACCTTCAATTCATGGAAATTCCAAAGAATTCCAGAGTGGGTTCTGTCGAATTCTTCGCTTGTGCAAAGTTTCATTTTCTACATATTCTGGTATGTTTTGTCTGGGAAGTATTTTTGGGATGGAATAAAGATTGAAATACGCATATTCAGATTTATGTATATCTCAAAAAACGTACCTGAAATTATAGATATGCTGTATTATAATATTTACCAATAGAACTGAAGACAACTGCCAATATCGGAATCAGAGTAGAAGTAAGCATCATCTTTTATAATTCAAGAAAAAACTAATTAATTTATTATTTAAGAATTGGATTAAAAATGTGGCTAATGAATGTTTTAGTTCTACATTAGATTATACAGTATAACTCATAGTTGTTATCTCTTAAGTTATAGGCGTCAAAAATATCTTGCTGAGATATTTACATTTCATTAGAGTTATTTTGAAGAAAAAAAAATATCATTCATTAAATTCGTCAAATTAATATCGCAATTCATATAATCTTTTTTGTTTAACCCCAACTTGTCATTTTCAATGGAAAATGTGTACATTGTGTCTACCAAAACGGCTTATTCGAATCTTTGAAAAATTAGTATGAATCTCAAAAAAATACAGGAAATCTACTCGATCGATGGTTTCATAATTCTTGGTTATTTCCCGGATTTCTCCGAGTCAATTTGAAATAGCTTGAAATATTTAAAGAATTTCAAAAAATTTTCAGAGATTTATAAAAATTCCTGAGCCTATAAAAAGTTTACAAAGATTTCTGATTTGGAACTAAGATTTTTGAAAATAAAATTATCATTCTGAGCTTAAACAGAGATTTTAAAAAGCCTGTTCTTCTAAATCACAATTAAAATCGCTTTTCTAAATACCTGTTATATCTAAAAAATTCTCTGACGTGAAATACAGACTTTTCTTAATACCGGTGAATTTTTAGCTTGATAAATGAATTTTTGAATGAAAGAGATAAATTTTCACCGATAACAAATTGATACATTTTAATTAAAAAAATTAATTTGCAGCCGAAAAGGAAGAAGTAATCTTTAACAAAATAGTTAAATTCTCATCCATAACAGATGCATTTTTAACAAAATGGTTGGCTTTCTAAAAGGAACTTTCTATTACACAGGCGCACAAAAAAGTGTGTGGGAAAAAGGAACGCATATAGCATTGAAGAATTGATCGAGAATAGTAAAAATCAGCATTGATTGGAATTTTCGGTTCAACAGTTTTATTTTATTAGAGTTCGAATTATTATTTGTGGTCAAATATGGTCGTTGCATGAATTTTGGATGATAAATACATTTTTCATTAATGCATACAATTCTGAAAAGCTTGGTGTGCTTAACATCTCTTTGGAATATTTCATTTTTGAGGAAAAAAATACTTTGGAAAAGGTATCGAAATCCCTATTGAAAAATTCTGTGACATTAACGTTTTGCAAGATCATCAACGACAATGATGAACGGCTGACGGGCTTTTGACCATTCTGAGGTTAAATTTTTTTTCAACTTTCATCCCAGAAATCTTCCGTTTGATAAAAAAACATCGATCGTGTTCAAGAAATTATTGATCAGAAAGAAATCTGAGCATTAACTTCTTGCTCGAGAACTGATATTGTCGGCAGAATAGTTCAATAATTTGCTCAAAAATTCGTGTAGTTTGTTACAAATGAACTATTCTGGTATAAAACTAAAAAATTGTTTCAAAATTAATTTCTTTCGGTGAGAAAAGTTTATGTTTTTCTGGTTGAAAATACAACTCTTCGGTTGAAAAATATGCAGGCTCAATCTTACATTTACTAATACCTACTTCTTTTTGAATTAAGTATTCATGAATTATCATCTTAGTCATTTTGATTTTTAAATTATAAAAATATGGAAGTAAAAAAAGTAACTGCTGAGGTAACTTTAAGTTACCTGAAGGGAGGAGGGTGGAAGGCAATAGAGTGGTCTGGGAGGAAAGACTGCAGTTTAATTGAGGGAAACCAAAATGGTAGGTATGCGGAGGAATGCCAATATGGCGGGTTCGTGAAGGGAAGCCCAAGATAGCAGGTTGGTGAAGGAAATATCAAAAACCAAGTGAAAGGTGGGTGAGAAAAAAAGCAGAATAGAAAGTGATAAAAATGTCAGGTATTATCTAACTTAATGAGTGGCTTTGGAAGTAAACTGATAGCAAGAAATTTAAAACGGAATTTAGATTGATGTAAGGAAATGAAAAACGTACCACAAGAGAAAAATTGGCTTGCTCGAAAGGAATGAGCCATTTCACTGCTTCCTAGCAGAGTCGGTTTAATGTCGGGCCGTTGGCCCATGTTGAGAAGTTTTACAACGAGCTTTATAAGGCTGCTCGAACGGAGAGAAAGAAGCCAACGAAAAGAGGAAAGGTAGGTTATGATGAGCTGATGATATCCTCGAGGTGCTCTTGAGTCAAGGGTGCGAAACCATCTGGATTATGTTGCAAGTTTACCACTAAGTAAACGCCCATGTATGAAGTCAGTACTGTAGCGCGGTGTTGGAAAGGCGCCCCCGGAATTGAAGTTTTCCTGGCCCGAGAAAATTTGGCCATCTTCTGGCGCCGAAACTTTAGCGCCTTTCTTGGTTAAGCCTTTGCCCGTAACAAGGGGGGAAGGAGACGGCTATGTGAAGACGACGAATATACAGGCACAGGCACTTCCTGGTGACCTTGAGTGGCGGCGACCTGCTTCACCTCCATGTGAGCGTTCTATGTCAAGGGTGTTGGCAGTTCCTCGGGTCGGCGCCATGCCTTTCTTTGCCTTGGATTCGAACATATCCAAATGATTATCAGCGGTCTGCCGAAGAGCCGGTGAGTTTTCAGCGGAATGAGTCCAAATCTTTCGGACTGACTTCTTGCGCTGGATCCAAATCCTTCAAACCAATAACCAGCGGTCTTTTCGAAGCGCCATGGAGTCAGCGGGAGGAGAGAGACAGACCTACGAGGAAAGAATGAGAGGACGATAGTTTTAGTGTAATATTCGTAAGTTTTTTCATTCTTGAGCCCTGAGAAGGACTAAAATAGTTATAATCACATTTTTTCTGGAAAGAGCAGATCGATATTTCGAAATTCTAAAGAAAATATAGAATCCAGGTTGTTGGCCACTGATGATTTATGAGTGGATTCCTCTGATTATGGGAGAGCCGTAAGGCGAGCGTAGTCGAGGCTTGCAATCCAGCAGGCAAACAGGCAGGCTTGCGAAAAGGATTCATACAGAGGATACATGGCCATTGCGTCGATTTGCACCTGGAATATGCTGAAAAAACGCCTCAGTATTCTGAACTATCTTTGCAGATAGCTGATAATGCTAACATAAGAACGAGGAGATCTATGCATCAAAAAGTCTTTCTCAGGATAGACAAATTGGCTTAAGCTAATACTACTGTCCCCGATTTGCTCCGCGCAGATGTGAATCTCTGGAATCTAAACTGTGCAGTTTTGGAGAAGGTGGTCTCCTTGCTTAGCAATAATAGAAGTAACGGTACTTCGTAGGCCTAAGTAAGACTCGCGAGCGTATTGTACAGCTTCAGTTTGAAATTAAAACGGCGAGACAACATTTGTTAAATATTCAGTGCGTGAGTGGCTACATAACATCAGTGAATAATGCACTCTAAATGTTAGGGCACTTTCTCAAAACTTAAGGAAAGAAAATCACACGCTGAACAAGTGTAAACTGCTGACCATCCAGCAGCACTAAAAGCAAAAATCAAGACCTCTTTCAAAAGCGAGACAGCGCCTCGAAGATCGAGTAAAGTAGATTCAGGAAAATCCCACCATTTCTACTCATCCTTCCCGTCTGTTCAACAACACGTCACGTACCGTTGAAAATCCACCTAGACTAGGAGAGATTCAAGTGTTCTGGGAGGCAAATATGGAGAGAAATACGGAGATACATATCAGCTAAGTAAAGAAACTTCAGACATTCAACTCATTCGCAACTTTCGCCAAAGGCGAAGGTTACACAGTCCAGAGAAAGAGTGTCCACTAATTACTGTTGTAGAAGTAAAGATAGTTATCGCTAGAACTAAGAACTTCTCAGGGACAGGGCTGGATAAAATCAACCACTTTTGGTGAAAGAAGTTCAATTCTATGCGCCAACATCAAGCTCGTATATTCACAACTTTCCTCAACGGAAACCAACCCATCCCGGAGAGGCTAGTGAAAGGACGCACAGTATTGATCCCTTAGACTGGAGACTTGTTAAGTCCGTGGAAACTACAGGCCCATAGCTTGTTTAAACACCAGCTACAAGCTGTTCAGGGGCATTTTCAAGGAAAGGATATTAACATCATTCGAGTCGGTATAGAGTGCAATACTTGAATAACGTGAACGCGAGAGAGGGCTGGCAGGTTGCAAGGAGAACCTGTAATAGACAGGCGTATTGCCCAGGGCTTGATTAGATATCGACGCAATATATCCATCGCTTGGATTGACTAGCGCAAGGCATTCGATAACACGAATAATGAGCTACTTATAAGGCTCCTTGAGTGCCTGAAGGTGCATAAAAAAATAGTGAGGTGCAAAAAAAAGAGGTTATGATCTTGTGGCGGACAAAATTTGTCATGAAATCTGACAAAAGACAAGTGACTAGCAGCTATATCACATATAAGACTTGGGTCTTCCAAGGAGACTCTCTAAGTCCGATACTTTTCTGCATCTTCCTCTTGCATCTATCTATTGTGCTCCGAGGCAAGAGCTCTGGATACCTATGTGGCCCGCTGAACCGAAGAGAATATGAGGTCAACCTCTGTACATACATGGACAACCTCAAACTCTCTGCTTCCTCAAAAGAAGACCTTAAGATTCTTGAAGGCGGTCAATAGGTCCTCTAAAGCGATTGGCATGAGCTTCGGACCTCATGAGTGTGCCTGCGTCCACCTTTACCAACGATGACAAGAAACTACATAATTGCGTGACGATCAGGATGTTCAATGCATAGGCTGAAATACCGTTCAACATCACGGTCATGGCGAAACAAATACATATCTTGAAACACCGCAGAAGGAACGCGAAATGAGGGTGTGTTAAAAATGGCCCTTGAAATGAAGTGTTGTCAAGTTCTCAGAAAAATTTGGGTTTCTGAATTAACTGAAGAGGATGAGATCCAGGCGACCAATATGCTTGCCGTTTCTATGCTGCTCCACACGTTTGTTGCAGTAAAATCAAACATCGATGAGTTAAAGCAACTTGACCAAAGCACATGCAAGATGACGGCAATCCATTTAAATTATCATCCTAGATCTTCCATACCTCGAATATACCTCACTCGAGATAAAGGGGGTAACGGCTTGCTAAGCTTGAAATGTCTTCATCGAAGAACGGTTCTTTCTACTTCCCACTAAGTTCTAAGTAGTGCAGATTCTCTTATTTGAGTAGGATCATTAACACCTTCAGTGCTCAGAAGTCGTAAACAGGAAGCAGAACATATGCTTCTACTAAGAGAACATGCTGACAAGCCCCTTCATGGTAAATTCTACAGCATCATACTTAGAGAAGATCTTTTGACGGGTCTGTCCAACATGATTCTCAAGTCTGCTCGATAGAGATCGGAGACTGAGGGATTTCTTTTTCCTGTCAAGACGGCCCTATAGACACCTTAGCTTACCGAAAACGCATAATGAATGTACCTGTAGGCGATACAAAACTGCCGAGCGTGCAAGCAAGAGCCAGAAACACTTTGACATGTTCTCAGTGGATGCTCAAAGTATGCACGTTAAGAGTACATATAGATACACAATGCGGCTTTAAAAGTGTTATATTTACATCTTAGGCACTTCGATGGTGTTGATCTATTGTTTGTCTAGTCATACGCCCAGGAGGAGCTCGAGTGCGTTGTGGCGGATGATCAGTGTAATACTTGCTGGAATTTCTCATTCTTTACCACTCAACGTATCAGTGCCACGAAGTCTGATATTGTCCTTCAAGATCTGAAGACCAAGATCTCTTACGTAATTAAATTTTTGGCACCAGCCCATGGTAATATCACGGCAAAGAAGGACGAAAAACGGGCTGAATATCAAGCAGTTCTTTACGAGCTTAGTAGAATGTACAAAGGCTACAAATTCCATCTTGTAGTTCTCATAATCGGCTGTTTTAGGGGTACGGAAGAATCATTTCTTAGCCAACTCAATAAGATTCCGGCTTGCCAGCTTTAGGCTAATTTCATCGCGAACCAGATGAAAAAAACTGTTCTTCTGGGATCAGGTCATCTGGTCCGTCAACACGGTTCCTCATAACATTCTACAAAGCTTGGTAGCTCTAAAAAAGTATCCAGAGGTAAAAACTTTATCTCCAACTGTCCCGTCTGCCGCGTGAGTTCATCCGCGGCTAGAGACCTGACTCTAAGGAAAAGTGTTGCACTATGTTATCTGGCGTAAATTTTGACTCAGCGAAACATTTTTTCGTCAAGAAAGAAAAGAATTGTAACACAATTTTTGAAACAGCAACCACAACTGATACAGTTAAATTTTTAGTAAAAGAATCAATAATAATTGAAAATTTAGAAAGCTCTTAATTAAAAATTATATACTATATTTATTAGTTACCAATGTGCATAAAAATTGATTGTGTAACTGTTTATATTTCTATTCATAGGAAATAAAAATCAGTTGAAAAATATTAAATCACGTCAATGTAAGTTTTATAATATAGCTTAGTTATTTTTGAAATTCCTGCTAGGCTCTTTTTTTTAAAGAAATTGGGACCTAAGCTTTAAAAATTATTGATATCCAAGAAATACAAAACGGTCAGTTTGGGACAACATTTTGCGGTAAGTGTTGGACATGATTGCAATAGATAATTTAATAATTAAGATACATTTTTTTCAGATTGACTCTTTATTTGTGATCACCAGTAACTTGTTACATTTTTGTCCGTCTTCGATTGAAAACCAATATTGGCAGTGAATAGTATTACGGAATTTTCCGTAACTTTACATTTTTTTGAATGAATGACTGATGTAGAGGAAGGGCGTTTACATTCATCACTCTAAGATTTTTTGAGATTACGAAACGGCGACCTAATGAAGTTTAATCTGCTAAGTCTGGGGGCAATTCGAATACTGCGCTACTTCTAATGTTCATACCAACCCGTTTTTTATCGTAATTACATAATCCATGGAGTATTATATTAGTTTTCAATATTGCAACTACGTTACCAGTGCATGTTGTTGAAACAATTTGTTCGTCAGTTGGCATAAGCTTGGAGATATAACGTCCTATTGCGTGCAATTGAATTGGTTTATCAATAGGAAAAATATATATCTTCGAACTTCGTATCGCCGGTACAGATTTGTGTTAGCAATGAGCCGAATAGGTCCAATTTCTTCAAGTTCAAATCCAAGTATGGTTAAAGAACCATACCTGTGAGAAGGAAACTTGTACCTAATATAAGCAGGAGGTCCGCGGGAGGAGACCTGGACCAGACACGCAAAAGAGGCTCAGAAGGAGGAGAGGACCTGATCGGAAAATGCGGCCTGGCAGGCGGAAGATACCTTCCAGGAGATCGAAGTCTGTCAGGAGAATTAGAAGTTTCGGAACAAGGAATACCAGGAATAGGAGCGGCATTAGGTAGCATTCAAATTGTGAACTCAACTCTGCAACAAGAAACAGAGGATAACATTTTGTTCGTGTTGTCTTTTTTGACATATTTTACCGAATTTTAATTATCTCTTCTGGAATATTTTGTTCTGCCGCAAAAAAGTACCCACAGTCATTTCGTCAACATTTCAATATCAAAGACTCCGAATCCAATATGGCGTCTGGAATGGTAAAAGAGGTGCGGAACTTGATAAAATTGGTCATATCATGTTTTTGATGTCACTGAATCCGAATCTGCCATGAAATCAACACTTCAGAATTCCGATTATTAATAAAATAAAACTTTCCAAAAAGGAAAATATTTTCTAATTCTACTCTCAGTATGACCCAGAGAAAATAACAAAATTTGTATGTTCTTATTGAACATTCTAAACATCGAGCTTGCTTGCTTTGAAGAGGAAATCTCGTGTGAGATAATATATGCTTTCTCCAAATAAAAGATACATGTGTGAAGGAAAAGCATGACCTGACATAGGATTCCGAGAGAGGCAAGGGTACTTACTCAAAAAAAGCACCTCGAAGGAGAAAGAAATCTACTACGTCCACGTTGTTCTCTATAGGTCATGCTGAGAGTAGAATAAGAAAATATTTATTCCTTTCAAAAGTTTTTTTTATTTAAGAATCAGAATGCTGAGGTGTTAATTTGATGGCAGAATCGGATTTATTGACAAAAGTATGCTGCCAAACTGCGAAATTTTTTTGCACCGATGATAAAAAAAAATGTCAAGTTTTCTCACGATTTCAATGCAAAAAAAGATCATGAAGAAAGTTTTCTCTGAAAATTTCCATATTTTTTCACATAAAAGCCGCGACATTTGATTTTCTAGAGAAGGTATTTCAATTGTGAGCTCAGGTTCTTGTAGACCATACCCAAAGGTAGTAGGGAAGAGGGCTTTTGCTAAAAAATTCCCTCTCCTCAATCATAATAAACGGGGCGTGAGCGACGCGTGAGCCCATTTTTCAGTTTTTAGCTTTCAAGTTGTGGTAAGTCTGACCCAGAGTTGGCAGACTACGTAATGATCTATTCCGAAGACGTGCTCATACAGTTTTGCCTCAAAAAATAGCAAAATACACATACAAATTTCACAAGAAAGCAACCACACACAAAGTAACTGAGTTAATTCTTGGAGGATATAGAATAGGAGATCCTCGTGCAGAAATATCGTGTGATATTCAAATTCGCATAGGATACATTTAAAGAGTGATGGTATGGAAAATTTTAATTTTTCTTCCTTAGCAATTTACATAACGATTTATGAAGGTTTTTCTCTTCTTACGCGTCCAAGAGGATTGGAGGAAAATAAACAGAAATTGCGTAATTGAAAACTGTTTTGCTGATCACTATTAAATGTTTGGAGAAGTCGACTTACACAAGCATCATGATTCTCTCTATATTTGAATAAATATTTTGAGTGCGTCGGTAGTAAATTCAAATTTGAACACGCTATATGCTGCGTTTCTCCATATTTCACCATTCAAACAATGTCGAAATTATTCATACACCGAGCAAAGATGTTGTGTTAACAAAATGTAAACTCTTCTCGTTCAATGTTATAATTGGCTTTAAAATCCAGAAATAATGTGGTTGATTTGTTAAAAGTGAATAGTCGTTTCGACTCTTTCGACACATGTGTGGCTCATTATTAGTATTTCATTGTCAGTTGTCAGTGTGTACATCACTTATAAACAATAATGGCACTTAATGTACAAATTAGGCATGATTAAATATCATGAATAAGCTGAATTATTAATTTTATTCTTCAACTCAATTTTGATATTTACTTAATATAACCAGAGTTGGGTAGTAACTCGTTACAAGTAACTATGTTAGTAAAAAGTTTAGTTATTTGTAACTTTCAGGGCTACTTTGTTACTGTTTTAAAGAGCAATTGAATTTTCAACCAAATAGTGGCATTTTTAACCAAAAAATATTATTTTTTCGAAAAAAATGTCATAGTTGATATTTTGAAAAAATATATATATGAATTCGCAATGGAAAAATGGGAGAATTTCTTACCAGAAGGATGAATTTTTAACAACGAATTTTAATTTCGTACTAAAAAAAAAAAGAATATTCAACTGAATAGTGGAATTTTCTAGCGCGAGGATTACTATGCTACGAAAAAGATCAATTCAATTTAAAAATATCAATTTTCAACCAAAAATGGTATAGCTAAATTTTCATTAGACAAACTTTCAATCAGGTAATTCAATTTGCAACATAAAAATATGCATTTTTAGCGACAAATTCAATAGTTGATATTTCAAACAAAAAGAGAATAATTCTCAACTGAAAGTGGCAAATAATTTCACAAATTTTCTGTCATCGTGTGATACTTAATGTCTCGGCAATGACCAGTTACACGGAATTTTCCGTAAAATTTACCGATTAAGTATAACGCTAGGGCTAATATCACAGAATTTCCCATCACCTCAGCACTGAACGAGCTGGAAAAGGTGTAAGTCAATTATTATTAAATTGGTACTGCCTTCGACAACTAAACAACCTCAGCAGTGTTTCATATTTCTTTACGGAGTTTCATTTGTTCAAAACAACTTTTCAGAAATTATTACTGTCAAAAAGAAAGATGATAATACGTATTTATTCGATAAAACTAAATATTGGTTAGCGTTTCTTATCTAATGTTACCTCACTGGGACTTCAAGTTTTCCTGCAACTTGACAATTACCCATAAATTATTAAGATCATCAAAGGTTACAGTATTGCTCAATTCTAACATTAGAGCAAAATATTTTTTCAATCCTATAGGCTCTCTCTTCTACCATTTTGCTCCTAAAGTATGTTTGTGAGAAAATACAGCACGACTTTCTTACCTGTTCCTAAAAAAGAGAGACTGGAGAATTTTCAAATAATTAAAGTCTTCAGAAGTATGATAAATTGACTCTTCATTTGTTATGACCAGTAACTTGTTACATTTTCGTCCAAAATTGTTTGAGAAACAATATTGACAGTGAATAGTATTACGGAATTTTCTGTAACTTTACATATTTTTCATGAATTACTGATGTTGGAGAAGGGCGTTTACATTCATTATTCTAAAATTCTTTGAAATTGTGAAACGGCTACCTAATGGAGTTTCAGCGGCTAAGTCTAAGGATAATTCGAATAATTCACCACTTCTTATGTTCATACCAACCCGTTTTCCATCGTGATTATATAGTCCACGAAGAATTGAATTGCTTTCCACTATTGCAACAACGTCATCAGTGGATGTTGTTAAAACAATATGTTCGCTGGCCGTCAGGGGCTTGAAGATATAACGTCCTACTCCGCGCAATTGAATTGGTTTACCAGCAGGAAAAGTATATCTTTGAATTTTGAATCGCCTAGATGGATTTGTGTTGGGAATGAGCCGAATAAGTCCGATTTCATCTAATCCTAATCCAAATATGGTTACAGAACCAAACCTGACAGAAGGAAAACTGGACCTAATATGAGCAGAAGGCTCTGCAGAAGGAGAACTGGACCTGGGACGAAGAGAAGGCTCGGCAGGAGGATGATTCAGGTCAATTCCAGTCAATTGATTTCTTCCAGAAGAATTGGAACGTCTGCCACGAGGAACATCAGAGATAGGGTCATCATTATGGGTAAGATCGAACCGTGAACTGAACTCTGCAATGAGAAACAAAGGATTGAATTTTATGACAGTAGACAATCGTTTTTTGTTATATGACGACATCTTTGTGGCAACATTGTCAAGTATCCGTGAGCAAAGGATGCCTGGCAGAAGGAGACCAGAAGCTGGCACAAAGAGGAGGCTTGGAAGGAGGGGAAGACCTGATCAGAAAATGCAGCCTGCCAGGCCAAAGATATCTCCCAGGACGATAGTATCTGCCATATTGAGCCGAAGATGAATTTCGGAACTTGTTCAAATTGACCTTGAATTCATGGAAATTCCAAAGAATTCCAGAGCAAATTCTGTCAAATTCTTCGCTGGAGCCAAGTTTCATTTTCTACATATTCTGGTATGTTTTGTCTGGGATGAATGTTTAAACTTGTTAGAGTCAACCTGGAATTCTTGGAAATTCACTATGAATTCTTCCAACTTCTTGAGCATCATGCCGTCAAAAGTAATGAGGTTGACGATGAAATATGCTGGAAGCAAAAATTAAAATCCTGGAAAAAATGCGGAAAGAGAAAATTAAAGTCCGGCACATTCTGCCAGAAGTCAGTACTCGACCTTAAATTTTTTCCTTTTAAGCAAAATTTACAGTCTGCGTACCTCATTCCTTATAATTATTAAAAATGAACTTTAACGCTTACGTAAACAATTGTTCTTTAGTCTAAGAATTATGAATGATTATTTTTATTTACAGCAGGCTCCACAGTCCTTCCCCTTTTGCCTTCTTTTCCCTCTTTAATATGTTTAGCCACTTGAATGCAAACTAAATTAATAGAACCAAATCAGAATATATCTTACTATTTTCACTTGAAAGTTTATTCTCTTTAGATGAAAAGTATACAATTGACTTTATTGTTGAAAATTTAACGATTCCATTGAAATTTCTTTTTCATGACGCAAAAATCATTATTGGTTGAAAATTCATCTCTTTTGTTAGAATTTGTCTGCCTAAAAATTGATTTTTGGGGGAGTAATTTAATATCTTTCACTTGAAAATTCAAGCAAAAATCAAATAATTGAGCTGTTCGGCTGGAAATCGACTTTACTGTTAAAAATTCATATTTTCACTCTTTAAGTTCATGCATTTTGTTCATAATTCTATTTCTCTGGTTACGTTTCATTTTATCTTTTTTTTTTATTTTTTCATCTCGCGTTTTATTTATATTTAGAATATTTTTGTGCTAAAACATCAACTATTACATTTTTAATTTAAAATTATCTTTTTTGGTTAAAGGTTTATCATTTTAGTTGAAATTGATTTTTTTATTGGAAAATGTAGCTATTATCTCCTAAATTCATTTATCTGGTAGAAAATTGATAAAGTCAGCATGTAAACTTCATTTACCAGATTTAGTTCTACTATCTTTGTGGAAAATTTCTTTTTATTCCCTGTTTTTAGAGCATATAGACCTACGAAGCCTATTACCGATACTGTTATTACTATTGTGATTATATTTTTACCCATTTCGCACAATCTCAAATAAAGTTTAAAAGGAAATAGTAATTGCGACGGAATAAAGATTAAATCGCACACATTTAGATCTACGTATTATATTCACCAATAGAACTGAAGACAACTGCCAATATTAAGACGAGAGTAGAAAAAATCATCATCTTTGATAATTGGAGGAAAAACTAGTTAATTTATTTATTGAGAATTTCATTAACAATGTAACTTATGAATATCATAGTTCATCAGATTATATAGCATAACTTAGAGTTGCCATCTCTTAGATTACAGGCGTCAAACATGTCTCGCTTAGATATTTACATTTCATTAGAGCTAATTTCAAGAAGAAAAAAATATGATTTATTAAATTCGTAAAACGAATATCGCTCCTTAAGAGATCCTTTTTGTTTGAGCTCGATCCTTTATTTTCAGTGGAAAATGTGTAAAAGGTGCCTACTAAAACAGCTCTTTCGAACATTTGAAAAATTGTTATAAATTTTTAAGAAATAGAGGATGTCTATCTGATGGATGATTTCATAATTCATGGTAATTTTCGGGTTTTCTCTCACTCAGTTTAAAATAGTTTAAAATATTGAGAGGATTTCAAACGAGGTTACGGGAATAAAATTATCATTCTGAACTTGAACAGAGATTTTTCAAAAAGCTTATTCTTCCAATTCAGTATTAAAATAATTTTTCGAAATTCCCGTTCTATGTGAAAAATTCTCTGACATGATATAGAGATTTTTTAAAATACCGGCGAATTCTGAACATAATAAATGAATTTTCAACTAAAAGAGACGAATTTTCATCAGCAACTAAATGGATAAATTTCAGTCATGTAAATTAATTTTCAACTTAAAAGGAAAAAGTATATAGTATTGAAGAATTGATCTAGCGTTTTCAAAATCTGCATTGATTGCAATTTTCTGTTTTTTTATTCCATAAACTGTATTATTAGGTATTTTCACTTACTAAACGTTTAAAAAAAATCGGTTTGTTTTCCCCTCAGCAAGTGCAACAAAAAATACAATTTGCTCATATTTTTTGTAATTTTCGTAATAAAAATGTGTACTAAGTCTCTATAATAAATAGTCTATTGGTGCAGAATACAAAAAAGTGACATTAATTTAAGATTTTGGTCCCATGCATTGGTCAAGAAGAAAATTTGAGACTAGAATTAGACATTTTGAAATCTTCTAATTATATCCTTGAATTAACGTAACATTTTTTTGTATCCTGCTCAAATAGAATAGTAACAAGATTAAGTTTGTACATTTTTCTTATCCTGGAAATTACAAAAATATGAATAAATTGTGTTTGCAGTTGCACTTGCTGAGGGAAAACCAAACACATTTTTTTTTTCAAACGAGTAGAAAGTGAAAATACCTAATAATACAGTTTTGTAGGATGAAAGAGAATTTATTTTTGTTGTATCTTCGAATTGTGATTAAGATTTCACAGTTAATATATAATTACTCACATTTTTCAAAATAGTGCCATCGAGTTCTTTTACAATTTTCTCGGGGTGACGTGTCTTACTTTAAAAATTTTTCACTGCAAACGAACTGGCTAACTTTCACGGTAACATTTTTCCGAATTAAAGCTTTTCGCCATAAATCTTTAATAACTGGATCTTTCGGAAGGACGAAAAAATTAATTTTTGCCCATTTAAATTTTCGGGTACCATGAGTTCACTTTGGTAACCTGCTTTGCACCCTAGAGCAATACACATCAGAATAATGACCGATGTCATTTTTTAGATGACAGTTGCTCCCAGTGGGACCCTGCGGTGGTTGTTAACCTTTAGTTTTTAAATATATGTATGTATTTATATATGCATTTTGGTTCAAAAATACCAATTTACAAGAAAAAACGTTAACATAACCTGAAGTTGTTCAAAATTTAATTTTTGTAGTCAAATGATTTTTAAATGTTGATGTAATGTTTATTTGTGGGCTAGCATAGTCTAAATAGCATAGTCTGATGGTTTATTATTAACAATATCAAGTTTAGACGAAAAACACTAACATAAACTCACACAAAATTGTTTAATATTGTAAATCTTCTTTCAAATCTATACCCATTTCACATGAAAAACATTAACATAACCTCAAATTGTTCTAATATTGTAAATCTTCTTCAAAATCTACAACAATATTTCCGGTAAAACTCACTAGCTTAACATACAATATTACAAAAATTGATAATCTTCTTTAAAATTCCATTCTTTTTACTAAAAACTCCCATTTCTTACGTAAAAACGCCAAACTAACCTAAAAAAAGTTATGAATCTTCTTCTAAATGTTTGAAATATAATTAAAAAAAAAAAAAAATACCAATTTCCGATGAAAGACACTAACATATTCCAGAAATTTTCAAAGATTTTACATTTCGTTCAAATTATCATAATTTGTGTTTGAAAATAACAATTTTCAATGAAAAAAATGGGAACACAACCTCAACTTGTTAAAAACTTGTGAATCTTCTTTGAAATATATTTTTTTTTAAATCAAAAATACCAATTTCAGACGAAATACACTGTTTTTGTTTGAAAATAACCATTTTTTATGTAAAACCTCAACGTAACCTACAATTGTTCAAAATTTATGAATTTTCATTTATATTTAATGATTTTTTAATTTATGGCAAAAGATATTAACTTAAAATAAGAAACAATTGTTCGAAATTGTAAATCTTCTTCGAAATGACTTTTGTTTAAAATAATCGCTTTCCTGTGAAAAAAGTACATGTAATCTGAGATTTGCAAAAATTGCAATTAATTCAAAACCCCCCCCCCCCCCGAACCCATACAATCTCTACTTTCCCCTCTCCTCATTTACCCCTCATACCTTCTCGTCACGAGTTTTTTCTAGTCTGGCTTCGTCTCTTCTCGAGTCTTGTATTTTCTTGAGCCTCGTCTCGTCTCGAGCCTTATCTCGTCTCAAGTCTCGTCCTGTCTTGAGTCTTGTCTCGCATCTTGTCTCGAGTCTTGTCTCGTCCTAGGTGTCATCTCGTCTCGAGTCTCGTATCGTCTCGAGTCTTGCTTCGTCTCAAGTCTCGCTTTGTCTTGAGTCTTGTTCCGTGTCTTGTCCACCCTTTAGGGATCGTAAGATTTGTAATACAGAATGTGACATCGCAACTGGAGAACAAAAAGTGCATAACAATTTTTTGACATACTTGAAAAAATGAAAATTAGTGATTTTATTTTCCAAGTATAAAGCATCTAAATGCAGACTTCTTACTCATTTCCTTATTCCCCTCTTTTCCTCTTTTTTTACAGAATTCGTCTTTTTCCCCTGTTTTCAAGAAACTTTCCCTTTTTCTCGTTTTATCGCTTAAAAGTGAACAGAATTAATAGAAGTTAATAAGAAAATCAAACTATTTTTCCTCAAAATAAATTTTTATAAATTGAAAGGTCGATAATTATATTTTTTATTCAGAATTCATCTTCTTTGGTTTAAGGCTTAACTATTTTGTTGAAAATTCGTTTTTTTAGTAAAAAATTAATTTTCCTAACTGAAAATTTAACTAATTTATTTTTGGCTAGAACTGCGCTTTTTTAGTTGAAAATTCAAATTTTCATTGTGAATTCACATATTTCGGTTAAAAATTTAACTACTTAGATGAAAGAAAAAAATGTTGTTGGAATTTTATTATTTGAACTGAATATTTAAATACTTCATTTTTAGTAAAAAGTTGAACTACTTTGTTAAACATTTATTTTATTAGTTGAAGATTTAACTATTTTGTTGAAAATTCATTTTTTTCTGTGAGAATTAATTTTGACAATTCAAATATTCCGTTTTTTCTGGATAATTCATTGTTTTTAGTTTCAAATTCTATTATTTTGTTAAAAATGTATGTATTTTGTTGTAAATTTGTTTTTTTTTTGTTAGAAAATTAATATTCTTGATTGAAAATTCAATTACTTGTTTGAAAGTTAAAATACTTTGTTAAAAATTCATTTTATTAAATGAATATCCGTATCTTTGGTTGAAAATTTAACTATTTTTTCGAAAATTCGTCTTTCTATCGTAAAAATTTAACTGCTTTGTTGAAAATTTGCCTTTTCGGATTGACTGTTCAACAATTCGGTTGACATTTTTTTTCTCTCTTCAATGAAAAATTGTTCTTGGTTGAAAATTCATCTCTTTTGACATAAATTTGATTATTTTTGGTGGAGAAAAAAAAAATTTAGGTTAAAATATAATATAATAATATTTTTTATTCATAAATAATATTTTTTTATTAAAAATTCAACTATTGGGTTGAAAGCTGAACTTCTTTGTTAACAATTTCTTTTTGTTGTTGATGGCTCATCATTTTAGTGGAAAATTATACTATTTTGTTCAAAAGTCATATTTTTTTATAGAAAATTTAACTGATTTATTAAAAAATTGTCTTCATGGATAAAAATATGATCTGCAACTGCTTCTGGGGCATGTTTTATCTCACTTGTTTTATAATCCGATTATTTGGTGGAAAATTTATCTTTGTAGGTTGAAATTGGAACTATTTTGTTGAAAATTCTTTTTTTTTATTAGGTTGTGAATTCAACTATTCGGTTGTAAATAAGACTACTTGGTTGATGCTTTTTAAACTAAAGTCTGTCAATGAAAATTTATCCCTTTGGATTCAAATATTCATCTTTTTTGGTAGAATTTTTTTTTTCTCTTGACAATTCATCTTTCTGGATTAAAGATGTATCTGTCTTCTGAATAATCGATATTCTTATCAACTTTTTGTGGTTGCAGTATAATCTGTTTTGTTCGAAAATTCGACTATTTGGTTGGAAATTCCTCTTTGTATTTTGAAAATTCAACTATATGGTTGAAAATTCAACCATTTTCTTGAAAATTTCTCTTTTTCGGTTGAAAGCTCACTTTCTTGTTTCCACTGTTTTCGAGAAATTTAGCCTTTTCCTCGTTTTTTGGATTGAATGCGAACTGAATTAAAAAAAAAAAAAAAAAATTCAAATATTTTTTTTAAAAGTTAATTCCATTTAATTTAAAAGTCTACTATTGTATTTTTGGTTCAGAGATCAACACTTTTGGTAAAAAATTCTACTATTTGGTTGAAAATTGAACTGCTTGGTTAAAAGTTGATCTAATTTGTTAAAAATTTATTTTATTAGTTGAAGACTCATCTCTTTGATTGGAAATTTAACTATTTTGTTGAAAATTCGTGTCTTGTGCAAAATCAATTTTTTTTAACTGAAAATTAAACTATTTTATTTTTGGTTCGAAATTAGTCGTTTTCAGATTAAAATTTTAATATTTTGAACCAAATTTTTGTATTTCGTTGTAAATTTGTATTTTTTGGCAGAAAATGAATTTTCTTTATTGCGAATTCAACTATTTGGTTGAAAGTTGAACTACTTTGTTAACAATTAGTTTTATTATTCGAAGCCTCCTCTTTTTTGTTTAAGATTTAATTATTTTCTTGAACGTTTTTTTTTTCAAAATCAATTTTTGAACTGAAAATTTCAATTTTCAATTTTTGGTTGAAAATTCATATTTTTTAGTTCAAAATTAAACAATTTGGTTGAAAAATTAACTTAACCTTTAAAAACTCATAGTTTCTGGTTCAAACTTGAAGTTTTTTGTAAGGAATTCAACTATTTGGAACAAAGATCTTTGTATTTTGTTATAAATCCACCTTTTTTTATAGGAAATGATTTTTCTTGATTAAAAATTCAACTGCTTGCTTGAAATAAAGATTTAATTGTTTTGTTCATCATTATTTTTTTTCATTCAAAATAAATTTGTTGTACTACACATTTGAAAATTCCATTTTTTATTTGAAATTCATCGTTTTTAGTTCAAAACTTAAATACTTAGTTCAAAAATTAACATTTTTTAAATTCATATATACGGTTAGAGATATGTAACATTTAAAAAAAAATTATCTTTTTGCGTTGTAAATTCTATTATTTTTCTAGAGAATTCAACTATTTGGAAACAAATTTTTGTATTTTGTTGTAAATTCGTCTTTTTTGGTAGAAAATTAATTTTTTTAATTAAAAATGCAACTATTTGGTTTAAAGTTAAACTTCTTTGTTAACAATTAATTTTATTAGTTGAATACTCATCTCCTTGGCTAAAGATTTAACTATTTTGTTGAAAATTTTTTTTTTTAAATAAAAATAAATTTTTTAAACTGAAAATTTAAATATAATCCATTTTTGGTTGAAAATTCTTCGTTTTTAGTTCAAAATTAAATAATATGGTTGTAAAATTGACTTTTGTTTTAAAAACTCATATTTTCCGGTTGAAAATTCAACTGTTTTGTAAAGAATTCAACTGTTTGGACATTTTTTTTATTTTTCTTGTAAATTCGTCCTTTTTGGTAGAAAATGAATTTTCTTGATTGGAAATGCAACTATTTGATTTAAAGTTGAACTACTTTGTTAACAATTAATTTTATTAGTTAGATACTCATCTCCTTGGATAGAGATTTAATTATTTTGTTCAACCTTAATTTTTTTCATTCAAAATAAATTTGTTGTATTGCAAATTTAAACATTTGTTTTTTTATTTGAAATTCATCGTTTTTAGTTCAAAACTTAAGTACTTCATTCAAAAATTAACATTTTTTAAATTCATATATGCGGTTAGAAAGATGCAACTTTTAGAAGAAAACTTGTATTTTTGCGTTGTAAATTCTATCATTTTTCTAGAGAATTCAACTATTTGGAACAAAATTTTTGTATTTTGTTGTAAATTCGTCTTTTTTGGTAGAACATGAATTTTCTTGATTAAAAATAAAACTATTTGGTTGAAAATTGAACTAATTTGTTAACAATCAATTTTATTAGTTGAATACTCATCTCCTTGGTTTAGGAATTAATTATTTTGTTCAACATTATTTTTTTATTAAAAATAAGTTTTTTGAACTGAAAATTGAAATATTCAATTTCTGGTTGAAAATTCATCGTTTTTAGTTCTAAATTTAATAATTTGGTTGATAGATTGACTTTTGTTTTAAAAACTCATATTTTTCGGTTGAAAAATCAACTTTCTTGTAAAGAATTCAACTATTTGGAATACAAATTTTATATTTTGTTGTAAATTCGCCTTTTTTGGTAGGAAATGAATTTTATTGTTTAAATATTCCACTACTTGGTTGAAAGTTGAACTATTTTGTCAACAATTCATTTTAGTAGTTAAAGTCTCATCTCTTTGGTTGGAGATTTGATTATTTTCTTAAAAATTATTTTTTTTCTGTGTACAATCAATTTTTTGAACTGAAAATTTAAATATTTAATTTTTGGTTGTAAATTCATCGTTTGTGTTTAAAAATTTAATAGCTTGTTTGGAAAATTGACTTTTGTTTCAAAAACTTATATTTTCCGGTTGAAAATTCAACTTTTCTGTAAAGAATTCAACTTTTTGGAAAAAAATAATTTTATTTTGGTTGTAAATTCGTCTTTTTTGGTAGAACATGAATTTTCTTGATTAAAAATAAAAATATTTGGTATAAAGTTGAACTAGTTTCGTAACAATTGATTTTATCAATTGAATACTCATTTCCTTGGTTGAAGAATAAATTATTTTGTTCAAAATTATTTTTTTTATTCAAAATAAATTTTTTGAAAAGAAAATTTGAATATTCCATTTTTTATTTAAAATACATCGTTTTTAGTTCAAAATTTAATAATTTGGCTGAAAAATCAACTTTTTTTTCAAAAACTCATATTTTCCGGTTCAAAATTCAACTTTTTTGTGAAGAATTCAACTATTTGGAACAAAAATTTTGTTGAAAATTCGTCTTTTTTGGTAGAAAATTATTTTTCTTGGTTGAAAATGCAACAGTTTAGTTGAGAGTTCAACTATTTTGTCAATAATTCATTTTATTAGTTGAAGACTCATCTCCTTGATTAAAGATTTAATTATTTTGTTCAAAATTATTCGTTTTAATTCGAAATCAATTTTTTAAACTGAAAATTTGAATATTCAATTTTTGTTTGAAAATTAATCGTTTTAAGCTCAAATTTTAACTATTGGGTTTCAAAATTAACTTTTCTTTTAAAAACTCATATTTTCCGGTTGGAAATTAAAATTTTTTGTGTAGAATTCAACTATTTGGAACAAAATTTTTGTATTTTGTTTTAAACTCGTCTTTTTTGGTAGAAAATGAATTTCCTCAATTAAAAATTGAACTATTTGGTTTAAAGTTGAACTACTTTGTTAACCATTAATTTTATTACTCAAGGACTCACATCTTTGGTTAAAGATTTAATTATGTTGTTCAAAATTATTTTTTTACATTCAAAATCAATTTTTTTAAATGAAAATTTAAATATTCCATTTTTGATTTGAAATTCATCGTTTTTAGTTCAAAATTTGATAATTTGGGTGAAAAATTACCTTTTCTTTTAAAAACTCATATTTTTTGGTTCAAAATTTAACATTTTTGTGAAGAGTTCAACTATTTGGAACAAAAATTTTGTATTTTATTGTAAATTCGTCTTTTTTGATAGAAAATGAATTTCCTCAATTAAAAATTCAACTATTTGGTTTAAAGTTGAACTGCTTTGTTAACCATTAATTTTATTACTTAAGGACTCACATCTTTGGTTAAAGATTTCATTATGTTGTTCAAAATTATTTTTTTTTATTCAAAATCAATTTTTTAAACGAGAAATTTGAATATTCCATTTTTGATTTGAAATTCATCGTTTTTAGTTCAAAATTTAATAATTTTGTTGAAAAATCACCTTTTCTTTTAAAAACTCATATTTTCCGGTTCAAAATTCAACTTTTTTGTGAAGAATTTAACTATTTGGAACAAAAATGTTGTATTTTATTGTAAATTCGTCTTTTTGGTAGAAAATGAATGTTCTTCATTGAAAATGCAACATTTTGGTTGAAAGTTAAACTATTTTGTTAACAATTCATTTTATTAGTTGAAGACTTACATCTTTAGTTAAAGATTTGAGTAGTTTGTTAAAAAAATCTTCTTTTTGTAGAAAATCAATTGTTTGAGCTGGAAATTTAAATATTCCATTCTTGGTTGAAATTCCTGTTTTTTAGTTTAAAATTAAACTGTTGTATTGAAAATGAATTTTTTTGTTAAAAATTCATATCAGTAACATAAGTCTGATAGGTTCAAGGTGTGTGATCATCTGTGACAAAGAAGGGGAGGGATAAAAAAAGTTCTAAAAATAGCGTGACATACTTTTTGAACGGCCCCAAGAATAGGGGAAAAAGGGAATAGAGACGAGCAAAGCTCGGCCCTCACATGCGGAGAACCGCTGGCCCGGAAGAGTGGGGGTTGCTAAGCAACTTGCGTGCCCGGCGTCCGCGCGCACGCCATTGGCTGATCTAACTGAGGTTCTCCGCATGTAAGAGCCGAGCTGCGCTCGTCAGCTAACTTCACAGTGGCTCTAATCCGCTCTCTGCTAATAACAATATCCCATTAGAAATTCGCTTTGAGGGAAGTTTCCAACTTTAATTATTTAATTATGAGATTTAGATTTAGACCAAATGGAACCCTTTTAGAGCAAATTATCTGTTACAAATTGTGTACTTATCGTGATGTCATGCCCAGATAAATTGACTCTTTAGCAAGTTCCAAGGCCTTGGGAGAAAATCTACCCGATGTAATCTGAAAGCAATAATTGCATCGAAGTTTCCTCCCTAGGGAGTACAGAAGTGCGAACGAAAGTAATCAACCCGACGCCAGTAAACGCTGTTCTGAAACGTCAAATGTAGTCTCGTGTTTCAGATAACCAGACGGTTAATCCGTTGGCAACGAGATGCACTCTGGAGACAGAAGTTGGTGGAACTCGATTGGATCCCTCTAGCCACAACCCGACTGTGCCCGGGATTTTGGTTCCTGTTTTAATCTTAAGTCCATCAATGTAAATAAAATAGAGAGTGAAGTGAACATCAAATTGAAGAAGATGAACTCTTGTAGGTGGTAGATTTTATATCAATTTTCAAAAAATGATGAGAAAAGAAAAAAGACACTCAATCAAATTTGAAAAATTGAATGTACATATTGTATATAATAATCGAGTACCATTCACAGATTCTAAGATTCTGTAAATGACCACCTAAAAGATGCGATTAATGAAATGTTACTCAATGCTAAATGTGATTGTGCTTATATGAAAAATATTTTAAAATAAATGTTGATGTTTGGTTTGTAAAATATTGCAATTTATTTCTTATATTTTCTTGATCCACTGGATTATCCCAACGATGGAATTATCAGTAAATTTGCGTATTTTCCTGCGATCGATGAAATATGATGACTTTGTGATGCTCTTCATCTGGGTAATTGCTAGAAAGATTGATCAGCTACTTGTGTCGGAGCAGCATGGGGGATTTAGCTTAAAAGTCTATTAATAATAGACCAATAATAATTCAACAAAAAAAATTGATATTTAAATATTTGATAATTAGAGAAAAAGGGACATCTTGAAATTAGTGGACCAAATTGGACAAAAATAACAAAGTTTTACTTTGTTTTTTTTTTCTAAATTCAATAATTTGATTGAAATTCTTTTCTTTATTGACTGAAATTTTTTTTTCAATTGATTCATCTATTTGATGCTAAAATGTATATTTTTGTACAAATTTCATCTTTTTTGTTCAAAAATGCAACTGTCTCGTTGAAATTATACGTTTTAATTAAAAATAAACTTTTTTTATGAACATTCAATAATTTAATTGAAATTCTTTTTCTTTCTCGACTGAAATTTCTTTTTAATTATTTGCACATTCGTCAATTTGGTTTGAAAAAGTATCTCTTTTTGTAGAAATCTCATATTTTTTATTAAAAAATGCAACTGTTTCGTTAAAATTATGTGTTTCAGTTAAAAATGAACTTTTTGTTGAAAAATCAATAATTTGAATGAAATTCTTTCCTTTTTTTTACTAACTTTTTTTGAAATTTGAACATTCGTCTATTTGGTCTGAAAATGTATCCCTTTTTGTACAAATTAAATCCTTTTTGGTTAAATAATATAACTGACTCGTTAAGATTATATCTGTTCTAATTAAAAATTAACTTTTTTGATGAACATTCAATAATTTTATTGAAATTCTTTTCTTTCTTGATTGAAATTTTTTTAAAGTATTGCACATTCGTCCATTTGGTTTGAAAATGTTTCTCTTTTTGTAGAAATGTCATCTTTTTATTAAAAAATGCCACTGTATGGTTAATATTATATTCATTTCAGTTGAAAATTAACTTTTCTGATGAACATTCAATAATTTGCATGAAATTCTTTTCTTTTTTACTATTTTTTTCAATTTAAACATTCGTCTATTTGGTTTGAAAATTTATCTCTTTTTGTACTAATTAAATCCTTTTTGTTAACAAATACAACTGTCTCGGTAAGATTATATCTGTTTCAGTTAAAAATGAACTTCTTGTTAGAAATTCAATAATTTGAATGAAATTCTTTTTTTTTATTAATTTTTTTTCAATTTGAACATTCGTCTATTTGGTTTGAAAATATATCCCTTTTTGAACAAATTAAATCCTTTTTGTTAAAAAATACAACTGTCTCGTTAAGATTATATCTGTTTTGATTGACAATTAACTTTTCTTATGAACATTCAATTATTTAATTGAAATTCTTTTTCTTTTTGACTGAAATTTCTTTTTAAATTATTGTACCTTCATCCATTTGTTTTGAGAAGGTATCTCTTTTTGTAGAAATTTCATCTTTTTTTTTAAGAAAATTAACTTTTTTATATAAAATTCACATTTCTTGGGTTCAAGATTCAACTATTATGTAGAAAATCCTTATTTTCGGTATAAAAATTCAAGAACTTGGTAGAAAATTCAACACTTTGGTAGAAAATCCAAATATTTGTTCGAAAGTTGAACTACTATCTTAAAAATTAATTTCTATGATTGAAAATTCAACTATTCAATTTTTTTTTTATTTAAAATTTAAATAGTTTTGTGATTAAAATATCAACTGAAACATTCTTTGTTAAAAATTAATCTTTTTAGGTTCAAAATACACCTTCTTAGTTGACACTTAAACAGCTTTCATAAAAACTAATTTTTTTGGTCAAAGATTTATAATTTCAGTTTAAAATTCATCTCTTTGGTTAAAAATTTAACTATTTTGTTGCAAATTCATTTTTTATCTAAAAATTATGTTTAACTGTAAATTTAACTATTTGGTTGAAAATCCCATTGTTTTGTAGAATTTTTTTTCAATGAAAATTAATCCTTTCAAATGAAAATTTAATTATTCCATTTTTGGTTAAAGTTGGAACTTTTCTAATATGTAAATTCAACTATTTGTTTGAAAATGTATGTGTTTTGTTGAAAATTCGTCTTTTTTGGTAGAAGATTAATCTTCTTGGTTGAAAATTCTTAATCATACATTTTTTTATTTATGTTACATTTTTGATAATTAGAACCGTATTACTTCTAATTTACCTAATATTATCAATAGGACTTATTAATATTAGTAATAATATTAAATGTAATAATCATAAATTCACGAAATATTAATAAATGCATAAACAAAAAAGGGTCGTATAGTTACGTAAGGTGTTTTTCGAAAAATCTCCCCTTCCCCTTCCTCCTTTTCTCCCTTTTCAACTTAAATTAATAGAACCCAGTAAGCAAATTAAATTATTTTTAGTTGAAGGTTCATTACATTTGGTTGAAAAGTCTATTATTGTATTTTTGGTTAAAAATTCATCTTTTTTGGTTAAAAATATTATTATTTGGTCCAAGATTTAATTACTTTATTGCAATGTTTTGTTTTTATTGAACCTTCATATATTTGGTTACTTCTTTGAACAATAATTGAACCATTGCGCTTTTGGTTAAACATGTATCTTTTTTAGTTGAAAATTCAAATATTTGGTTGTAAATTCATCTATTTTGTTAAAATCTCGTCCTTTTTGGTAAATAATTAATCCTCTTGATTGAAAATGTAACTATATGGTGGAAAATTAGTATTTTTTCATCAAATTTCACTGTTTTCATTTAAAATTATAATCATTTGGTTGAAATATCAACTAGAACCTTTTTTGTTAAAAATTCATCTTTTTAGGTTGAAAACTACTACTACTTTATGAATTAATCTTCTAGGTTGAGAGTTCAAGAATTTGGTTGAAAGTTCATGTATTTTGTTAAAATATCTTCCTTTATGGTACGTAATTAATTCTCTTGATATAAAATTTAATTATTTGGTGGAAAAATGGGCCTTTCTTGACAAATTCAACTTTATTTTATTTTTTATTCGAAATTAAAATATTTTTTGGTTGAAATATCAACTATTACTTTTTTTTAGAAAACTCTTCTTCTTTAAACTAATTTTTCTAATGAAAAATTTAACTAATACTTTTTTTTGGTGAAAATGGAAATTTTGAAGTTCTTTATTTACAATGTGTCCCCTAAGGGTTTACATGACTTCGATTTCTTCCAATCCTTCCGTCTACATATTTTATACAATCTTATCCCCTTACTATTTACAGTTAATTACACCTACTTACAGAAAATCTTATATCTAGATCCTTATTTCTATTTTTTGACGATAGCGTTATTTGGGCGTGTTAGCGAACGAGTGAGCGAGTGATCGAAAGCGAGAGTGCAAGCGAGAGAGAGAGAGAGCAATAACGCAAACGCATCTTAATCTCCTTAAGCTATCACATAACCATCACTTACAAATCTTTACGCCTCTAATTTAAGCGACTTCCGTTTCCTTTTTCTTCCACTTCTCTTGTACCTCCATTTTAACACTTTTTCATCCATTCTTTCTCATTTGCTCCCATAGCACCCTCTAAATCCTTCATCCACTCTTTCCCCAAACCATCCTCCCCTAGAATCTTTACCACATTCTCTTGCCAGCTTCCTTTATCTTCCATTCCTCTCCTACATCCTTCCAATATATGCTCCCATGTTTCCTCTTCCCACTCACAGATTCTGTACTTTCTGCTCTCTTTCCTTTCCCAATACACACCTGCCCTTACCTCGCTTTCCAATCTAAACCTTGCTATTCTGGTCAATCTCTTCTCTTCCCACTCCTTTTCTAAATACTTTGGTATTCCTTCCTTTTTTATCATCTTATACCATTTCATATATTTTGGTTCCAGAATCATCCCCCATCTTTCTAATAATTATCTTTCCCTCACATTTTTTCACTTCTTCATAGTTTACTTCAGCCCTGTCTTCTACTTCTCTAGCCTTAAAGAACTCCCTCCTTTCTTCTTCTCATCTCGTTGATTCCGTCGCCCACCCTCTCCTTTCTTCTACCTCCATCAAACACTTTCTCGCTAACTCTCCTCCCTTTCTCTCCCACAGCTTCGTCTCAAAATTCCATGCCCTCTTTCCCGCACTAGTACTTAATGTGTCCCTTCGCGCTTCTTCTCTCGCCATATATCCCGGCATCCTCCAGTCTACCCCTAGCGTCCAACTTATATACCTTTCTTGTGAACACTCAATCTCTTTTCTTTCTCTCCATCCCCATATCTCTGCTCCATAAATTAATACTGGCCATACGAGCGTATCAAATAACGACATTCTCCTTCTCCAATTTTTTTAACCTTCTTTTTCCTATTCTCCAATCTGTTTCATCACCCCTGCTGCTTTTTTTGTCCTTTCTCTTATATGAGCTCTATAATCTCTATTTGTTTGCAAGGAATATCCCAGATACTTAAACTCTTCAACTTCTTCTAATTTTATTTCCTTCCATCTCCCCGTCCATTCTTTCTTTCTTACCCCTCCTTTTCTAAACCTCATTATCTTTGTCTTTTCTACACTTAAATTTAACTTTTTGCCATCTAAGTATTTCTCTAATCCAGTAATTAAGTCCGCCATGCCTTCTTCATCCTCTGCCATCAACACTATATCGTCCGCGTATACCAGCGTATATATCTTTTCGTTCCCTATCCTAACTCCTCCCCACCCTTTTCTCTTCATTCATTCTTCCAAGTATGATATTAATATATTAAATAAAAGTGAGCTCAGAGGACATCATTGCCTTACTCTTCTTACCAACCAGAAACTATCTCCTACTTGCTCCCCTAACTTTACCTTCCTTTTTGTCTCTCTAAAAATTTCCGATACTCTCTTTATTAATCTCTCTCGTATTCCCTTTTTCACCATAACTTTTTACATCTCGCCTCGGTCTAATGAGTCAAACGCCGCCTTCAAGTCCACGAACATTGCTATCATTGCCCCTTTCTCCCTTTTAATCCTCTTATTTAATAGATAGTTCAGAACATATATGTTGTCCATCACCCTCATCCCTTTTCTAAACCCTGTCTAATTCGGAGTCTCTATCTTTTTTACCTCAACTTCTTTCTTTAACCTCTCCGATAAAATAGTCACATATACTTTATACAATGTTCTCATTAGAGTCACTCCTCTATAATCTTTAACCCCCTCCCCTTTGCCTTTCTTCACTATTGGTATCACTACACCTTCTTTCCATAACTCTGGCCAACCCTTTCCTCTCCAAACTCTATTGCACATTATCCATGTCCATTCCTCTAATTCTGTCCCCCCACATTTCCAGACTTCATTTGGGATCGCATCTATACCAGGTGCCTTTCCATCTTTCATCACCTTTAATAACTTGACAATTTTCTCCCTTGAAATGTCCTCCTCCTTATCTGTTTCTCTACCACCTTTTGCTCCTTTCCTAACTTTCCTCTCTACCCCTCCTAGTAATTCCATACAATATTTTTTCCATTCTACCATCTCAATATCCTGGTTGACTCTTTTCCTTCTTCTTCTCTCTCTATTTACCACCTTCCAAACCTATTCTTCCGTCCTAGCCTTCTCCGCTTCTTCTTCAAACCTTTTATTTTCCTCCTCTTTTTTTTTCGATCACACAACTCAGTATACTCCTTCTTTTTTCTCCTATATTCTTTTCCACTACCTGTCTCTTTTCTCCATTTTCTTAATTGCCTTCTTACTTCCTTCTTTTTCTGTTTACATTCCTCATCCCATCTACTTCTATCACCTCCTTCACTAACTTCTTTTTTGCTTGTGCACTCTAATACTCTTTTTATTTCTCTTATCAATATTTCCATTTCTTCATTTACATTTCCTTCCCCCATTTTGATATTCCTGACCTTTTCCTTAAACTGTTCTCTACCTTCCATTGATCAATCCCCTCTTCCTGCTCTTTTTACTTTTGCTTCCTTTTTAGCCTTATTGTTAATAATCGTTTCTCCCTCTACTGTCACTATCATGGGAAAGTGATCCGAATCTATAAAATTCCCTACTTCTAGTTTCTTAACCTTTTCTCTTATCTCATCGTCCACTACCACGTAATCAATTACCGTTCCCCACGTTCCTCCTGAACATGTATATTCCCCTTCCTCATCCCCCACTATATTTCCATTTAGAATAAACCATCTCATCTCGTCTAGACCCTTTAACAATTTCTTTCCCTCCCCATTCAGTATCTTGTCTTTGGATTTTCTTCCTCGCTCTCTACCCCATTCCTTCCTCCTCTATCTCCTGTTCTCGCATTAAAATCTCCTCCTATTATGAGCCTAATTTCTTGCTTATTTTCTTCCATCAGTTCCCTCATATCCTCTGATAGATCTTTACAGCTGTCCTAAACAACAGGATTGTTCGGCGAATTGAGCCTGTATGGCGTGAGATGTACGAACAACGTAAAAAAGGTGCAGCAGTATGTCGAGAGAACCTGCTAATTGAGAGGTGCGTCTGTAAATACGCTGCAGCCCATCAGCGCGTCCTGTCAATGGTCTGGACTGACTACTGGAAAGCTTTCGATTTAACCTCTCATAGACTTATCATCTGTCTGTTGGAAAGCTTGAAGCTTCATCTACACATAGTGAGATGCATACATAGATTGATGCCACTCTGGAAAACTAGATTTACTATCTCATCTGAAAATTATCGTCTAACAACGAACAAAGTCACCTTCAAGAGGGGCGTCTTTCAGGGCGATACCATGAGCCATCTGCTTTTTTGCATCACACTTTAAAAACAAGAGTCGTTGAACATAAAATGGATTGTACGGTTGGTAATTTCAATACAGGATTATCGCAACACACTTGGAGATTTGATCATTATTTTGATCTTTTCTCAATTTTATTTCTCGAATCACATACTTCAAGGTCGTTGATGTTTGTATATTCGCTCTTAGATAAATTTACTTATCATTCCTTGTTGTTCCTACGTCCTGGGCTGTTATCATAGATGAATTTATTAAGAAACTTAAATTATTCTTAAAAATATAGTGATTTGGATTGAAGTCCCCTTAAATTTTGGGTCTTCTAAAAAGTTGTCTCTATGTTTTTATAAGTTTTTGACGCTGAAATTGACACTGAAATTAATATTGACTCATCGTCTCACATGTTTTACTTCGAGAAAATAACTCGCTTTACATGTTTTACATCGTAATATTACAGGTAATTATTCAAAACCCTTGTTTTTATATTTATAAATTTTTTTTGTCTATAGATTTGTACAATTATATACATACATATATGTAATTTTAATTTAGGTTTGCTTCAAAAGACAAACAGCAGTGTTGAAACGTACGTAGCATGAAATTATATTTTAATTACACAAAATGTCAACTAAGTGGATGTTTTATTAAGAAATAGACCGTAAGACTTAAGGAAATTTATTCAGACAGACATTTTCTAAAAACCTGTTTTATGGGTTCAGGGGGTCTCAAAACGTGGAAATTTGAAAAAGTGGTGGAGGGGGGGGGGGTCAATTTTACACAAATCTAATACCTTCTCTGATGAGAATGTAAAAATAACCTATAAAATTAAGAATCAATCAAGTAAAATTCCTGAAAAATTCAAATATAATGTAATTGTAGTTCCTTATAAACAGTATACGTATTCAATGAATCTTCCTTAGACCACCATATTGCAGGTATTAAGGGTGATAAATTTGTCAATTTTGACCCCGAATTCTTTTTTAGCTACCCTAAATGCCCTCTAGTACTAAGTTCTTTGACAATCCACTAATTCGTTAATATGTTAATGAATTTCTTCTCAGTAAGTGTATATACGTACCTGACAGTGCTAGTTTGATTTAGATTTTATTTAGTAGTTAAGTACGCTGCCTTGCAAAACAAGAAAGCAGTGACTACATTTTTTATTTGGCCCCTCGATTTGTATTTGTTTCCAATATATTTAAACGAAAAACATTTTGGAATCAGGTGACAAATATCAAATGTAAGTACCGCTTTCTTCTTTTACGCCTATAGATTGCTACCCCAAATTTTAAAATCCAAGATCATAATCGGCATAATAATTTTTTCTCAATGTAGTGTACAAAATTGACAATATTGTGTAAACATCAGTTTTCTTTCTATCTACAAACGTTAGGGTGGACAGAAAGAACAAAAAATTGGAATTTCGATTTGGGACCAACGGGAAAAAGTGTATTTCCATATTACAATTTCCTGAAAAGAAACTTTTTGAAATAGAATAATGTTAAGACCTGCCCCACGCGGAAAATGTAAAAAAAAAAAATGTTTTTCTTATTTTTCTCTGAAAATATTGATTTTAATTGTAGATGTTATGAAAAATATTTCTAGATCTCGGTGAAATACATCCTTTTTCTTCACTTATTTTTGCGTACGACGAGTTGTTTCCAAGAAAAATCAAAATAGCGATTTTAAAAAAGTGAAGAATGCAATATTTGACTAATTTCTGTTATCCCAAACAGGTAAATTCTTATTTACGGTCAGATCAGGTGCTGAAATGAAACTCCCTGCTTGATCCAGTGATATAAAATAAAAATGGTTATACGTAAAGTCCTATCTCAGCCCATCCCAATCAGTCGTGATTTCAGATTTGATAAAAGACACAGAAAAAGTAAGCCAAAATATAATGTAAGTATAAAGACAACTGAAAATCAAATGCGGTCGCGTGTGTAACGCTGTAAACAACAATTCTTAACAGTTCTAAACTTGACAGGAAAACCTATTTTTTTCCGTGTACTTACAGTAAGTTTAGTTTTATAAATATTAGATACAGTGCTACGATTTTCATCATGTCCAAGAGAAAGAGAACAACAGTTACTATTCGTGCAGTAAACACCTTTCCCGTTTTTGAAATGCAACACTTGGCACAGAAAAAGGATCAAAGAAGAGCATATTTCTCTCATCAAGCAACCATGTGGCGAATACCTTACAGTTTCTGGTTGTGACGGAACGCCAGTTAACACAGGAAGCGAAGGTGGAGTTGTCAGGCTTTTAGAGGTCACCTTAAATAAACCCCTGCAATGGCCGGTTTGCCTGTTACACTGCAATGAGCCTGATATATGCAATTGACGATAAGACTTGTGGATCAAACACACTATCAGGTCCAATAGGTAGACCATTAGAAAATTGCGAACAGTTGCCTATTGTCAACGTCAAATTAATTAAATCAGAAGTACCAGAACTTTCAGCGGAGGTTCTTAAAGATCTTAGTACAGATCAAAAATATCTGTTTCGAATGTGCCATGCAATTGTTTCTGGATACTGTCGACCTGATCTCGTATCTCTCAATCCAGGCACACTGAATCATGCACGTTGATTAACAACTGGTAATAGTGATCTACGACTGTACGTTCCCACAGAAAATCCATCAGTAAACCTGGTATTATTGTTGACTTCAATTCTTAGAGTTTACGCGCCGTGGTGGTTTCTAATAAAAAGTAAACCGACAATACAGTTTGCTGCAAAACACGTTTGGGAAATGATCGTACGTTTAAAATACCTTCCGGATTACTCAAGGATGCTGATATACGAAGTCATTGAAAGAAATAGTTTCTGCGCACACCCTGAAACGATTTTACTGGCTATGATTTGTGATGATACGCTATCCGTGAGAGAAAAGAGATTGCAAATTATACTGAAAGCAAGAGAGACGATGAGAAAAAGGAACAACTTGTATTCCAAGAACCAAACCAACAGCAGGATAAGGAAAAAGTGTCTAGAAAAAGAGGAAGACTCCAAAAAAAAAAAAATCAGTCAACTTCCGTTTCAAGCTTTTCAAACACCAAAATTAAACTTTAACGCAACAGAATATTACGACATGGTAGATTAGAAGAAACAAAATGTTAACACATTCACAGCTCCACCAGTTCTTGCTCATATTTCTGATGATGATCATAGATCTTTCGTTAATGATCGAAGGCATGCCCTTGTAAATGAAGCTCTCTGCTTCCCATGTCACACTCAAAGTGTAGAACGGTGCGTCAAAGCAGTAACAAAGCTGCTGCTTCTGTTCGTGGAGAAAAAAATCGAGATGTGTTCATAAGGACACGGTTGCTATCAAAACAGGAAATGCCGAAGATGGAAATAAAAGCAGATCACAAATTTTACAAAAAGAAACTGAGGTAAGGAGTAGCATATAGCATCAAGCCCTGAAAGGCGGGTGGCAGTAAACAAAAATTTACCGGTCTGAGGTTGCAAAATTTACTTTAATATTGCATTTTCCACTTTTTTAAATCGTTATTTCGATTTTTCTTGAAAACGACTAGTCGTACGCAAAAATAAGTGAGATAAAAAAGATGTATTTCGTCGAGATCTATAAACTTTTTTTTTATAACATTTTTCAATAAAATCAATACTTCCAAAGAAAAATTAGAAAACACCATTTTTTCTACATTTTTTGCGTGGGGCAGGCCTTTACATTATTCGACTTCAAAAAGTTTTGTTTTCAGAAAATTGTGATATGCAATTACACCTTTTCCCGTTGATCCCAAATTGAAATGAGATTTTTTTGTTTTTCGACCCACCCCAATACAGACTTATTCAGGTTTAATTATAAAAAAAGTTCCGTAACTTTTAAGTGAGTCCACGAAAAAAGTGTAGTTAGATTCACTATTTGTAATGACCGATTGACGAAGACGCCTGTCAACTCAACTATTCAAAATACTGCCGTCAAACGGAAAACCCTCATGACATTTGCCATTGTGACTATTTTCAGGAATACTTGCATGGCAAAATAACATTATAACATTATAATGCATATTTTGAATTGCAATTGGAACAACGTGGATGGGTGAAATAGAAATGGGGAAAAATATTCCGTTCATTTGAACGTTCGGAACTTCAGGTACGTTTTATTGTATACATTTTGAAACGGATTAAAGATTGTAGAACTCCAAGGTAAATATATAACGTAAATTACTGTAAAAGTGATCAAAGATACTTACTTATTACAAAATAAACCAACAATAATTTATGCTCTACACAGACAAAAAAGTCTTAAAGTTGGGTTGGCCTTGTTTTTATTTTTGCCTTAAATTAAGCACCAAACTAAATGAAAGCATGAAGATCGTTTCAGAAGAAGTCCTTATCGGCTTGAAACTAAAATTAATTGATATGGCTTATTTGCAAATATTCATCTTGAAACAAGTCCCACTAGACTTATAAAGATAGCAAGATCTTGACAGTTAAAAAGAAGACGATATTGAAGCTAACTTTTAGCCCTCTAGAAGCGAGATTCAAGAATCTAACGTCTTCTCGCAGTTATGACATGACGTAACACGAACAGGAAAATAGTTGCCACGCCAAGCATGCGAAATGCGTCAATTCTAAGTTTTTGTTCAGCGAAAGTATATCTTGTTTAACCTGCTCAATTTAATGATCTTAATTTTACATATTCTTAACCATATTCCAGGTTAGCACATCTTATCATATACTTGTGTTATTGTTACTCATCGCACAGTCTTAGTCGGTGTTCTCGTCGACACCTAAACTATAGAAATATTCACACTATGATTGGATCGCAATTAGGTTGTTTCACTGCAAATGAAACAAAAGTTTCATATGTTTTTATTTTGAAATGTGAATTTTGTTATAGCCTCATATTAATAAACAAACGTTACGTATTTATTGTTGCTTTAGTCCTTCTCCTATATTTTAGTCTGCGAGAACGCTTTCTTCAAGCCTACGTTCTGGCTTACGGCTAGTTTTAATCAGTAAAGCTTTTAAAGCCTCAATTCTATTCTAGTTTTTAGACCATGCTGTCTTCTTTTCTGTTACACCTTAAAACAAGCCCACATTTGGTATTGTATTAAAACTTTTTTTTGTGTTTACCTCTATCTGGTAACATTATACTTTTATGTTCTCAAAACAAAATAAGTGAAAACAAAATAAGTTTTTCTAGAAAAGCGGCTTTCGTAATTCCAATTTTAAAAGTGCCCCAGTGTCTCGGTTTTTTAACCTAAACGATTTAGAGGGTTACCTATAGGTGACTAAGAACCCGAAGCTCACTATTAGACATTTGTTGACAATTTACTCACCTTTTCAAGTACAAGCATTGTATTTTCTGTGGAATGAGTTGGTTCAAAAATATATTGGAAGAAAATAAAAGTTTATTACAAAGCACTAGAATTTACAGAGGAAGGAAACTTATAACGCCGAGTATGGCAAGCTTTAAATTTTGATAGGGAACATAGGCTCGAGACGAGGTCGAGTGTTCGCTAAGTAGTGGTAGAATTGTATCTGAAGATTCGAAGTAAGGGATGAACATTGACGGTATCGCAGATCGTTGATACAGAGGTTGAGAGGGTAATAGACTCTCTAATTGGTCGTAGAAATTCTTAGAGAAGAGCAGTAGACACTCCTTCTTTATGATGTCATCACAAAGTCATAAAATTTCCCAAAATTTGCAGTAAAGGTGGCCAAGGGCCCATGTGTACAGCTATAAAGCAATAAACAGCTTAAGGCGCCCTCAGCTGGGACAAGATGCTAAAATAAGTTTTCGAAAGGATGAACATAAAAAGTAAGGGAAAATGTCCCTGAGACTAATGGTTTTGAAAGTACAAACTTTCCGGTAATAATACTTGAGAAAAAATAGCAGATGTTGCACGTTGCCCTTGTCGAAGAAATAGTAAATTTAGAAAGCTAAATACAATTCTGTTTTGGAGAAAAATAAATGGAAATATTGTAGAAAAATACTTAGATAAAAAGAATAAATTATAAATAAATTGTTACGACGTAACATCTTGGCCCCCATTGAACTGTACATGAGTGTTCAATGTGTACCTAAAGACAATGGCTGAATAATTAATGACACTCTTTATAAATTAAAAACATTTGATAAAGAACTGAAAACATTTATATGAGAATTAAAGACATTTGATTAAGGAATAGAAGACATTGTTGTGAGAAAGAAAAAAATTGTATAAAAGAATATTTAATGAAAATACCAAGAACGTTGGATAAGAAATACGTCGATTCGTACAATAAAAATAGTCTATGCACAATTTATACCAAAGAAAGATACATTATAATGTGAATCCGAACGCTAAAAAACATAGAGTTATAAATCGAAGCATCAATATATTATGGAAATGCATAATAATGTAAATAATTTGAAGAGGAAATAGTTTGTAAGACTAAAGACACGAAATCCACTTAATCGTGGTTGAATGCTGAAAACTAATTAGTTCGCGAGTAGATCGGGAGCGGTTACAATTTTTTGAGACACCGATCGTAGGATCTGGATGCATTTTTCAAGGTCACCGTTCGGACGATCCCATCCTTTCCAGGATGAACCTTTGTGATTCATGATAACTTCCAGCACATTGGAGGGACATTGAGGCACATTGAGGTACTCTTTGTACCACCTGAACCAGAAATGATCTCTCAGATGCTGTGCATGTTGCCAGGGTGACAACTGATTGGCTCGTAGACTGCGATAGTCCGCCTCAAGGAAGCTCGTTAGAGAGGCACCAATGAGGAAGTGTCCGGGAGATAAGGGAAGAAGATCGTTTGGGTCAGAGGACATTAGGGTAGAAGGACGAGAGTTTAAAATTGCCTCAATTTCGATAAAATACGTCTGTAATTATTCTTAAGTCAGTAAAGAGTTGCCTACAGTACGTATAAGATGGTGTTTAAACGACTGCACTGAGGCCTCTCAGAGGCCGCCGAAATATGGTGAGTGGGGAGCAATAAATTGCCAATTCACCTGTTGATTTTGAATGAAATTTTTTACTTTCGCGTCATTGTAGGTTGTTTGAATGAATTCGTATAGTTCTTTTAATTCTCTGTTGGCACCCACGAAATTTGTGCCATTATCAGAGTGGATTGTGCTAGCCCTCCCCCGTCGAGAAAAGAACCTTTTTAGACTACCGAGGAAAGCCTCAGTCGTTAGATCGCTGACCAATTCGAGATGGACTGCTTTTGTTGCAAAGCATATAAAAATCGAGACATAGGCTTTTTCTCTCTTACGGTTTTTGTGGCGTTTTTCTTTTATAAAAAAAGGTCCGCAATAATCAACGCTCGAAAACATTTAACGCATTTGTGAATAATGTGTCGCGTGACGTTACGACCATCTATTGGCCAATATTGTTCTCGTACGGCATAAAGAGTTACTTGCGCGCCCGCGCTTTTTAATTTAATATGTTCTTCGCGAATAATTAAGGTGGTTACATGATGCTTGCGCGGTAGGACAATTGGGTGCTTTTGAGTATGTGGTATATTGGCATTTTGAAGTCTGCCTCCTATCTTTATGACTTCCTGGTCTAGAAAAGGATTCAAGCACAATAGACTGCTTTTTTTATCTATAGATTCTCCGCGAGAATGTGCACTAATTTCTTTTGACAAACTTGCATTTTGCACGATTTTAAGAATAGTATTCATCGCGGTGTCAAGTTCCTCACTCGAAAGAGGACCACTTGATCTTTCTGTTTTATTTTTTGTTTTTAAATTTGTAATAAAACGATTGCAATATGCTACTACATGTTTTAGTGTTCTTAAACTCGAATATCTTTTGAGCAGATTTGCATTGGTGGACGACTGACCCCTTTTATTGTTTGAAATTGCGAGAGTGAATGATAAAATGGGTTTAATCGTTCGTTTTTTTTGGAATTTCTAAGTCATTTAATTTGATTTTAGTTTTAGGCTACATGCTGCAATCTTGGTTCAACTAAGCTGGACCGTCTTTCTACAGTTTGGATTTCAAAAAATCTGTTGGTAATTGGCCTCGCGATATCAGATCCGCTGGATTGTCGTGTGTTCGTACGTGTAGCCATTCATGAGGCTATGAGATTTCGTTAATTTCAGCTACCCTATTCCCGACAAGGGTTTTTAGCGTGTGTGGCTCATGTCAGTTTTAATCCAATTAAGAGTGATCGTAGAATCCAACCAAAAAAATGTCTTATTAACAGGCATTTGAAGTGATTGAATTGTGGATGTGTACAATTTAGTTAATGAAACTGCTGTGCATAATTCTAACTTCGGCAATGTGACAGGTTTTAAAGGAGTGACGCGCGACTTGGCACATATTAGAGCGCAGTGATGTTTGCCCTTATCATCGGTAGAGCGTAGATAGATACATGCTATCCGACTGGCCTCAGCAGACCTGACGGGTCAAATAATTGCGCAGTTTGCGGTAAGATATATCGTTTCGTTATTTTTTCATTTAAACTGGGTAGTTTGACCGTATAAACAATTAAATCGGACTGTGGGTCCCAATGAAGACCTAAAGTTTTGATTTTT
This sequence comes from Andricus grossulariae, assembly GCA_011634705.1. Lineage (NCBI taxonomy): Eukaryota > Metazoa > Arthropoda > Insecta > Hymenoptera > Cynipidae > Andricus > Andricus grossulariae. Next base: position 177,313,716 of record JAABKJ010007545.1, read on the forward strand.
GCTGTTGGATCGAGAGACATGTAATCGTTTCGCGAATCGCTGGGAAAATCTTTTGTTAATGGAGGATCATTTGATCCCCATTATCTAAGATTGAATCCACTTTTGTGTCACAATTGAATTAAATCATTGCGAAGTACAAGGGCTTCCTGCAATGATTGAGCCCCTGTTAAAAGGTCGTCGATGTAAAAGTCGCGTTTGAGAACTGCTAAAGCAATGGAATGTGAGTCGCGCTCGTCGTCTGATAGCTGATGCAGGGTACGAGTCGCGAGATAGGGGGCGGAAGCCGTTCCGAACGTTACTCTATTCAATTCATAAATTTTGATTGGTTCGTTTGGGGTTTCACGCCAAATAATTTTTTGATAAGCGCTATCTTCGGGATATACTTTAATTTGGCGATATATCTGTTCGATGTCGGCAGTGAGCGCAAATAGAAATGATCTAAATCTTGTGAAAATCGAAAAAAGATCGTCCTGAATAGTGGGACCAACCATTATACACTCGTTCAGAGATATACCTGAAGATGATTTCGCGAAAGCGTCCAAAACAACGCGAGTTTTAGTAGTAAGGCTGGTCTCAATGACGACCGCGTGATGAGGGAGATAGTAGCCCTTATTTAGAGAATCCTTGTGTGATAATGACATGTGACCTTCCCAGAGATAATCATTATTGCAATCTGAATATTGAGTTTTGAGGGAAGGGTTTCTTTCGAATTTTCTTTCACGCGCATAGAATCTTTGAAATGCAACATTGCGCGAGTCCGAGAGTTGATCTATTTTATTATTAAATGGTAATTTTACGACATATCGGCCGTCATCGTCGCGATGAACGTGATTCGCGAAATGTGTTTCGCAAGCTTGCTCTTCTTTCGAGTGCGTGGAAGTGGTTGAAACTGGGTCTAACTCCCATAAAATAGGCGATTTTTCGCCATGATTAAAAAGACAAAACATGTTTGGTGAACGATTATTCGTTTTGCGAGTTTGATTATAGACCCTACCTGCGGTAATCCAGCTTAAAATCGTTTTAGGTAGGACGGCAGTATGCCCCTTTATTCGTAATTGACCTATGCGCAAAAATGAATACGCGAATTCTGCGCTGATAATTATGTCAGCAGGAGCTGGCTCATGGAAATTTGGGTCAGCTAAAAAGATATTAGGCGGAATTTCAAAGTAATTTCTATCGAGAGGCAGACTGGGCATCGCATCTGCAATTTGATTGCCTACTAAGAGATCGAGGTTGCATTTTTTATTATCAAATCTAGATTTGAATGTAGCTGATATCGCGAATTTAATATTGGTTTACATGTGATCTAACGAAAGGAGCTGAATCTCGAAAGGAGTTTTATGCAGAACAAGTCGCGACACGCACTTATTTGTGAACTTATTTGTTGATAATTACCTTACCATCGCAAATATCAGCAATAGCGGTAGCTAATTATACTTCAGAAGTTGATTTAACCTGATTTTCCTCCCTTTTTTCAAAGTTTAACAAGGAATTGTGACGCTTATGGCATTGGCGACATCCTCTTATGCGACAATCTACTGGACGGTGAGAACCGCGTAGACAATATACGCATAATGACGCATTTTTCAGTTCAGTGAATCGCTCTTGAGGGCCTAACTTTAAAAAATGCTTACATAAGTAGATAGCATATTCCCCCTGACACATAGGGCATAATCTTTGCGTTCTTTTATTTTTTGTGTTTGAGGGAATCGTAGCCGAAAAGGTGCGTGGCGGGTGTGACACGTGACCTGACGCGGGCCTATCATGGACCTTTTGACCTTTATTTGAATTGTACTGTGTCTGAGAGGACCGAGTGATTTCAATTTGTGCTGGACGCTCCAAAAATATGGTAAATTCTTTTATAGTCGGTATTTTTGAAGTTCCGGCGAACTCTTCCCATTTTTCGCAGAGGTAAGTTGGAAGTTTATCTTTAATAACGTGAATGATAACTATGTCCTATTGATCGACTGGTTGATTTAGCGCGCGCAAAGCTCTAACTTGTTTTTGTAATTTGTCTAATAAAGCGCGAACCAATAATTCTTTTGAAACAAATGGAATGTTAGAAAGAGCTCTTATGTGACTCTCCGCGATAAATTTGCGATTGTCGTATCGATCGGTTAACAATTTCCATGCAATTTCATAATTTTCGCTAGATGATTCCAGGGAAGCTATTACCTCGGCTGCTTCGCCTGTGACACATGATTTTAAATAGTGGAATTTAAATATAGCTGGAACTTGAGAATTTGTATGCACTATAGAATTAAAAGTGTCTCTAAATCCTAACCATGTGTCAAAGGTTCCTGAAAAGGATGGAAGATTGAGTTTGGGAAGATTAGGATCTAAGAAAAAATGACCTGCGTGGCCTGAAAAACCTGCGTTCTGCAAATTGATCGAACTTGGTTGTTCGGCTCGGTCTATATGTACTGGATCTACAGAAAGTGCATTTCCTCTATTTGAATGATTCAAAGTACCTGCATTTTCTCTATTTAGTTCACTTAAAGGAACTTCATTTTCGACATTCGCTCTATTTATTTGATTTTCAGGAACTGCATTTAATGAATTCAGTGGCACTGTAATCTCGATTTAATTAAATTTCTTGTTTTCCCACAAAAGCGCATGTTTTGATAATCTTCCATTGATATCTAATAATTCAAAGTCAGCGTCTGGGTTGGACTCAAAATCGTTTAAAGCCTTCTCAAAATTCGTGACTTCACGCCAAATTGATCCGCGTTGATGTTTTAATGTTGCTACGCATTGACGTTGTTCTAATTCTTCCGGCCGTTACTCGTCTTCCGTCATATTTTTTAGTTATATTATCAAATTGTGGCGAAATAGAAAGGATAAATGATCATGGGATGGTGACTCAAAAACTTCGATTACCTTGACAGACGCTGAACTGCAACATTTTTTACTGGATGATTGGATGCTGGGCGACTGGAAGTTGCGCCTCTGAATACTCGACCACTGGAAGCTGCACCTCGGAATGCTCGAACTTCTTGTACCCACAGTGCAGATGATGACATATGGATTGGCTCACAAAATATCTTGGGACCATGAATTGATTGCAGATTGATGATTGACCCAGGATATTATTGCCTGGACCACAAAATTGCTTCTCTCCTTGGATGACTCGTCCAATTTTCTTCTCTTTATTCTGGCACTGGTTTAAAGTTCGTCATATCCTTGCACACGGCTTTATGCACTCGTTAACTCTCGTACATTGCTTATTGGTGATTGTTGATGTACGAGGACTATTTGATAAGTCAGTGACTTTAAAAATTTTGTTGCACAGTAACTTTGAATGCACCACTGATCCCGTCAGCGCCATCTATGAATATACTACTGTCGAATATAAAGCGAACTGAGTTATTTATTTTGTGTTTAATAGCCATTGAAAGCAGAGAACCTCGTGAATGTTAACGAAAATGGAAAAAAGTGAATTTCGTGTGCTGATTAGGCATTATTTTTTGCGTAAAACCCCATCACTGAAACCTAGGAAAGGCTTGATAAATACTATAGGAACGCTGCAACATCAACTAGAATGGTTAAAAAGTATTTTACCAAGTTCCGTTGTGGTCGTACCAGCGCAAGTGACGGCGAACGTGCAGGTCGCCCAAAAGAGGTCATCACGCCAGAAATCTTCGATAAAATCCATGGAATGCTATTGGACGATAGGATAATGGAAGTGCGTGAGTTGGCTGACGCTGTAGGCATCTCAACTGAGTGAGTACATCACATTTTACATAAATATGTGGACATAAAAAAGCTATCCGCGAGATGGGTGCCGCGATTGCTCACATTCGACCATAAGCGAAACCGTGTGCACACTTCAAAGGAGTATTTGGCGATGCTCAGCCGCAATCCGAACGAGTTTTTGCGTCGTTTCCTAACCGTGAACGAAACATGGATCCACCACAACACACCAGAGACCAAGAAAAAATAAAAAAGTGGCTTTCTCCGGGTTAACGTGCACGAAAGTAGGCCAAGGTGGGACTGTCGGCCAACAAGAACATTGCCACAGTTTTTTGGGATGCACGCGGTATCATTTACATCGATTACCTTCAGAGGGGTAAAGCGATCAATGGGTAATATTATTGAGAGCTTTTGGACAGATTCGATATTGATTTGAGGCAAAAACGACCGCATTTGTCGAAAAAAAGTGCTGTTCCATCAGGACAATTTTCAAACCTGAAAAAAATCTGGACAAAATGTATCGAGCTAAAAGGAGATTATGCTGAGAAGTAAAACTCTCATTTGCAGAAAAAAAATCTTTCAGTCGAAAAGTCACTAACTTATCAAACAGCCCTCGTATATGATGATAGATGCACTAGTTCACTCACATGTGATAGCACTGCACTGATGTGAAGCTTGACGGAAGCATTGTTTTACACGACACGGCGGTTCATTTGACGCGCTATATAAAACAATCCGGGTTTCGAAGGACCAATGTTTCTTTTGTGGAATGAGTTGGTTCAAAAATATAATTGAATAAAATAAGAGTTTATTACACAGCACTGGAATTTACAAAGGAAGGAAACTTATAACGACGAGTATGACAAGGTTCAAATTTTGATTGGGAACATAGGCTCGAGACGAGGTCGAGTGTTCGCTAGGTAGACGTAGGATTGTATCTGAAGATTCGAAGTAAGGGATGAACATTGACAGTATTTCAGATCGTTGATACGGAGGTGGAGAGGCTATTAGTCTTTTCCTAATTGTTCGTAGAAATTCTTAGAGAAGGGTTGTAACACTCTTTCTTTCTGACGTCACCAAAAAATCATAAAGTTTCCCCAAATTTGAAATAAAGGTGGCCAAGAGCCCTTGTGTACAGCTATAAAGCAGTAAACGGCTTAAGGCGCCCTAAGCTGGGATAAGATGCCAACATGAGTTTTCGAAAGGATAAATATAAGGTAAGGGAAAATGTCCCTGAGACTAATGGTTTTGAAAGTGAAAACTTTCTGGTAATAATACTTAAGAAAAAATAGCAGATGTTGCACGTTGCCCTTGTCGAAGAAATAGTAAATTTAGAAAGCTGAATACAATTTGTTTTGGGAAAAAATAAATGAAAATCTTGTAGAAAAATACCTAGATAAAAAGAATAAATTATAAATAAATTGTTACCACGTAACAATCGCATTCTGGACACTTTTGATGCTTTCTGGTCCATATGGTGCATTAAATTGAATCAAATAATAAATCAATTTCATTTATTTAATTGACTTTTAAAGAAAATTATTTATGCTCTAATTTGATTGTTTCACTTTCGTAAATTATTAATTTAACGAAAATTCAATTAGTTCAGCGTACCATTTCTCATAAAAAAATACAAGACAACATGAAATCCCACCAAAAACATCTGCCATACAAAAAAAACGGTCATATAGAACTGCATGAATTTTTAAAAATCAAAGTCAGCCAAGTAACTTGAAAAAAAAAATAGTTATAAGAAAATATATTGAGAAACTTTTTTTACAAAGTACCCTATAGAAATTGTTGAATTTACTTTTGAAAAGCCATTTAAGATATTTTAAAATTTGGCGAGATTATACTATACCATTAATGTCTTATCCAAAAAATTCTTTCAAATCGTTAAGCTTATACATTTAATCCTGCCAAGTGTTAAAATATCTGAAATGGCGTTCTAAAATTCTTTTTCAAACATTTCATGGGGTACTTCATGTAAAAAAGTTAATATTGGTCAAGTAGAAATGCGGTAAACCACATATATGGCCACGTCGCACGACCGTGAGATGGGTTCATTTTATAATAATTTTTTTTTTTTATTTGTTTGTAATATTTTTTAATATATATATATACATATATATATAAAATTAAAAACTAAAGGTTAACAACCACCGCAGGGTCCCACTGGGAGTAACTGTCATCTAAAAAATGACATCGGCTCCTTTGAAAGGTTTCAAAGAATAAAAAAAATCTTCTTAAGATTTCTGGGGAAATATTAAATGATTTTTTACTTTAAACAATTAATTTTTAAAGAAAATTTTTAATAATTTCAAAAACTTTAAAAAGAATTCTAAAAATACCGAGAAAAAATCTGCAATGATATATTTTCAAAGATATTTAGAAGTTTGAACAGAAATTAAAAAATAATTTAATATTTGAAAAGATTTCAAGAAATTTAAAACAAAATGTAAATTTTTTTTGAAAGTTTCGAAATAAAAATTTACAAGCTTTTTCAGAATTTTGAAAGGTTTCAAAAGGATACAAAAATATGCTCAAGATTTCTGGGAAAATATTAAATGATCTTTTACTTTAAAAAATGAATTTTTAAAGAAAATTTTTAGTAATTTCAAAAACTTTAAAAAGAATTCTAAAAATACCGAAAAAAAATCAGCAATAATATATTTTAAAAGATGTTTAGAAGTTTGAAAAGAATTTCAAAAATAATTTAATATTTGAAACGATTTCAAGAAATTTAAAACAAAATGTAAATTTTTTTTGAAAGTTGCGAAATAAAAATTTACAAGCTTTTTCAGAATTTTGAAAGGTTTCAAAAGAATAAAAAAATCTTCTTAAGATTTCTGGGGAAATATTAAATGATTTTTTTCTTTAAAAAATTAATTTTTAAAGAAAATTTAAAAAGATTTCAAAAGCTTACAAAAGAATTCTACGAATATTGAAAAAATCTGCAATCAATCATTCTAAACGATATTTACAGGTTTTAGGAGAATTTTAAAAATAATTTAAAATTTGAAACGATTCGAAGAAATTTTAAACAAAATTTAATACAAAAATTTTCGTAAAATTCCTGGGAAAATTTGAAGTGATTTTTTATTTTGAGAAATTAATTGTAAAATAAAAAAACTTTCTTTAAAGTTTCCTAGATACATTCTTGACTTATCTGAAATCATTAAACATCTTTTTAAATTTTCTATAAAAAACTAGAAAAATTGAATTTTTGAAAATTCTTTTCTTTTTATAGAAATTGCATCTATTTTGGTTCAACTATTTGGTTGAAAATTCGTCTTTTTTGAATGATTTAAAATTGAAATTGATTTTAGTTTAAATACATTAACTAATAATTTTGTAGTCGAAAATTCATCTTTTTTGGTGGAAAATTCATCTCTTTGAATATTAATTTTTTTCATCGAAAGTTACAGCATTCAAATTTTCACTGAATTTTTTTTTCATTGAAAATTCATCTATTTTATTGATTTTTTTTTTTAAATTAATTTTATCCATTTTTATTGAAAATTGATCTTTTGTAGTTGAAAATTCAACTATTTGGTTGAGATTTCATGTATTTGGTGAAAAATAGTTTTTTTTTAATACAAAATTAGTCGAATCTAAATTAAACATGTTAATTGAATACCTAAAAACTAAAAAAAAAACACTATTTATCATAAACTCGCGAAACTATCTAGAAAAGACCTGGAATTGTCAAGAAATTTTTTCCTCTGGTTCAAAAGGTCCCCAAAATGAATTTTTTCCAAAGGAGACTCCATTTTGATTTCCAAAGGAACCCAGTTTTAATGGAGACTTTTTCCAAAGAACCTGTTTTTCGATTTGCCCTACATAATTTAATTTAGAGAATTAAAGTACAAAATATTATCGCATTTCGCATATAGATATAATGACTTGATAAATATAATTTGCAATTTATGTAGTAAACTTATCAACATAAAGGCGTATTCATATGCCATATCGTTTGCTTTACCGACAAATTCTGTAAATCTCTAACTTACCAACCTCACTTTGCAGGCGGTTGGTTTGTGAATGCGCCTTCATGCTGTTTTATTCAAGTGTTTCCAAAGGAACCCTTTTGTTCTCCAAGGGAACCCTTTTGGTCTTCAAAGGAACCCTTTTGGTTTCCAAAGGAACCCTTTTGGTCTCCAAAGAAACCCTTTTGGTCTCCACAGGTTTCTATTGGTGTTAAACACTAGGAGCGTCTCTTGGCTGGCGGTTAGGAGAGAAAATTGAAAATTTATGATTCCTTTGACACTCCTGAAGTTTGGTACGCTCGAGTGGATAGTTAACCACCATGGAATTGAGCATGAATATTTCCTTATCGGCCGAGTGATGTGTGGCGACCGAAATCTAACGGCCACAGCGTGGGGTCCTAGACGTCTCGACTCTCGATAACGATAACGATAACGGCCCGACGTGCCCAGAATGAGGTGTCTCAAACTCAATTAATATTTTACATGAATGCATAAACTACGTAAAGCCTTTTTCTGAAATTTTGAACCAAGCAACCCCCTTTTTTATGGTCCATAAGTTTTCACTCCTTTTAGGGTCATCCAAAAATATTTGTTTAGATTTTAAGAGGGGAGGAGGTGCTAAAATCTCAATGTTTCTCATGAATTAACAAAATAATTCAACTTTCAACAAAGTAGTTAATTTTTGACAAAAGAGTTGCTTTGTTAACCAAAAAGACTAGCTATCTACTAAAAAGTTGAATTTTCAATCAAATTGATACATTTTCAACCGAATAGATGAATTTTTAACAAAATACGTACATTTTTAATCCAATAGTTGAATTATCAACCAAGAAGATTAATTTTCGATAAAAAAACATTTTTACAGAACAGTTTAATTTTGTTCCAAATACTAGAATTTTCTACCGAACGGTTTAATTTTCAATAAAAAATTCATTTTCAACCAATCAGATGAATTTTCTACAAAGTAGTTATATTTTCAGTTAAAAAAATTAATTTGTAATATAAAAAAAAAACGAATTTTCAACTAAAGTTATGAATCTTCAACCAAAAAAGTGAACTTTTAACAAAGTAGTGCGACTTTTAACCAAAAAGTTGAATTTTCAATTTGCAATTTTACAAAAAGTTTGATTTCCTACCAAAAATACGAATTTTCTGCAAGAAAGATAAGGTTTAAACAAAAAAGCTCATTTTGAACCGAAATACATTAATTTTTAAGCAAAATAGTTGAATTTTCAATAAAAAAAAATTTGTTGGTCAAAAAAAAAAGTTTCGATCAAATTGTTGAATTTTCGAGCTAAAAAAAAGAATTTTAAACAAAACAGTTGAATTTTCGAGCAAGATGTAGGAATTTTTAACGAAATTGTTGAATTTTCAACAAAATAATCATATTTTTAACCAAAAGAGATAAATTCTTAACAAGTTGATATTTCTGTTAGCTAATTCTTTTTGGTTGAGAATTTATTTTTCTTGGTTAAAAATTTTATTTTTTGTTTGAAAATTTAATTATTTTGATGAAAATTCAATAATTTTATTGAAAATTTAGCCTTTTGGTAGAAAATGGAACTGTTTTGTTGAAAATTCTTCTATTTTTGGTATCAAAATTCAACTATTTTGGTAGAAAATTTAACTATTGGTTGTTAATTCATATTTTCGTTTTAAGAATTTATCTGTTTTGTAACAATTAAACACTTTGGTTGGAATTTTTTTATTTTTTGGTCGAATTTAACTGCTTTTTATTTAAAATTTAAAAAATGTTTGGTATAAATATCAACTTTTTTCATTTTTCATTGAAAATTAATTTTTTCCCCGAAGATTTATGATTTTAGTTGAAAAATGATCTCTTTGGTTAGAAATTAAAATATTTTATTGAAAATACGTTTTATTTTTGGTTGAAATCAATTGTTATTGATCTGAAATTAAAATATATTTTGTTTGGAAGATCAACTATGTATTGTATTTTTCGATGAGAATTTATCTTTTTGAAAATGTAACTCTCTTGTTGAAAATTCGTTTTTTTGTTGTTGTTGAAAATTAACTTTTTTAACTGAAAATTTAACTATTCCAGTTTTCGTAGAAATCTTTTTTAGTTGCAAATTCATCTTGTTAAAATCGAAAGATTGAATTTTTTTTACCGTTTTTAGTTTACAATGCAACTGTTTGATTATAATTATTCGGTTTTGGTTGAGGATTTTAATATTTTGTGGAAAATTTGGAACTTCTTTGTTGAAAATTCATTTTTTAACAAAAAATCTAACTAGGTATTCGATTTTTGGTAGGGAAGGAATATTTTTTAGTTGAGAATTGAACCATTTTGTCGAAAGTGCAATATTTTTTACTTGAAATTTTAGAGATTTGAAGCATTTCAAATTTAATTTAGTATAGTAACTGCATTGATTTGATATAAAAGAATTTACCCCTATCAAACTATTATTTTTAGGAAAGGGGCGTGGGAAAGTAGAAAAGGGGCGTGGTAAAGTAGAAAGGGGCGTGGGAACGTAGAAAAGGGGCGTGGAAAAGTAGAAAGGAGGCGTGGGAAAGTAGAAAGGGGCGTGGGAAGATAACAAGGGGCAAACATTTTTCTGAATAAATACTGTTAGAGCCACCCGATTATAATAAATGAACGGTTTATAAATAAGAGAAACCAATATCTGAAGAGTTTCTAAAGCCTAAGGAATTATTTATTAATAAAACATTGTTTTTCTGGATATAAAAGTAAAATATTTATTCCCAAAATTGTTATTATGAAAGTTTCGAAGACGAGAGAATAAAAAGAGAGCCGGGGAAGAAGATTTATAGTGATTTTGTAGTTGCCGAGTGTGGCAAGGATCCTGAGCACGTGACCAACATATCAAGTCCCTCTCGTATCATTCACGGCTCTTTCCTGCAGGACGAATGAGTCCTTTTCACGGGACGCCGAGATTCCGATCAGCGTCAACTCGAGGGAAAATTTCCTTATGGAAAGGGGCGTGGGAAATTAGGAAAAGTTAATAATATTCTCTTATAATAATGCTAGGAAATTGCAGTTTTTTCTGGAATTTTTAACTTTTTGTTCACTTTTCACTTGGTGTGACGTAAATAATTAATTAAAGTTAACATAATTATTTGTTTAAACAATTATATATTGTATTTGAAAAATGCTAGAAAGTTGCGGTTTTTTCTGAAATTTACAACTATTTGCCTACTTTTCACAAAGGTGAGTTTATAATTAATTCAGTTTAGCAAAAATAATTATTTAAACGAATTATTATTGTTGATCACTATCTTCTTCTTTGTCAATGCAAGATAGTTGCGATTTCTTTTGAAATGTTTAACTTTTCACCCACTAGAAAGTTGCGGCTTTTTCTGAACTCTTAAACTTTTTCTTTACTTTTCACTTAGTGTGGTAATAATTAATGCTAGTTAACGAACATGCTTATTTAAACAATTGATTGTTAAAATCCGGCATTTTTTGCATAATTCGCATAATCTATAACCCCAAGGTGGTTTACTATAAATAACAAAGATGATCACGCATTTCTCATTTTTCTCAAATATTTCACGCAATTCAGTTCCGCTTTTTTCAGACCTTCAGAAATCGTATAATTTTGACATTTATCAACTTTTTTATTGTTCTATTATCCTTGTATATATGAATCTTAAAAAAAATCTGCTGAAGCTCTGAGAATAAAAAGTTTCCAATTCAAGTCAGATTTCAAAGCTACATTGAATAAAAATTCAATGTTTTTGAAATTTTTTCTAATAGATATTAGAAATTTTTCATATTGTAAACAAATTTTTTTCATTCTTTTTCACATATTATTAAGGTTGATGATCAGATTATTCCAATATTTTTTGCAAATATAATTATGACTCGAAAAGTTTTTGAGTTTCACTCATTTTTTAAGAGATTTTTAATTCAAAAATTTTTAATTTGTTGAGCAATTTTAACTATTAGTTTTTAAAACAATTTTTCATCGTTTGAACAATTCAAAATTGTTTATATAATTTTTTTTTTCTAATGTGTAAATCGTAGCATACTATCTTTGTCGATTTTTATTTTATTTTAAACAAAATAGTGTCATTTTTAACCAAAAAGATGAATCTTCAACCAATGTATTTAATTTTTAATAAAATAGTTCAATTCTTAATCAAGTAGATGAATTGTCAACCAAAAAAGATGTCAATTTTGAATTAAAAAACCGTTATATTTGACAGAAAATAAGAATTTTCAATAAGTAGATGAATTTTTAAACAAATAGTTAAATTCAAAACCGAAAAGATGAATTTGTAAACCAGAAGATTAATTTTCTATTAAAAAAGAAGGATTTTCAACAAGATAGTGAAATTTTAAACCAAAAACATGAATTTTCAACAACAAAAAATCCATTTTTAATAAATTAGTTTAAAGTTTGATGAGTTAGTTGCATTTTAAATAAAAAAGATAATAATTAAAAATGAAAAAAAGTTGAGTTCAACCAAATGCTAGAATCTTCAACTAAAAGATACTTTTTAATCAGAAAGATGAATTTTCGACCCAAAAAAAACCATTTTTAACAAAATAGTTAATTTTTTGATCCAAAAGATAAATGTTCAACCAAAAAAAAAATAAGTTCTTGGCAAAATATTTCAAGTTTCAATCAAGTACTTGAATTTTCAACCAAAAAAAGATGTTAATTTTTAATTAAAAGCAGTTCAATTCAACCAAAAAGAAGATTTTTCAACAAAATAGTTCAATTTCCAACCAAAAATATGAATCTTCAACCAATTAATTAAATTTTCAACTAAGAAAGATAAATTTTTCATCAAAAATGGAATATTAAAATTTTTAATTAAAAAAAATTAAGCTTTAATTTTAAAAACTTTTTTAAATAAATTAATTAACTTTTGAACCAAAAAGATAATCTTCAAATAAAAAAAAATTTCTTGACAAAATACTTCAACTTTCAACCAAGTGAAAAACAAAATATATAATTTTTAAAATTAAGTGACACCCAGATGTGACACCTCCTTCGTTAGTTTCAACTAACCAGTATGAATCACTGAAAAAAAATTCCAAAAATATTAGAACAAATATTATATTAATAGCAATTATTCAAATTGTTTAAACTGGTCAAACCATTATTATTATTAAGAAAGGGGCGTGGGAAATTAGGAAGGGGCGTGGGAAAGCCTAAGGAATTATTTATTAAAACAAAATTGTTTTTATGCATAAAACAGCAAAATATTTATTCCCAAAATTAATAATAATAATAGCAATACAAATTAATTTTCAAAATTCTTACTACCAAGTTTAAAGAAAAATGTTGAAAATTGCCTCGAGCACTGAAGAATTGAAATAGCGTCTAATTACATTAATACAATTTAGTTCCATCAATCATTAAAGAAATTTCAGATAATCATTTCCCCTGTTTTTAAATGATTATGTAAGTGCTTGGGGGGGGGGGTCGACACACAAAAGGTGTTTAGTCCGAAATTTGAAACATTTTAAGCCCTGCTTTACTCGGTTTCAAATTATGTCTTTTGGTTTGGAGATTAACCGGAAAAACTGAACTTCCTATGTGAAATTTAGCTTAAATAAAAGAAGAAGTTGAAAACGATGGAAAGTTTGAACGAATAAACTTTTCTACGTGTTAATTGTCTTATCGGTTAAACGAAGAAATTATTCGAATCGTTTAATCCGATCAAACTATTATTATTTAGCAAGGGGCGTGGGAAATTAGGAAGGGGCGCTAGTTTTTTTCTTCAAACAAACCTTTTTCTGAGTGAGTACTTTCAGAGCGAACCTATTATAATAAATTAACGGTTTATAAATAAAAGAAATTACTTCTTTCAGTGAGTGCAACGAGCTTTTTTTGCTGTGTAACGTATCTGTAAGGAGTATCTTCAAAAAAGAAAGTTACTCACCCCCCACAGCTTGTTGGCTTGGTTGGCTCGAAGAAGACTGCCACCTCTTCTTAGGAGGAAGTGTAATACGTGAGTCGCCCTGCGCACTTAATTCTGTAAGAACAAATAAAAATGGATGAATTTTTTATTTTAAATACTAAAACTGAGACAAACTTGCTACAGAATTGGTATTTTCATTCATTCGAGCCCATGTATTGTGTCGTTGCAGATTTTTTAATCAACAAAAGTCAATCGTGAACATAAAATAAATGGATCTCTAGCACTTCAGGGACCGTACGATGCTACGCAGCTCGATTCGTCGATATCTTCAGAACTTAATTTAGGCTGGTTTGCTTTGATTTTTATTTTCATTATATGTACCGCCTCCTCAGAATCAACATCATCGATGGACAACAAGAGACATTGAGAAATGGTAGCTGTATAGCTGATGCACATACTACATGCTATACCATATTGTTACGAGAGCAAGATCCTTTCTTGAGTTACCGGAGAATCTGCTGATCAGTGTTTTATATCAATTGTGTGCGAAGAGTAAGGACCACGATTTAAACTCAAACTGTTAAAGGCGAGCATTAAAACATTGTATTTGAATATAAATCCTACAGCTCTGCAACAAAACCCCTATAACAAACAATAGAGTCAAAACTAAACCACACGCAGAAAGTAAATTATTTAAAGAAGTCAAGAAATCACGTATGCCTGTTCATAATGAAGAAAATGGATATTTTACTCAGGATTATTGATAACAGAGTTTAGAAACAAAGGATAACAATATTAAGATTAATTTTTAAAGCTCCGACTTTCACACCTTTAGGAAAAGAAACTCTTATAGAGATATTACAATACCTCTATGATTATTACCCCGAAATAGGATTTCATCAATGATTCAACAAAACCAGAGGAATAACTAAAGAACAAAGAAAACCCATCATCAAAGCAGCTCACCCGAACCACCTTGGTGAGAAAAGTACAATTAAAAAACAAGAGAAATTGGCTAATGGAATAATATGGACGAAGAGATTGCAAAGTATGTAAAAGCATACCCTAATTGCCATTTGCAAAAAACAACAAGAGTCACTAAAAAAGCACAGTCCAGAAACACCTACTAAACTTTACCCAAAAATCGCGGTATACGTTTTTGGTCCCTTACCAGAAACAAAATCAGGAAACAAAAACATCTTAAGTATCCAAGACAGATTATCAAGGTATACAATTCTAGTACCTATGAAAAATGAAACCGCAGAAACTGTAATTGAAAGTATGATTGATCACAAACTTCTTATCAGCATTAATGCAACAATTTGAAGATGCATTGAATTTTAAGCATATAAAAACATCTTTCTACGCACATGCAAATGATAGCATAGAAGGAATGCATTCAATCTTTAAAAATCTCATTAAAACATCAATGGCAGATAACATTGAACAATGGGATGGAAATCTGAAATTTATGAGGTTCGTATTTAATGCAGTTAAAAATACAAGTACGGGTTTCTCACCTTTCGAGATAACCTTCGGAAGAGATCCTAATATCACATCAGCAATACCAAGATCACCAACCCTTACGTATGCTGATTCAATGAAGAAATGAGAAACGAAACACAAATACATCATTGAGAAAGCTAAAGAAATAATAGAAGTTAAATGAGATAAGATCAATAAATGTTTAGAAGAAAATATAGTGAAATGTCATCCAGTTTACAAAATAGGACATCAAGTCAAATGTAAAAATAATATAAAACAAAATAAATTAGGCCCAAGCTGGAAAGATCCAGGAATAGTTACAGTAATTACATTTAATAATAATTTGAACATTAAATTTGAAGGAAAAAATCTTTAACTTTATATTGATCAAGTGATGCCATATTATATTTTATGCAAATAATTATTCTGTCCCTATGAATGTTGATGAAAACGACACAAGCAAACTAAATCCTATAAGAAATTTATGGAAAGATCTACATAGAGGAAATCAGCAAAGCTCATTTATGAATATGATACAAACTTTCTCGTATATTCGGTATCTTACCGATAAGTTTCTTTGTTACCTTTTCCAATTTTATGTTGTCGAGAATTTTCGAACTCTAGTTGAAACTCGCTATATTTTTGTAGCGGTCGCTGAGGTACTAAATCGGTCATATTTTCACGAATTGTGAATTTTGAAACGTGGTCGCCACTGTATTCTCTTCTCGAGGAACTGACACCGAGCAAAACTGAGGATCATCCCGAGGAAGACAAGCCCAATTTGATTCTTAATGTCCAACGAATCCGCCTGGTGTTCGCCTCCGGTTTTCTTCATTCTGACATATGTTGTAGTACTCGAAAAACTAAGCGACACGTGTTTTTTCTTATCTGCCCAAATCGGGTTTTCGGAGGTGAAAACCGCCCCGGAAAATTGGGGTTTTAAATACGCAGTTAATGATTTCTCATATAGCAGCGGTGGCTTTCGCAATGAAACCAACTGGACACGTATGCAGGATAGACTCCTAAACTTGGTTCAACATCAGATGGACCTGCAAAGAGCAGTCTAATTTCGGAGAAGTGGCAAAACAAAAACTAATCGCCCGATAAGTGTTGTTAAACATCGATTCAGACAAGTAAGATCAGAACGTCAATTGAGGTGGTAGGCAGGTCAAGTCAATAAAGGCGGTACTTATATGGAAAAATTACATCGTATTTCAGACTGCACTTTAAACAATTTATAAAGTGAAATTGATGCTGGTATGATGGTCCACGATGTAGATTTATAAAAATGGGCTCAACATGCTAAAAAAATTCTTGGTTTTCAAGATACACGATTTAAATCATATGACTGGTGGGTGTGGCAGTTTAAAAAAACTCAGAATATCCAGAAAAGTCAATAAATTTATCACGAGAAAAACACTTTTATACTTTTCGACTATGACATGAAGCTGCACATACCAAATAATGTTGTAAAGTGACAGTTTTTAGTACATAATCAATTATCATCGCCAAGATATTACAACCTTTGTAAATACTTCCGCTTTGAAAGTAGCTGCGTCACAGAATAACCAGGAGAATTTGATAATCCAGTAGATTTTTCCTTCAAGACATTTTCCAACACATTGTGTGAAGTTCAATCATGTGAAAAGGTAGCCGTTATTAAATGTTCGTGGTGCAAAAAATCCTTCTTATTCGAACATTTCTTCGAAGAGCATCATTACTCTACCACATACAATGAATAATAAAGTATGATAATGCTTGCTGGTATTATAAATCTATTTTTTATAATCATGTTCACATTTTTCTAACAATTAAAAATGTTCTGTAGTACAATGCATTTAAGATATACATAGACTCAAATCACATGTGACATAAATGCTTCCCAATGTAAGGCCTACTTCTGACAATGAAAAATTATGTAATGGAAGTTCCTTAATTTTATGGAAACATGCAATTATTATGCATTATCTCCAAAAACATACAGAAGGTTAAAGACATCGTAGGACAAAAGTCACAAGCCTCAGAAAGTGGACATAAGTATAAAAATTATAAGTATGGTCACCCTAATTAAACTTACCAACAAAATCCAGATGAACCGAAAATGTAAGAATTAGAATGTAACTGGCGATCTTCATTTCTTCGTCGGTATTGGACAGATTTCCTGAATGTCGACTGAGACTGATGTGGAAAATTTTGCCGCAGAAACTGAAACTGCCACGTTTTGTAAATAGGCTCTATGTGCGCATGAGTGATGGAGGCATGTAAGTCCTTACTGTCTCTTATGGAAATTTTTGTTTTTAATATGTAAACATCGAGATATTAAAAAATCACGTAATAGTCAAGAACTGAAGCTAAGAATAAATATCATTTATTACTTTGGTGTCAGTAAACATTTCGTTTATTATTATCACATCATATTTGTTAAATGTTTTATAACTACATGTACTTCTATTAGCATAGCATAAAATTACCAAGTCAAACTAGTTTTTTTCATCTAAAAAAACATTTTTCCGAGTTGATACTTCCAGAGCACTAAAGAAATGAAATAGGTTCTAATTCCATTAATACAATTTAGTTCCATCAATCATTCAAGACACGAAATTTCCTTGTTCTTTTCCACGTTTCTGAACCATCAATCCTTCTGTCGACGGCGAATGAAGTTGCTGCCTCATCCATTGCTGTCCTTTCCTTTTGACGTTTTTATTCGCTCCCCGGCGACTCGTTCACAAGGTGTACATGCTTATGAGACGAGTGAACGGACTCCATATAAAAATCGCAATACTCGAAGGTCCCCTTTTGGTTCTTGAAATCAAGCCGGAGGCAGTTTTCCAGATCGGCAGATCTGGAAGAAAAATGCAGGGGAAAAAAATAAAAAGAGAAAGCATTCAGAAGGATTTAAGGCTCCCATAAATCCGCTGAGCCATCCCTTAAACCCACCTCGCAGTGGTCAGCTACCTTTTACCAGATTGTGCTCTCGATTCTCTCGCTAGGTTTTAGTTTTCTCATTTCCATCGGCCAGAGGTCTTTTCCTCTATATGCATCGACTTTACGGCATCAAGTCTTAAATCTTGAAGAGAGGAAGGGTTTTAGAGACTATTACATTTTGCAGGCGGTACTCTTCGAGAGGATCAACTGATTTCTAAATGAAGCGGAAAGACTTATAGAGTAACTCGGTTTCTAAGTATAAAAAGGGTCGGTAGCAGATTTAGAAACTTTTCTAGAACTGCTGGCCCACGCAGTTTCTTAGCGGGCAGTGCGCAAGTACTCAGTCGAGTATATTGCGCAATATTAGGCATTCCAATTGGAAACGGCTCAGGCGGCCCTGACTGTTTACGTTTTGAGCGTACTGATTTAGTAACAAGGCTAGTGCGAGGAAACCCCCGAAACTGTTATTATATGGGACTTCGAGTGTATTACGTGACGCTATTATAAGTGATTTTTGACTCAACCCTCCCTCTTGCGACAATTTGTGACATTCGGGTGAGTGGAGCCGTTTTTAGGCGCGAATTCCTACCTTACCGACTTCGAGAACATTCTGAAGCTGAAGTGGTTCGTGTCCATGCTAAGTTCCCAGAATGTTTTCTAAGGGTCCCGATGACGTCACAAGATGACTTTGTTGAAAATCAATTTTTTTAGACTAAAAATTTAACTTTTCTGTGTTTCCTTGAAAATTTATCTTTTTTAGTTTAAAATTCATCCTTTTTAGTTAAAGCTTCAACTAATCGGTAAAAATATATGTATTTTGTTTATAATTTATCTTTTTTGTAGAAAATTAATCTTCTTGGTAAAAAAATAAACTTTTTGGTTGAAAATTCATTTTTTTTTAAGATTCATTTTGCATGAAAATACATGTCTTTGCTTAAAAATTGAACTATTTTGCTACAAATTCGTTTTTCTTAGAAATAATTTTCTTCACTGAAAATGTAACTGTTTAATTTTGTGTTGAAAATTGATCTTTTCTGGTTGAAAATTAATGTTTTTTGTTAAAAATTCGTATTTTTTATAAGAAAATGATGGCTTGGTTGAAAATTAATCTTGTTTATTGAAAATTCATCTTTTTAGTTAAAAATTAAACTAATTTGGTAGAAAATTAAACTTTTTGATCAAAAATTAACATTTTTATTCAAAAATTAAAATATTCTGTTGCAAATTAGCTTGTTTTTGTTTAAATCAAATTTTCCATTTGAAAATGTAGCTATTCCATTTTTGGTTGAAAATTTCGCCATTATAATTTGAAAAATCAACTATTTGGTAAATAATTCTTTAATTTGTTCAAAGTTCATCTATTTCAGTAGAAAATTAATTTTTGTTTTAATTCAAAATCTTGGTTACAAATTAAGCCACTTTTATTGTCAAAAATTAAACTATATATTTGAAAATTTAGCTACTCTGTTGAAAATTACTTTTTTTGGTAAAAACTTTATTTTTTATCTCATATTGTAGCTATTCCATTTTTGGATTGCAAATTTTTTCTTTATGAATTGAAAATTCAACTATTTGGTCCAGGGAAATTGAAAATAATTAAAAAATATGAAAAAATGCATTGAAGTGAGTAAAATTAAGTGAATATAGAAGAATTTAAAAGGATTTAAAAGAACTCAGGGCGAATTACAAATTAATTGCAAAAACTATTTGAAAGTATACCTGAAATCCTGGAAAATGTATTAAAATCCCATGAGAGCTCTTAAAACCCCATGAAATCATTGAAATTCTCGGAAATCCCTTGAAATTGTTTAGATCGCTTGAAAATGCCTCAAAATTTTGTTAAATACCCTAAAATATTTAAAAAAGTAAAATTATAGTAAAAAAAGTTTTGGGAACCTTTTAAAATTTCCTAAAATACTTCGAATCCTTTTAAATCCCATTAAATTACGGAGATCCATTAAAAATTTCGTTGTAATCTTTTGAAATAACCTAGCATATTTAAAATTCTTAAAAATTTGAAGAAAAAAATAAAAATCTTGAAAATGCCAAGGATTTGGAATATGACTTTAAAATATTTCAAAAAGTATTCAGGGTGAATTCCAAAAAGTAATTTCAAACCTCTTCAAATCATTGAAACCCTACTAATTTATAAACAAAAAAGAATTCAAATGAATTTAAGGGGATTCAAAATAATTTGATAAAATACCTAAGAATTCAAGGTGAGGTTAAAAGACTTCAGGATTAATAAAATGAAAATTTTTGAAAATTAAAAAAAAAACATTGAATTAAGTAGAACTGAGTAAATTTAGAAGAATTCAAGTAAATTCAAAAAAGTCAAAAGAATTCCAAAGAATTTAAAAGAATTCAGGGTGAATTCCAAAAAGTAATTTCAAACCTTTTCAAATCTTTGAAACCCTACTAATTTATAAACAAAGAAGAATTCAAATTAATTTAAAACAATTTAAAAATATGAAAAAAGTTAACTGAATTCAGAAAATTGGAAATGAGCTCAGAAAAATTCAAGGGAATTCAAAAGAATTTGATGCAATACCTAAGAATTCAAGGTGAGGTTAAAAGACTTCAGGATTAATAAAATGAAAATTTTGGAAAATTAAAAAAAAAACATTGAATTAAGTAGAACTGAGTAAATTTAGAAGAATTCAAGTAAATTAAAAAAAGTCAAAAGAATTCCAAAGAATTTAAAAGAATTCAGGGTGAATTCCAAAAAGTAATTTCAAACCTTTTCAAATATTACATTTTTTGTATAAAATTCATCTTTTTAGATTAAAAATTCAACTCCTTGGTTGAAAGTTAAACTACTTTCTTAAAAATTCTTTTTTTTTTTGGTTGAAGATTTATAATTTTATTTTAAAAAGTTGCATTTTTTTGGTTGCAAATGAATTTTTTTAAATTAAAAATTTAAATATTTTCTTGAAAATTCAAGAGATTGGTTTTCAAATAACTTTTTTGTTGAAAATTTCACAATTTGGTATAAAATTAAATTATTTGGTATAGAATTAAACAATTTTGTAGAAAAATTGTTTTTTTTCTTTAATTGAAAATTAATTCTCCTTAATAAAAATGACACTGCACCATTTTTAGTTAAATATTTACCTTTTTTAGCTTAAAAATTCAACTATTTAGTTCGACATTTTTAGAAACGAAAAAAATACAGACTAAAAATTAACCAAATAATATTTGGGCCAACATCACATCTATTGTTGATAATATTTATTTGAAAATGTATGTAATTTGTTGAAAATTTGTATTTTTTGGTTTAAAATTGAACTATCTGATTAAAAATGTATGTATTTTGTTGAAAATTCGAATTTTCAACTAAAATTATGAATCTTCATAAAAAAAATCAATTTTCAGACAAATAGTTGAATTTCCAACACAAACGATAATTTTTTTTATGTAAAATACAATTTTTCAATAAAAGAGTTAATATTTTTGCCATGAAAGATTTTTCAGTCAATAAAGAAAAGTATTTCAACCTAATTGTCGAATTTTCATCCAAAATGACAAGTTTTCTACAAAAAAGTCGAATTTTCAAAAATAAAGTTAGTTGTCAACCAAATAAAATAAATTTTCAACGAAATAGTTCAATTTTCAACTAAAGAGAAATATTTTCTACAAAGAAAATTCAATTAATATACAAAAATATCTATTTTCCACAAAAAATAGAATAGTTTAATTATCAGTTAAAGA
This sequence comes from Andricus grossulariae, assembly GCA_011634705.1. Lineage (NCBI taxonomy): Eukaryota > Metazoa > Arthropoda > Insecta > Hymenoptera > Cynipidae > Andricus > Andricus grossulariae. The sequence continues at coordinate 177,335,381 of JAABKJ010007545.1, forward strand.
AACGAATTTTCAACTGAAACGATACATTTTCAACAACAACAAAATGAATTTTTAACCAAATAGTTGAATTTTCAACGTAAAAAATATAATTTTTCAACCAAAGTAAAATAGTTCAATTATAACTTAGAAAAATAAATTTTTAACAAAAAAACGAATTTGCAACAAAATAGTAAAATTTTCTATGCAAAAAATAAATTTACAACCAAAAAAAATTTTGTTTAACGAAATTGTTAAATTTTCAACTAAATAAATGTATTCACAACCAAGAAGATTACATTTCTGTCGAAAAGGATCAATTTTTCCACAAAAATATGGGATACTTGAATTTTCAGTCTGTAAAAAAAAAAAAATTCAACTAAAATGATGAATCTTCAAACAAAAAAATACAACTTTAACTAAATAGTTGAATTATTAACCAAAAAAATGAACATTTAACTGAAAAACATAAATTATTAACCAAAAATAAAATAGTTAAATTTTCAACCAAAGGAATTAATTTTTAAACAAAAATGGAATAGTTAAATTTTCAGCCACAAAAAAATTTCAATCAAATCAAATAAATTTGAACGAAATAGTTAAATCTTCAGTCAAAAAGATGAATTTTTCATCAGAAAGATTAATTTTCTACCAAAAATCATGAATTTTCAACAAAGTATATTAAGTTTTTACAAAATTGTTAAATTTTAAAGCCGAAAGGACGAATTATCTACGAGAGATAAATTTTCAAGAACAAATATTAATTTTCGACCAAAAAAGACAAATTTTTGATAAAATACATGAATCTCAATTAGAAAAGATCAATTTGCAATAAAAAATATTAATTTTTAACCAAAAATGAAATTGTTACATTGTTGATAAGAAAATTAATTCTCAACCAGAAAAAATTTTTTTTAATAAAATAGTTATATTTTCTACCTACCAATATGTATGTTCAAACAAAACAGACAAATTTTCAAGAAAACTCTTGAATTTGTTTTTTAGTTAATTTTCAATAAAATAGTTGAAAATTCTATAAAATTGATGACCTTGTAATCTAAGAAAACGATTTTTTTACAAAAATAATTTTCAACCCGACAATATGATGTTTAAACAAAAAAGTTAACTTTTAACCAAAAAGTTGATTTTTCTACCAAACTGTGGAAATTTAAAACCAAAAAAAGATAAATTGTCTATAAGAGTTGAATTTTTAACCAAAAAATAATTAATTTTAATCAAAAAAGTTCATTTTCAATAAAATTATTGAAGATTCTATAAAATTGTTCAACTTTTAAGCCAAAAAGATGAATTTTCAATCCGAAAATACGATTTTTAAACAAAAAAGTTCATTTTTTACCAAACATTTGATTTTTCTACCAAACTGTGAAAATTTCAAACCAAAAAATATAGATTGTCTGCAAGAGTTGAGTTTTTAACAAAAAAAAATAATTTTCAACCAAAAGGGATACATTTTCGAACCAAAAAGACAAATTTCCTACAAAACAGTGAAATTTTCAACCCCAAAATATGAATTTTCAACAAAAAAGTTAAGTTTTCCTAAACCGGTTGAAGTTTCTATACAATTTTTGAACTCCCAATCCAAAAAATGACTAATTTTTAAAAAAGTTGAAGTTTCAACCCCAAAATATGAATCTTCAATAAAAAAGTTCAATTTTAACAAAATAGTTCAATTTTCTACACAATTTTTGAACTCTCAATCAAAACAAATGACTAATTTTTAAAAAAGTTGAATTTTCAACCCGAAATTAAATTCAAACAGGAAATATGAATTTTTAACCAAATAGTGGAATTTATTATCCAAAAATTCGATTTTTGAACAAAAAAGTTCATTTTTAACCAAACAGTTGATTTTTCTACCAAACTTTGGAAATTTCAAACCAAAAAAGGTAGATTGTCTACAAGAGTTGAATTTTTAATAAAGAAAAAATAATTTTCAACCAAAAAAGTTAGTTTTCAACCCTAAAAGACAAATTTTCTAAAACAAAGTGAAATTTTCAAACGGAAAATATGAATTTTCAACCAAATAGGGGAATTTTGAACCCAAAAATACGATTTTTCAACAAAAAAGTTTATTTTTAACCAAACATTTGATTTTTCTACCAAACTATGAAAAATTCAAATAAAAAAAGACAAATTTTCAACAAAAGAGTTGAATTTTTAACCCAAAAGAATTATTTATCAATAAAAAGTTAATTTTTAACCCAAAATGACAAATTTTCTAAAAACAGTAAAATTTAAAACCAGAAAATATGAATTTTCAACCGAATAGTTCAATTTTTAACCCGAAAATATGATTTTTGAAAAAAATTAATTTTTAACCAAACAGTGGAATTTTCAACCAGATAGTTGAATTTTCTAATAAACTGTGGAAATTTCAAACCAAAAACGACAAAGTTTCATCAAAATACATGAATTTTCAATTTGAACAAAATTTAACAAACAGTTGAACAATTAAGTTTTTAGTTAACAAAATTAATTTTCAACAAAAAACAGAACAAATATTCAACAAAATAGTTAAGTTTCCAAATATGGAGATGAATTTTTAATTTTAAATGATGAATCTTCAACAAAATAAATTAAAAAAAAAGAGTTTAACTTTCAACCTACTACTCAAATTTTCCATAAAAAAGACGAATTCCCAACAAAATACATTTATTTTTAACTAAAAAAGATAAAATTTCAAACGAAAAATTGACTAGTTAAATTTTCAGTAAAAAGTTAATTTTTAATCAAAAATAAAGCGAATTTTCAATTTAAATGATGAATCTTCAAACAAAAATATTAATTTTTAACAAAAAAAAGATAACATTTCAAACGAAAAATTGACTAGTTAAATTTGCAGTAGAAAAATTAATTTTTAACCAAAAATAAAACGAATTTTGACTTTAAATTATGAATTTTCAAACAATAATATTAATTTTCAACAAGAGATAAATTTTCGAACCAAAAAGACAAATTTCCTGCAAAAACATTAAAATTTTCATCTTGAAAATATGAATTTTTAACCAAATAGTTGAATTTTTATCCCAAAAAGATGAATTTCCAACCAAGAAGATTAATTTTCTACCAAAAAATGTGAATTTTCAACAAAATCATTAATTTTTCACCAAAATTTTCAACAACAACAAAAGACGAATTTTCAACAAAATAGTTAAATACTTATTAAAAAGACCATTTTTCTACAAAACAGTATTAATTTTCAACCCCAAAATAAAAATCTTCCACAAAAAAGTTAATTTTCCATAAAACAGTTGAAGTTTCTATACACTTTTTGAACTCTCAATCGAAAAAAATGACTAATTTTTAAAAAAGTTGACTTTTCAATCCGAAAATATGACCTTTAAAAAAAAGTTCAGTTTTAACAAAATAGTTGAATTTTCTACAAAATTTTTGAACTCTTATTCCAAAAAAATGAATAATTTTAAAAAAAGTTGAATTTTCATCCCGAAAATATGAGTTTTCATCAAAAAATTTTAGTTTTAAGAAAACAGTTGAAATTTTAAGACAAAAGATGATTTTTCTACAAAGCAGTGGAATTTTTAACCCAAGAAATAATTTTTTTAATCAACCAAATAGTGGAATTTTTAAGTCAAAAATTCAATTTTTGAAAAAAATCGATGTTTGAAAAAAAATTCATTTTTTACCAAAGAGTGGAATTTTCAACCAGATAGTTGAATTTTCTAACAAACTATGGACATTTCAAACCAAACGCGACTAAAAAATGGAAAATTCACATTTTTTTGGTAGAAAATTAATCTGCTTGGTTGGAAATTCATCTTTATGGGATAAAAATTCAACTATTTGGTTAAAAAATCATATTTTCAAGGTGAAAATTTAAATGTTTTTGTAGGAAATTTGTCTTTTTGGTTCGAAAATTTATCTCTTGTTAAAAATTAATATTATTTTTTTCGACCAAAAAATACAAATGTTGAAGAAAATACAAGAAATTTCCACCATAAAGTTTAATTTTAAACTGAAAAAGATCAGTTTTCAACAAAAAAACAAACTATCAAACCTTAACAAAAACAGATTTATTTTCAACCAAAAAAAAGGAATGAATTTTTAAGGCAAGAAGATAAATGTGACAATAAAGATTTTGCAGTCAAGAAATAAAAAAATCAATCAAACTGTTGAATTTTCAAGCCAAAAAGACGATTTTACTACAAAACATAGTTGAATTTTCACCCCCAAAATATGAATCTTCAACAAAAAAGTTAATTTTCGATAAAATGGTTGAATTTTCTATGCAATTTTTGAACTTTTGAGCGTAAAAACTAAATTATTAAAACCAAAAATTGAAAGCCCAAGCCAAAAATATGAATTTTCTACAAAACAGTTACATTTTCAACTCGAAAATATGAATTTTTAACCAAAAGAGATGAATTTTCACATAAAAAAACCAATTTGCAATTACACAAGATTTTTCAGTCAAGAACAAAAAAAGAAATCAACAAAAATCGTCGAATTTGCAGGCTAAAAAGGCGAAATCGAAAAAACAGTTGAATTTGTAATCGAAAAATATGAATTTTCAAAAAAAGTTAATTTTTCCAAAAATTGTTAAATTTTCAACCGAAAAGATGAATTTTTTACATCGTAGTTCAACTTTTAACGAATTATTTTATTTTTAACAAAATAATTAAATTTCCAACCAAAAGAGATTAATTTTGAACCAACAAACTTGAATTTTTGACCCGAAAATATGAATTTTCAACAAAATAATAAAATTTTCAACCATAAAAAATGACTTCTTAATCAAAAAGATGGTATAAGATTTTTCAATTATAAAAAATTGACTTTCAGCGAAAAAGAGTTGGTTAATAAACAAGAAAAAGGGGAATTTTTTTAAAATAGGGGAAAAAGGAATTTTTTTAAAAAAAGGGGGAAAGGGGAGAAATAGGGGAAAGACTGTGAATTTTGAAATTTTGTAATATAAATTTTGGTTTTTATTCGAAATTTGGTGATTGGTTCCAAATTTTTTTTTATTTAAATAAAAGATATACTTACAGGTTGAATTTGCGCGTGGAAGACCTTGTCGCTGTATTTGTAAGTCAGGACATAGGATCCAGGATTACTTTTACTTTCTCTGACCAGGAATACACTGTAAAAAAAAATTTAGTTAGGAGCAAAACTCAATTTTGAAATATCAGTTAAAAAACTTAAATATATCAAGACACCATTTATAAATTAAATCAATGATTAATTAATTATTTAATAAATATAAAATTAAAAATTCCGACTTTATTATTAAATTTAATGACAGGATTGAATCCATTTCAAAGTAAAGCTCATACAGAAATTTCTTCAAATAAATTTTAAGGAAAAAATTCAAAAATTCTATTTTCAGGAAAAAAATCTTCCCGGTATAGTGTCTTAACTATTAATTAAATTAAATAAATTATTTTACATATATTAGTATTTTTAATCAATGATTATCCACCGTAGTTGATAAGATGCAGAAGCTTAAAAAAAATATTGAAAAAAAGGGTGAGGTTTTCTGAAAATATTATTTTCGTTTTCAAAATTCGAAAAAAAAAAGATTTTCTGCAAAAACCCAGCTTTTTTATTTTTTTCAATATGCTAAACCATCTTTCTGATCGAGATATTTTTTTTTCCTGAAAGTATAATTTTCTAATTTTTGTTAGTAATTTATATAGTTTTAAAGAAAAAATTTGAGCTTAATTTTCAACAAAATAAATTAATTCTTGACAAAATAGATCAATTTTTAACCTAGAAAGATGTATTTTTAACGGAATAGTTGAACTTTTAACTAAAAAATATAAATTTTCAACCAAAAATGGAATAGTTCAATTTTCAGTTCAAAAAATTATTTTTCAACGAAAAAATAAGAATTTTCAACAATATAGTTAAATTTTCAACTAATAAAATAGTTCACCTCTCACCCAAAAAGATAAATTTTTTAAAAATTTGTTGAATTTTCAACCAAAAAGAAGAATTTTTCGCCAAGGAAATTAATTTTCTACCAAAAAAGACGAATTTTCAACAAAACAGTTTAATTTTTAAGCAAAAAAGGTGAATTCTCTACAAAAAAGTTGAATTTTCAGCCAAAAGGTTCATTTTCAACCAAATAGTTAAACTTTCTATAAAAATAATAGAATTTTAAATCCCAAAAGACAAATCTTTAATAAAATAGTTAAAATTTTAGGCCATAAAAGCGAATTTTCTACAAAATATTTGAATTTCCAACCAAAAAGTTAATTTTTAACCAAATAGTTAAAATTTCAACTAAGAAGATTAATTTTCTACCTAAAAATACAAATTTTCAACAAAATACATGAATTTTGAATCAATAGTTGAATTTTCAACAAAAAACTATCAATTTTCAACCAAAACAGGATTACATAGTTAAATATTCAGTAAAGAAATTAATTTGCAAAAAAGGAATTTTTAACCAAAAATGATGAATTCTCAATGAAAAATTAAATACTTTTTTAAAAATTAAAAATCATGAATTTCAAATCAAAAATAGAATAGTTAAATCTTCAGGTGCAAATATTCATTTTCAACTAAAAACTATGAATTTTCAACAAAAAATGGAATACATAGTTAAATATTCAGTCAAAAAAATTAATTTGCAAAAAACGAATTTTTAACAAAAAATTATTAATTCTTAATGAAAAATTTATTGCTTGAATTTTCAAACACCATACATTTTTAATCAGAAATAGAAAAGTTAAATTTTCAGGTACAAACATTAATTTTTAATTAAAAACGATCAATTTTCAACCAAAAATGAATTATTTAAATATTCAGTAAAAAAATAATTTGCAAACAAAAAATTGAACAAAAAAGATTAATTCTTAAAGAAAAATATAAGCGTTAAATTTTCAGTTACAAAATTATATTTCAACAAAAAAAGACAAATTTTCGACAATATAGTTAAATTTTTAACTAATAAAATGAAATTTTATCAAAGTAGTTGAACTTTCAAATGAGTAGTTGAATTTTTCATCATTAGTAACAAATTTTTACCATAAAATACGAATTTTCAACAAAATACATGAATTTTGAATCAAATAGTTGAATTTTCAACTGAAAATGATAAATATTTAATCAGAAATGAAATAGTTAAATATTGATTAAAAAAAAATAATTTGCCAAAAATTTGAAAGTTAAATCTTCTGTTAAGAGAAGTACTTTTCAACAAAAACGACGAATTTTTGACAAAATAGTTGAATTTTTTTACCAATAAAATGAATTTTTATTAATAATTTTTTTTAACCAAAAGAGAATAATTCTGGAACAAAAATATAATAGTAGACTTTAAAAAGAAAAATAATTAACGTTCAACGAAAAATAATCAGATTTTCTTATTGGGTTCTATTAATTCAATTTGAATTTAGGGGCAACCTCTCTACAGTAGATAATGCAACATACAGTGGATTATCATTAATTAGGAGCACAAATAAAAGAAAAATAATTTATTGTAATTGTAATTTATATGCACATATAGTGTTTTAACTATTAATTAAATTAAATTAATTATTTTACATATATTTGTATTTTTAATTAATGATTATCCACTGTAGGATACATTATCCAGTGTAGGAAGGTTTCCCCTGAGCGAAAAAAAAACGAGAAAAAGTTAAATTTTCATTAAAACGGTACAAAAAAAAAAGGAATTTTTAAATATATTTTGTGTTTGAAATATTTTGTGTAGGGGAGACCCTTCTACAGTGGATAATGCAACCTACAGTGGATAATCATCAATTAAAAATACTAAAATATGTAAAATAATTAATTTAATATGATTAATAGTTAAGTGCATATAAATTAAGATTAAAATTAATTATTTTTCTTTTATTTGTGCTATTAATTAATAATTATCCACTTTAGGGAGTTTGCCGCCAGGAGAAACATAATCAGTATATTGTGTGTAAATTAAATTTGTGTAGAAATAGCGTTTTTATCAGTTAAAAAATAAATTTTCTTTTAATCCACTGACGGAGTGAAGCAACACAAAATTAAAATTCAAGTTTTACGTAATAATTTTTCATTCACTCTAATTATGATAATAATTGCGAAATGAGCAAAGCACTTCTTCATGAAATGTAGCTCGGAGGTCACGTAATTTTTCAAATGAATTTTAAACTAGAAGTTTGCGTAATTCGAGCAAAAAATTAAAATTGATAATTGTAATAGGGGAAACCTCTCTACAGTGGATAATGCAACCCACAGTGGATAATCATTAATTGAGAGCACAAATAAAAGAAAAATAATTAATTTTAATTTTAATTTATAAATACGTATAGTGTCTCAACTATTAATTAAATTAAATAAATTATTTTACATATATTAGTATTTTTAATTAATGATTATCCACTGTAGGTTGCATTATCCACTGTAGGGAGGTTCCCCCCTATGATGAATTTAAAATTTGAAAAAAGGGAAAAGTGAATTAAATAAAAATTAATAAATAAATAATATATGGGCCTTCAAGAGAAAAATGTATGTATTTCATAAATAGAGAAAATAGGTCGAAACAAAATTATTAGCTGGATTGAATTTCTTCTTTTTACACTGACAATCGCACCTCGAACTTTTGATTAACCCCAATAATAATTGACCCTGCATCCGATCTTTCTACTTGTGGATCATTCACTTCATTTACTTTAAATAGTGTATGAATCATTTAAAAAATAAAAAAATAATATAAAAAATACTTTACTGAAAAGAAATCATTTATAAAATCAAAAGAAAACAATTTCCGAAAGATAAAAAAAATAAATAGAACAAACTTGATTAGAAATTAATTTTAAATTAATAAAATTCTTACCTTTAACTTGAAAATTTTCAACCCAATATCAAAAGAAATTAATTTTAAACCATTTTTATTATTTATTTTATTAATTTTTAGGAACGAAAAATTAATTTTTCATCTATCAGTTGCATTTATAACATAATAGTTGGACTCCAACGCCCAGAGATGAATTTTTGAAAACACAATTAAATTTTCAACTGAAAAAATAAATTTTCAACCAAAAATGAAAAAAAAAACTAATTTTTTAACGAATTTTCAACAAAATAGTCCAATTTTCATCTAAAATGACGAATATGCAACAAAAGAATTAATTTTTATTCAAGTAGTTGAATTTTCAACCAAGCAGAATATTTTTTTACCAAAAAGACACATTTTTAACAAAATACATGATTTTTCAAACAAATAGTTAGATGTTCAACTAAAAAGATAAATTTACAATAAAAAATAAAATAGTTAAATTTTCAGTTGAAAAAAATAATTTTTGATAAAAAAAACATTTTTGAACAAAATACTTCCATTTTCAATAAAGATGACGAATTTTTAACAAAATAAATGAATTTGCAACTAAAAAATACAAATTTTCTCTAAAAATGAATAGTTAAATTTTCACTAAAAAAAAATTAATTTTTAACCAAATCAACGAATTTTTAAGAAAATAGATAAATTTTCAAACAAACCATTTTATTCTAAAATCAAGAATCTTGAGCCAAAAATCTCATTTTTGACTACAGAGTTTAATTTTCTAACAAAAAATACGAACTTTAAAAAAAATACATGAATTTCAACCATAAAAGATCAATTTTCAACCAAAAATGGAATAGTTATATTTTTAGTGAAGAAAATTAACTTCCAAAAAAAAAACGAATTTTTAGCAAAACAGTTACATTTTCAACCAAAGAGGTGAATCTTCAACTAAAATGATGAATCTTCAAAAGAAAAAATTAATTTTCAAACAAAAATCTAAATTTTTGACCAAAAAAGACAAATTTTCAACAAAAAAGAGGAAATTTCAACGAAAGAGGTTAGTTTTCTACGAAAAAAAAAATTTTAACTAAAAAAGATCGTTCTTCAATCAAAAAGAGAAAAGTTATATTTTTAGTTAAAAAAATTAATTATCAAAAAAAAAGAGTTTTCAATAAAATAATTAAGCTTTTTACCAAAGAAATTAATTTTCAACTTCAATGATGAATCTTCAACTGAAATAGTATTTTTCAGTTAAAAAAATTAATTATCAATCAAAAAATTGAATTTTTCACCAATAAGATGAATTTTCAATTAAATTTTTTGAATCTACAGTAACAAAAAAAATTACTTTTTTAAGTAAGTTTAAAAAATTATTTTAAAAAAGAGTTTTAAACAAAATAATTAAACTTTCAACCAAAGAAATTAATTTTTAAATTTAATGATGAATCTTCAACAGGACTAGTATTTTTCAGTTAAAAAATTAATTATCAACAAACAAAAAAGAATTTTCAACCAAACAGATGCAATTTTAAATAAAAGGATCAATCTTCAACAAAAAAAAAACTAGTTTTCAACAAAGTTGTTGAAGCTTCAACCAAGTAGTGAAATTATCAAACAAAGAAAGATGAATTCTCAAAAAAATTGTAATGTAGTAGATATTTTAACCAGAAAGATTTTAATTTTAAATCAAAAACAGTTAAATTTAACAAAAGAAATGAATTTTCAACTAAAAAAGATCAATTTTTAACAAAAAATATATAATTTATATTTTTATTGGAAAAAATTAATGTTTAAACAAAAGAAAGAGTTTTCAACAAAATAATTAAACTTTCAACAAAAGAAATTACTTTTCAACTTAAATGATGAATCTTCAACTGAAATAATATGTTTTAGTTGAAAAAATTAATTATAAACAAAAAAAAAACGAATTTTCAACCAAAGAGATGAATTTTCAACTAAAATGATAAATTTGCAATAAAAATTCGTGAATTCTCAACGAAAAATTAAATAGCAGATATTAAAACTATAAATATTTTAATTTTAAATAAAAAATAGTTGAATTCAACAAAAAAAAAACGAATTTTCAACTAAACAAGATCAATTTTTAACCAAAAATATAAAAGTTATATTTAAAAAAGAAAATTAATTTTTGAACAAAAGAAAGAGTTTTCAACAAAATAATTAAACTTTCAACAAAAGATATTACTTTTCAACTTAAATTATTAATCTTCAACTGGAATAGTATGTTTTAGTTGAAAAAATTAATTATAAAAAAAAAACAATTTTCAACCAGAGATGAATTTTCAACTAAAATGATAAATTTTCAATAAAAAATCATGAATTTTCAAGAAAAAATTAAATATTAAAACTATAAAGATTTTAATTTTAAATAAAAAATAGTTCAGTTCAACCTAAAAATATGAATTTTTAACCAAAGGGATGGAATTTTAATACAAAAGTTACTTAAAGTGCAACTCATAGACATTCATTGATTTGAAACGTTTTTTTTTTTTTTTCAAAATCCCTGACTTTCCCCTAATTTTCAGAGTATCCCTGACCTACCACCCTGTTTCGATAATTTGTAATAATAATAAATAATAATAATTTATTGATTCATTTTTATATTTCAGCGTTTCCTAACTCCGTACTTATTTCCAAGAAGGAGAGATGAGGGGAAATTGAGGGAGGTAAGTAGGGGAAAAATAGGGGAGGGGAAGTAGAATAAGTAAGGGGAAAGATAGGAAATGAGGGGAGAGGAAGTAGGGGAAATAAGGGGAGCGGACTGAGGGAAATGAGTAGAAATAAGGGGGCAGAGGAAGTAAGGAGAGGGGCAAGTAGATGAGGAAGAAGTAGGAGAAAATAAGGGAGGAGTAGGGGGAGGGGAAATGAGGGAGGGGAAGTAGGAGTGGTGGAAAATGAGGAAAGGGTAAGTAGGGGAAGTGAGGGGAACGGAACTAGAGGAAGTGAGGAGAAATAAGGGGACAGAGGAAGTGGAGAAGAAGTTGGAGAAGGGAGAAGTGAAGATTGAAGTGGGGGAGGGGGTAGTATAGGAGGAGGAGAAGTAGGGGAAGTAGGAAGTAGTAGAATAGGAAGTAGGGAAAATGAGGGTGGAGTATGGGGAGGGGAAATGAGGGAGGGGAAGTAGGAGTGGTGGGAAATGAGGAAAGGGTAAGTAGGGGAAGTGAGGAGAAATACGGGGGCAGAGGAAGTGGAGAAGAAGTTGGAGAAGGGACAAGAAGTTGGAGAAGGGAGAAGTGAAGATTGAAGTGGGGGGAGGCGGTAGTATAGGAGGAGGGGGGAAGTAGGGGAATGTAGGAAGAGTAGGAGAGTTTTTCAAAAAAACGCGAAAATTTGATTTAGCCCACTTACCCGTCAACCGAACCTCGATCCCTTATTATCGCAGCAGCTATTTCTCTTTTGAGATCTCCATGGAACCAGGGTTGGGTTGTGTGGATCCCGGTATCTACTTGCATCCTGGTTGTGTTTGTACCAGGAGATCTTCGTGAAAATGGTCTCCACCTCCTTTTCCAAATTACACCCTCACTCTCGGCGATGTCCTTTGCTTCCTTAGGATCCTCCACGATCCTTCCAACGCTTCCAGTAAAGTCCATAGCCACTCGAGACCGTATGGATTCCTGCAAACACAAATTATTATTATTATTATTATTATTATTATCATTATCATTATTATACCATTTAGCCATATCCCTTACGGGGGGTATACATTTTTAGATTAATCTAGAACTCTTCGACCCAGCTCGCTGATCAATCTCTCTAGCAATCGCCCCAGGCGAAGAGCTTCAGAAAGTCACCATTTAAAGCTCTCCACGCGGGCTGATTAGTATTCAAGGTCTTTCAGGCGTTCACTTCACTGACACTCTTCATCGTGCAATTCTTATAAACTATAATCTCGATTAATTAAAAAACAATACAAAAGTCGAAAATAAATTTTTTTTAAAGTAAAAAAAATCGTGCATTATTTTCTTGCACCATCTATGCACAAAAAAATTTTTAGTTGTATTTTCAACTAAATAGTTAAACATTCAAGACAAATAGACCAATTTTAATTTCAAAAAGTTGAATTTTCGTCAAAAAAGTTAATTTTCAGGCAAGAAAATAATTGAATTTTCCAACAAAAAATGACTTTAGTAAATAATTGAATTTCCAACAAAATAAATAAACTTTCAACAAAATAAATGATTTATTTTACCAAATGGCTGAATTTACAACTAAAAAAGATGATTTTTAAACCAAAAATGAAACAGCTAAATTTTCAGTTAAAAAAATTAATTTTCAACTAAATATGAAACGAATAATTAACATAATTGTTAAATTTTCAAATAAAGAGTGTAATTTGTACACAAAAAGTTTAACTTTCTATCAAAAAATACGAACTTTTAATAAATTTCATGAATTTTCAACCATAAAAGATCAATTTTCTGCCAAAAATGGAATAATTATATTTTCAGTAAAGAAAATTAATTCTCAACAAATAGAAAAACGAGTTCTCAGCAAAAAAGGTGAATCTTCAGTTGAAAAAATCAACTTTCAACGAAAAATGGAATAATTATATTTTCCGTAAAGAAAATTAATTCTCAAGAAAAAGAAAAACGAGTTCTCAAAAAAAAAAGGTGAATCTTAAACCAAATACATGAATTTTCAACCATAAAAAATAAATTTTCAACCGAAAATGGAATAGTTAAATTTTTGGCGAAGAAGATTAATTCACAAAAAAAAAACTAATTTTTAGCAAAATAGTTAAATTTTCAACCAAAGAGATATATCTTTAACTAAAATGATAAATCTTCAAAAGAAAAAATGAATGTTCTAGAAAAGAGTTCAACATTCAACCGAAAAATTGAATTTTCAACCAAAAAGTTCGTTTTTTAAACGTAGAGAATAATTTTTTATTCAAGAAAATCATTTATCAGCCATAAAAAATTAATTTTCAACCAATCAGATGAATTTTCAAATAAAATGATGAATCTTCAACAGATTTTTTTTTTTTTTTAACAAAGTGGTTCAAGCTTCAACCAAGTAGAAAAATTTTCAGTAAAAAAAGACGAATTTCAACCTCAAAGATTTCAATTATAAAGCAACCCGAGGACGCGTTCGGTGGCTTTGTCATAGGCCCTTCAGTTCTATTCCAAAGGAATAGAAACCGAAACCGAAATATATATATATATATATCAAATATAATTTTTCTCACCGTAAACAACATTTTAAGAGATTTCAAAAGTTTTGAAAATTTTCCAGTGAGTTGAAAGTACTTCAATATACTGCAAGAGATTTGAAGACATTTCAAAGGACCCCAAAGTGTTTCAAATAATGACAACATTTTTACTGTATTCAACCAGATTTGCCAAACATTTTAGAAATTTCATGAGATTTTAAGAAACTTCAAAGATTTCAAGCGATGGCAAAAGGTTTAGGATAGGATTTCAAATGGTATTAAAAGATTTTAAGAGTTTCAATCATTTCAGAGCTAATCTCAATTGCTTAAGGGATTTCGACAATATTTTAAGGGACTTCAAGGAGTTAAATCAAATTTCTAGTAAATGTACAAGCTTTCAAAGGGTTTCACGAGATTCCGAAGAAGTTTGACGGATTTTTATGTATTCTAAGGAATTACGAATGATTTGTATGGATTTCAAGGGTTTTTAAGAGATTTCGAAGGATTTAAAGCGATTTCATAAGATTTCAAAAAATTTCAGAAGATTTTAAGATATTGGAAAAAACATTAAAGTTATTTTAATTGATAGAGTATATCCTTGGATTTTAGAGGATTTGATGAGGTTTCTGAAGGTTTAGTGGAATTCCAAAGGATTTTTTAATATTATAAGAGATGGTAAGGTGTTTTGAGGAATTTTAGTGGTTTTTGAAATATTTTAATGGATTTTAATATATTGTAAAGGATTTCAAGAGATTTTTTTTCTCCACAGATTTCAGGGATTTCAATGAATTTTAAAGGAATTTCACAGATTTGAAGGGATCTCGCAAGATTTTACAAAATTTTACGTAATTTCAAGAACTTTGCCGATTTTTAGACATTTGAAGGGATTTCTACAGATTTTTAAGGATTACATGGGATTTCTATATAATTTTAAAGGTTGAAAGCGATTTCAAGTATTTTTCCCAGTTTTTAAAGGATTTTAAGAAATTTCCAGGGAGCTCAATCGTTTGAAAGAGATTTTAAAAGATTTTGTACAATATCCATGGAATTCGAAGTATTTTAAAGAGTTTTGTATCATCTTTAAATGGCAACTTCAATTTTACAGAATGTTTTTTCGGTCTTTTAAATTATTCTAAATGTTTGGTTTTTCAATTCTGTACTGCTACTCTTAATTTATGAGCAATTCCACGCCAAATAATTGACTAATTTCACCTACTGTTAGTAATTTTGATGAAAATTTTTGAATTCTTTCTCTTAGGTGTTGAAAGCAAAATCCTAAAATAATGTATGAAAATTTAAAGAACGTAGGAAATATTTAAAATGGAAAATTTTAGTCCCTTTTTGTAATCTTCATAACTCTAGTGATTTTAATGATATTAGAATGTATTCTTTGTAATTATGAATAATAAGACACAGTTTCAAATAAATATCTAATCTATCTATCCTCATTTTCTTGAATATCAATCAAATTAATTTAGTGTTTCCCTTTCAACGCCTAAGAAAACGTGTACTAGAATTTGTATTAAAATCACTAACAATAGATATAATTCTTCAGATGATTTGACATGGAATTATTGCTTTATGGTTCCATTTTATAATAAATAGGTTTAACTTAATTAAAATCCATTTTTTAAGTTTAATTTACTTCTTCGAGCTTTCTAGTATTTTTATCCAAGGATTTATCTGCTAGTCCTTCATTTCTGTTTTTGTCCACAGTGCCAGAGCTTTGGTCATATTGAAGAAATCTCATTTCTGTTTACATTCTGAAGATCCAGGTTTCATCCACTGAATTGAATTCCTAGATGAAAATATCATCAAACAGAATAAACTCCGATCCAACAATAAGATATTGGAAAATCCTTTCGAACGGTTTTCTTTATCCCTGTATGTCATATATATCAGATAAAAGATCAACAGACAGAACGTAAAAACAGAGAATTTTCACTCTTAAATTAAGAGAAATATCAATATTTCGTTCTATAACAGCCAGATAAGTCGAATTTGGAATTATTAAAAAGTATTTGTTTTCAGAAAGGTTTTGATCACTGAAATATTTAATTGGCAAATCTATGTTACTTTGAATATGTGACGTGCGGCGAAGACTTACAACTACATTCTCACGCATATAGCGGCGCCGCTATCGCGCTTTTCTTTTCTTTCTATCACTAAATTCAATTTTTGTAGTAAACATAAATCGTCAGAACTCAGCTAAATATTATTGAAAATATATGAAATTTGGTATACAAACGCAGTATACCCCAGCAATGGCTACAAAATCAATAAAACAATTAGAACTGCCTACTGTTTAATAATAATTAATTGCAAATTCTAACCGGTCGTTAAGCACGTTTTTTTATTTTTGGCGAAGAGAAGTATCGAGGGAACTTCAGAGTTGAAATAACTTGAAGTGAGACATTTGTTCTTTATTATTAAAGGAAGAGTTTTGGACATTTTTAGATGAAAAGAGCTACGACTAAAATAATCACCAAAGATACGTGTAGTCTATATAACAAAGACATATATTTTCCAGAGTATTTTAGAAAACTCTGAAACCTTCACATAATGCTAAAAAGCTTCTATAAAATGACAGACTAGTTCATAAAATTCGACATTCTTTTCGGAAATTGTACATTACTTTGTTCCAGAACATTCCAAAACGTTCCATAATATTCGAGAGAATGACCAAATATTCATCAAATTTTATTTCGCCAGACATATTCTACAATACCGCTGGTAAGTACTATGGGTGTATACAATATAGATGTATTTATTTTGGTTCATTTTATGAGCACTTATCTCCCTCATAGGTATCCAATAGATTTGCTTCCACACAGAGAAAGGTTTTTCTCTAACGAAATGAAAAAGTGGAAACTTTCAATATTTTTCAAGCTTACGAGTATGTTTCTGCCTTACCGAAAAATGGAGGCCATCAAAACGTCAACCAATGTGTTCTGGTATAGCGTAAAACTTTCTAACTGACGGTAGTGTCCTGTTGTATTTGCAATATTAAAAATGTTTTTCTCATAATTATAAACATGATAAACAATATATTTAACAAAAAATTATAAGCAGTTATTGCTAGATCATAAGAGGACATGGAAGGTTTTTCAATAGGTGCTAAACGGTACTAATAGGTCATAAAATGTCCCACAATAGATCAATCGATGCGTTTCGAAGACGCGAACAGATACATCAAATATAGTATTGTTGTATTTCGAATATCAAAAAAGTTTCTCTCATAGAGACATGGTAAAATTTTATTTTTAATTTCTAAGCGCAAAAAAGAACACTTCTAATTAGTCGATCTAGCTTAAAATTGTATTAGACCTGGAAATCAATTGGGACTACAATTCGCCAAATTTCATGAACATTACCGTATTATTTTTCGAGATATGGTAAACAGAAAAAAATACAAACCCATTCACACAAACACATACGAACATTAAAAAATCTTTTTTTCAAGTTCCTAGGGTCAAATTATATCGAAATATGTCAAAAAGTACATTTTCAAATCAAGGTCATTGCAAACCTTCCTCTACGAGGAACCAAATGTATGTAACTTTCTTCTGTTTGCCAATTGATGTCTAGGTCTGACAGGATTTTAGACTGGATCAGCCAATTAGAAGTGGTTTTTATTGCGTTTTGAAATTTGAGAAAAACATGTTCACCATGTTCGTATGAGGAAACATTTTTAATATTTAAAATACGATATAAGGAAGACTACCGTTCTCACATATTTGTAGGTGTCTTCGAGACGCGCCGAGTGACCTATTGAAGAACCTTCCATGTCCTCTTATGATCCAGCAATACTTAGTTATAATTTTTTTAAGTATATTGTTTATCTTTTTTATATGAGGACAGTTGGTTTAATATTGAAAACCCTTTCATGTCCTTTCACGACCTATCAATACCGTTTTTCTATTTTTAAACAAAATTATTTACCTTGATTATAAAATTTTTTTTTAATTGGGAATATAACAGTATTTTACGGTCTTTGATGTAGCTGGTCGCGTCTTCAAAACTTGTCAATTGACCTATTGACGAACCTTCGATGACCTTTTATGATCTATGAATAGCGACTTATAATGTTAAAAAAAGGATACATTATTTATGAGGATTTTTTTTTGAATTTGGAATATGAAACTACCCTAAGTTAAAAAAAAGTCGTTGAAACAGAATACATTGATTGACCCTTTGATGATCTCTCTAATTTTTAAAATATTTAAAGGTTTATTTTTTTTCATTTTTTAAAGAAAAATCTCCCTCTATGGGAAAGATTCATTTGATGCCTATGAGAAATCGCAGTACTTATAAAATGAGCCGAAATAAATAAACCCCTAGCTAATACACCCATAGTCCTTAACAGCGGTATTTTACCTTAAGAACATTAAAAATCATATTTCTAACGAAGTATCTCGTCATCCCGAAATTCGGGTTGACTAGTTCAATATTTTTCATTAGCTTCGCTAGTAGTCCCGAATTCGTAGGACGACTAGTTCATCCCCTTTTTCAACTCTCTCAATTTTTCGGGACGACTAGACGCAGCCTATTTTTAACATATTTACAGTAGGAAGCACTTTAGGCTCGAACATGTATCGAACTGTGTAATCGATAACTAAACTTTCGGCTAACTCGAGATCACGTGACTATTATAGTAGTTTGTTAATTTCCGGTACTTTTACTTACCACCGCGAATAACACGGAATTCGTGATTGTATCTCGAATTGCTTTTAAAATCATTCTTAAAAGAAGAAGACAAATTTAAATTTAATAAACCATTCTGTTTTCAATAAATATTCTACATATTCTAAATTTCCCTAAAAACGCTCCCCATAGATTTTATCTAAGTAAAAGAATTTTAAAAAAATGCGCAATACAATATGTATAATTTTTCACAATCAGTATTTCTAAGACCTACGCATTTGAAAGTTTAAAAATTTATCAAAAAAAAGTCTCAAGTTTTAGAAGGCCAGTAGTTTATTGACAGAGGTTCGGATTGTCTAAATTTTATTTCAGTTGTACACTATTTAAACTATTATGAACTGATGTTATCTGAATTTTCATTGAAAAGTCAGTTATGCGTTTACACTTTTATACCACAGAAAACACATTTCAATAAAGTCTTATTTATAAAGCAAGGAAATTTAATATTGAAGGAACTGATATAATAAGATTAAAAAACAAAAGATTAAGTTTTTTTATTGAGTTTCTGCTTGATTTATCCAAACATCCCCATTTTGTTCTTTTTTCTTCTTCATGCAGTTTGCTTATAGCTGCTTCACAACTTCCGTTAACAGCTAACAATGCATCTCGACGATAAAAGCGATTCTGCTGTTCGTATTCCCTAGAATCGCATTTTTTACTGCGTAGTTTATTCAGAATTGAAAACGAACTTCCCTTCTTTGGCTTGCATTACATAATTACTTGATTACCAATACAAACTTTTCTTCTAAGAAATAATTGTATTTCGATACAATATTGATTTACTATAGAGCCACTCCATTTAAATAATTTCTAATTTACATTCTTATTCGCAATCCTTCTATCGAATGGAAACTTGATTCAATTCGTTTCTACATTCATAACACAATTAGAGTTAGAAAGACAATGTCGCTTTCTATTTGTAAATTAAATTTTGTTATAAGCTTCTGCAGCATTGGATGGAAAGATTAGTTCTTAATGAAGTTAAGCTTTTTAGTGAGCGATACAAATTTTGTTAAGCTTCCAATATAACTCGGAAAAAACGAAATTTGAAATCCTTGAAACATTAATACAAAAATAAATTTGTTTTAATTCGTTTTTTTTTTTGATTCTCGATCAATACGAGGATAACGTATGACTCTGCACTCATGCTCTTTGCAAATATAATCTGTTGTTTTCCTCAATTAGGAAAAAATATTTCGCTTGAATGTTGTGATTCATTAAATATTGAATTGCACCTTCAAAGGTATTCAAAGATTCCAAAGGATTCAAGGGATTTGATTTGAACGGTTTCAAATTAGTTCCACCTATTTTACCTTGAATAAGAGATTCTTTGGACCCCCCCCCCTCCCTAAGTAAAGATGCGTAAGATTTTCTGACCCCCCCCCTCGAAAAAACCTTATTTTTTTATTACATAGAGTGATATACTGCCCTGTTTTTGAAAAAATTTTAATGATCAATTTGACCACGATCTTATAAATGATGACAACAAAAATTGTTGAAATGTTAATTAGTAGTCGAAAATTAAGTTGACGGAATGAATTTCAAAGTACGAATTTGAAGAACGCCGTCAATTCAAGTTCATGGTACTCTCAATATGAGAAAATCCCGGAAAAGGGTCTCAATAATTCTGAAGAATACCGTCAACTCAAATAAAAATAATAATTATTATTAATTATTCTCGCAATTTAATGCATAGAAGATTATTCCCTAATAAATTATTCATCTATCAAGTGATATACGGTTTAATAATTAATATAGTAACATTATTTTTACTAATTTTTTTAATTATTTTTTTTCATTATTATACAAATACAAATAAAATTATTCATATTCAAATTCTAAACGCCATAAACTTGAATGCTGATTTGTAATTATTTTAATTTATTTCGAGTAAATAAATATATTTTTAAATAAAATTTGCAATAAAATCAGAATTTTTTAAATTCAGTCTGAATTCATCTGAACAAGTTCACAACCAAATAAATGTAATTTAGATTAATTCAGATGCATCATTTAGTATTCTCATTCGGTAGATGTTACAAAATCAGTTCCGTCATTACATTAAACTATATTCTTATGAAAAAAAGATGCCACATAATGCAAACAAAGGTTTATTATTATTCGAAATACCAATTATAAGACTACTTTATTTTTCATATATATGCATAGAACAAAAAATCAAAATAGAGGAGGCTGAGAACGAAACCTGTTCTATGTTCCCTGCCCGTTTGCATCTGCAAATAAATGAACATAAACATTCTTGCTAATTTTTTTGTGATGTATTCGGCCGTCTCTTTTCTAGTTTGCCAAGTTATGGTCCACTTCCTTGAGTTAACGGTACTCTTTATGAAATAATGCTCAAAAATATTTGAGTTAACGGTGTTTTGCGATAATTATGCAATCATTATGTTTTGTAATATTAATAACTTTCAAAACCAGTTTGTATATCAACGCAGAAATAATTGGATGGTACACGCTCAATTCAGGTCATTCCAGTCATATTGTATTGATGGCTAAGCTAAAAACATACGGAATGGATATTTTAGCCATACCATTATGATTACGTATTATAGCTAGACCAAGAATATTACATCGGTATAGTATCATAAATCGTATTCCTAAGTTATAGACTTGTGTGGCTGAATCTTTTATATCATAGTTTGCATGATCCACCTATACTGGAATGGCTGTCATAATACAATGTAGAACCCTGTAGCATGAAATGATTCTTTATCAATAGAAGTTCTTCTTGTGGAATCTTCAAAAAAATGATGTAAAGTTGAAGGAAATATAAATTTACGGAATAGAAGTCAAGTGTTTCAATTTTTTTTTATAAAGTCCGAATGAAAAAATAATTTTTTTATATTAACGTAATTTGAGGTTGTATTTTGAACGTTCGCTTAAGCTTCTTAAAAATCAAGAGTTCGTAGGGTGTTTCTAGGTGAAATTTATATTCCTCTTGCAGCAGAAACACATTATCCTTCAGATTTCACTAGAAATATACTTTCAATAATGGGATATTTCTCCCCAAGTCGCTAACTAAGGGATATAACACGGAACGCGAGACTAAACGCACAAAATCGTCGCTTTAGATTGTATCAAGAATGCAAACGTTTTCTGGTAGCGGGCTAACGAAGCTTTCGTTCAGTCAACATTTGGGGTGATCTAGCCATACTCTGTAATGCTGTTTCCTGGAAGAATTGAATTCCTAAATATTATTGTCAAAGGGGGTAATTTCAGACATGTGGGGTAAATTCCGGAATTTCTAAATCGATAGTTTAAATTAACCAGAATCTAGAACCAGTTAAGGCTTATGGATTCCAGATTCTTGGAACAGTTTTAAGTAATTCATTCTATTAATTTAAGGAATTGAAGGGTGTCTGAATTTACCCCACTTGTCCAAAATCACTCGGTTTTACCGTACTTTCACCACACCAGTATTCGTGAACTATCTACCTGTACGATTCAAAGTAGAAATACGTCTTGTTGAGAGGTAAATATTTTTTGATCAACTCGGATAAAAATTCTCAACCATAATCATATTGGCTAATAATCTCCAGACATTTCTTTTAGTGCAGATATATCTTTTTCCCCCATTTAATTGATATAGAAACAACATTTTTCGATTTTTTTCAACTAACGATGTTCTTGCAAAACAAGGCAGTATACAAAGATGAAACATAATTGTGTTCTTGCATAACGACCGTACGTAGTTTACGGCAGAAACGTGTAAGGCGCAGAGCGGAGACTCTAACGTTATCAGGTTCGTAACAAGTCACGAAATGGACATCATTTGGGAAATGAATACGGATATGAATGAACGGTACAAAACATTTTATGGCTTCTGCTATTCGTTAGACGTGATCCACTGGAGAGCGAAACGTGTAAATCCACCCTTAGTCGGAACGAATCTCATAACGGTTCTACCATTACCTTTTGCATATGAGAGACATTTTATGTACGTGTGTTAGATGTACGTTCATGCAAGATGATGCACTTCAAGCTAACATAGCTTCTCGCAATTAAATTGACATACGAGATTTCAAATAGAGAATTTTATGACTGTCTACTGGAGGAAATGCGGAGTGTACCTCCAGGCGACAAGTATCGATAAAATTCCTTTTATCTTCACGTCAAAGTCAACAAAAACTTTAAGCTTTATGGAGGAAAAGCAGACGTATGATAGTAAGTTTCACTATGAAATTTTTGAATTAAGAGCATGAGTATTAATAATTTCTGTTTGGTATTAACATTTTTCTCAACGATTGCTGAATATGAATATAAATTGAATATAATTAAAAATTTCACATTATTTTGCCTAATTATGTAGGGATGAAAATGAAAAATTTGTACCCTGATGTACCCTATAAAATTATGCGCTTGTATTTGGAGGAACAATTTCTTTTATTAGGGTTATGATAAGCCATTTTTAAAAACAATTTTTACTTCACTCTGTATTAAAATTAGTTCGATCAATTATGACTACATTTTATTCGATAACGTGTCCCGGACTACCCTTTTTTGCTTCCTCATAGAGAAAGCTTTGTAAAGGTAGCATTTTCCGAAAAAATTTAATTCATTTAATTGAACCTTCTTCAATGCAGAAATGTCTATTACAATGATCTAAGCAATTTTCCGTAGTGTGTGTGTGTGTGTGTGCGCGCGTGTTTGAGGATGCCTGTGTACGGATGTGTGTGCGCATTTCACACTATTTTGTGAACAAGATAACTTGAAAGCGGTTGCAGATAAATTGATGAAATTTGGAGGGTTTATTTTCCCTACTAATATCTTCAAATTGACAGAAGGATTTCTGAAAATATTCATTGAATTTTTTTTCACTCAATAATATTTTAAAAATCGGTTTTAATAGTAAAACTTTTTTCATTACCATAATTCAAAGTTGATGCAATGATATAAAAGATTCCTTAGTTCGAGATGAATCGATTGGCCTATAATATTAATACAATTTATTGAAGATTAGGGAAGTTAGGGCAATTTAAGTATTTTCCAAATCGGGTTTTTATAGCAAAACTCTTTTCACTAGCATAATTCAAAGTTGATACATGAGCATAAAAGATTTCTTTGCACGATACGTTTCGATTGACATATATCATTGATATATTTCATTAAAGAATAAGGAAGCTATGGTAACGTATAATATTTAGAAACACAGTTTTTTATAGTAAAACATTTTTGACTATCATAATTCAAAGTTCATACCTGAACATAAAAGATTCCTTGGTTCGAAACGAATCGAGTGACCTATAATATTGATATATTTCAATAAAGAGTGAGGAAGCTAGGGTCAGGCATAATATTTGAAAACATGGTTTCTATAGTAAAACTTTTTTCACTAACATAATTCAAAATTGATGCATGGAAGTAAAAGATTCCTTGGTTCGAGACGAATCGATTGACCTATAACATTAATACATTTTATTAAAGAGTAAGGAAATTATCGTCATTTATATTATAATAAAAATCTATTTTTATAGTAAAAATTTCCTCATTCTCATAATTTAGATTTAATGTGAGAATAGAAAAAATGCGTTGATTCGAGACGAATCGATCGAATTATAATATTGATATATTTTATTCAACAGTGAGGAAGCTATGGTAATGCATAATATTTGAAAAAACGGTTTAGTTAGTAAAATTTTTATCAATAATATAATTCAAAATTGATTTTAAATTTTTGATGAAAATTCGTATTTTTTCGTTGAATTCCGCTGTTTTTTGTTACAAAATTCAAATCATTTTCGTCTAAAAATTCAACCTCTTAGTTGAAAGTTAATTTTTCTAATTCAAAATTTGACGCTTAACTTAAATTAACTTAGCATAAAGCTGGCAAAGGGATAGGATGCGATCGAATTTCCCCCTTCTCTTTTCCAGCTCGAAAAATTACCATTTTAAATACAAAATTTCATTTTTCTTATTCGTCATTGTATTTTAATTTTTTTCTTATTATTATGCTGTAATTTTGTGTTTTTTGTAAATTTCTATTCTTAAATTGATCCAAATGAAAACTTTAGTTTGTCTATTATTTAAAAAACCACAAATATTTCCTCTATGAGGAGCAAATACATTTGCTAACCGGAAGCAAAGTGCTCGTGAAATGAGCACGATATAAATATAAATACAAATGAAGTGGAGGCACTCGAGATCGAATTCACAGGTAGTTTGAATTTATCCTTAAGCTAAAACTGAACATCTTCTTCTTCAATACACCTTTTCTTTTAGAATGAATTGCCGAATAATAAAATGAAATTTATTTGTTATTCCTAACTACACTTACAGAGTATACATTGCATTTTAGATGTCCCTGAGTTTTATATCATCCAGTAATAAATAGTTTTTTAAATTAATTTTGCGATTTAAGAACTTTTTCTATTTATAATAATTGATGAGAAACTAAATATTATCCAATTTACTTCACAATGATAAAATTGAATTGTAAGTATATTAATTTTCATATTTATACAAATTGATGAGCAACTAAAGATTCTTCACTTCACTTCTCAATGATAAAATGGAATTGTATGTATATGACACTCTGTGTGTATTTATAACTTAATATTCTCCATTTTGTGATAAAATAGTAAAAGGTTGTACTATTTTTCCAAAGTAGCAAAAAATATTATCGGAACAAAAAGTTCCTTATTGACAGAAAAATTTGCCGGACTAGAAACTTTAAATACGGCAAAATTTGCCGAAACTCAATACTCGACCTTCAACAAAAATGGGGGAAAAAATTGGATAAACTTCTCATCCGGTAACACAAGATTTATTTGCGATGAATGAAGTAAGGTATAAGAAGTGAAATAATCGATATTGGAAATATTTTTTCTTCAAAAAAAAAATATTAAACAAGTCTAAAGTAATATGTTTATTTCCTTGAATAAAGTTTTATAAACTAAAAATCATTTAAATACGCACAATATTGATATGAAACACGAAAATAAGAAATTGATTGGTGTTTTGATGAAACTAATTTATATAATTAATTGATAGCGTAGAAAATGTAAGAAAAATATTCCTCCTTAGTCTGATCGAGACAATGAGTTTATTTAACAAAATGAAAACATCGATAAAATCTAAGGCTGCGATGAAAGGGGAAAACTAAGAATTGTATTCAAAAAATTATCTATTACTTGATTATATTATAAAAAAAAACTATTGAAAAAAATTAAAATGTACTTATTCTAAGTACATATGTTAAGCTTGTAATTTCGACAATAGCAGAAATGTCGGAAATTTTGGGAATTATTGAAGATAACCAGAGAATTACCAAAACCATCAACTTTTTCCAGGGGTGAATTTCAAATGGTTGATTATCTTGTTTTCGATCTTTAATGACCACTAACCTCTAGTAACTGTCAAAATTAAGGATATTAAGTTTTGATTTAGGTAGGCAAAATCGTTATTATATAGTGAAAAAGTAGACTATTTCACATTAAAATATCGAATACCTATATAGTATACTTTTAAAATATTTGGTTTAAAATTATATTTATGAGCTCGAAAATTTGCATATCCTAAATCCTTTACATGCTCAATGAAAATCTGAGGTGAAACTTTATTTTTTTCAAAAAATATTGAACATATGTATATAATAAATAATTATGTTTACGAAATGCGCATCAAATTATTGGAATTGAACTTTTTTTCAAGAGAAATATAATAAAATTCCACGTCAAACTATCATGGCCGACTTTTAAAAAACTTAAAAATTATTTTTTTATTTAATAATAATTTTTTTTTTAAGTCAACTTTTTAACTACGCAAAGTGTACAAATACTTGGATTTATTAAAAAATACCTAGAAAAAATGAAGCTCCGCTCCAAAAATGATGTTCAACAGCATCACAAATTTCTCTGAAATGGAATTTGTTATAAATAAATTGGCACTGTCTATGGTTACGGAATTCTCCATAACGTTAGCCCTGAATAAGCTAGAAAAGGGGTTGGAGTTACGGAATTTTCCATAACGTCAGCCCTGTACAAGCTCGAAAAGGGATTAGAGATACGGATAATTCCGTAACTATAGGCAGTGAGAAAGAAATAAGTAAATAAAAATTTATTCGTGCAGATTGGCAGCGATTCGTCAATTGATTTGCACAGATTTTATAAACAATTATCCATATTATGATGAAATGAATACAGTTTCTTATAAGGAATCAATCATATATTAATAACAGCACTGATGCAATACAATTTATATAACTTCTGAATCTTTAAGGGCATTTTGATGACAACAAACAATTTTTATTGTTAAATACTATTGTTTGAACCGATTTTCATCATGTTATGTATTTATAAATTAAATCCCCCCTTTTTACGAAATTAACAGCCAATTATTCAACAATGACTTCTTGCCATGAATCTGTCATATTTGATCATTGTTTAAACAAACTCAATTAAAAATGAATTAATAGGCTATTTTTTAGTATTTAAACTTTGTCCTTTTGAATGAATCAACTGTTATTAACACAATTTTAAAAGTTTTTTTAGACACTTGGATAACCATACACTATTTTTATTGTTATTAACAATGCTATAAACAAATTTTTCTCGTCTAATGCATTTTCGAATTAAAAATTGCATTGAAGAAACTCAATAAAAAGTTTAAAATTTTGTTATCAACAGTTGATTGAGTTAAAAGACCAAATTTCAAATGCAAAAAAATATCCAAAAAAGTAAATTTATTAATTAGGTTTGATTAAACAATTATCACATGTTATTGATTCATATCAAGAAGTCATTGCCAGACAATATGCTGTTATTTTCGTAAAAAAAGTGGAATTTTATTTATAAATACATAACTTGATGGTAATTAGTTTGAAAAATTGTGTTTAACAATGAAATTATTACATTGTCAACGAAATGTCCTTAAAAATTTAGATCTTAGTTATATAAAGTTAATTGAATAAAAAAAAACTAGTTTTTACGTCCGAAAATTGTCAGACAGTGTATTTTTTAATTGCGAATATTCAACCAATTATTATCATTTGGATTACCAAATATGATACTCAGGTTTCATTGCCAAGTAATATGTGATCGATACCGTAGAATATTATTGATTAACTTTTCTTAACACAACAAAAAAAGTCGTTTCTCCATAAATTGTTCAAATTTAGTGCGAATCAAGTGACGAACCGTTGCCAATCTCCACCAAACCAATTTCATCACTTATTTGTTTATAACAAATTCAATAAATTTTTGAACATGTGCTTAGCTATTGAATGTCTTTTTTTGCTAGTTTATTAATGGCTTCTATTTATTTTTGAATGAATCCAAGTATTTCTTAAAAAACGGTACACTTTAAAAGTCAACTTTTGTTTTTAAATAATTTTTCTGTTCCAAAAACGTCCGCGACAGTTGATGTAAAATTTTATTAGATTTTATTGCTGAAAAACTTTTACATAGGATAACAATTCTTCTCTGGAAAGCAATTTGTTCACGGACGTTTTTCTTGCCACACTGTGCGAAAAAGCGAAGAGAGTGTGACCAGAGGAGGGTGTGACCAGTCACACCTTATATATACTATGTAATATTATATATTATATAGTTTAACATTTTACTTCTATTTCCCCTAGATATCCAAAACTTAACTAATATAAGAAGGAAGTGGATAATCCCGGGTAAAAACTGCCTCTTAATGCCTAAACTAAATATTGGCTATTATGAGGCCGCAGCCAGATTTTCTAGCTAGAAAAATCTAGCCTTTCCCTCTGCTGGCCCTCGACAGGTTATTGTAGTATGCTATTTGTCTTAAGGTATGTATATATAACTTTTTAGCAATATATTTCCGAATCAAAAGCGATAAGAGACTTTATTCATAAAAATATATTTTAGGAACAATTTCTATCAATTAATTATTTGCTCGCGGGGACCTTGTAAGTCTCTCGACAGGTAAAACTAAATACAGCTGTGAGTGTAAAATGAAGTTGGCAGTGAGTTGAATATAATTCGATTTCGATTAATTGAAGATGGTATGGTGATACTCTTCGTACTCGAGAAGGGTTTAGTAAAGTATCACTATTTCATGCAAGACGCATCATCCCCGCATCAGACTCATACATTTTTTGAATAAATTTTCAAACGATACGGACATCATGTAACTGGACTAAGGTACATCAAATTCACAGGTAGTGGTATAGAATGGCCTCCCCATTCAGCAGACCTCAATCCATGCAACTTTTTTCTGTAAAATTTCATTAAAGACCTTTGTTACGCCCATCAACCTGAAACTTAGATAGCGGTTCACGATATTTCTGATACTGTCAGAGACCGTGGGCTTTACTATTTCAAAAAAAGGTTTGTTCAATGAGCCAATTCAGATGGTGCACATTTCGAAAACCTATACCATTCAGTGTATTGCCCCATGCGAATTTTTGGTATGTTTGAAATGTTCTTTTCCAAAATATATAGTAATAGTAATCAATTAGTTTTGAAAAAAAATTTTTCTTCCCCTGTAAAATAAGTTCTGAAGTGAGGTATCGTTGTTAAATACGCAGTTCCTTGATATTGTAATAATGTCTAACTCAAATTGTGACTAAATTTAACTGAAAGTGAATTGCGTATGCACTAGAAAAACTTGGACATGTTCGGCTTGTTTTCCGGATAAATCGGAACCGGCGCGGCGGTTTGAATTTCGAAGATATGTTTTACCTTATGATCAACCAATTCTCTTGCTAGAAGAACGCTTTACACATGTGTCCATGAATATAGAGGATGTATTGTATTTTCAGCAACCATTTTTGATGTTTACGCAGCCCTTGATGAATTTTTAAAGAGTAATAGTAGTAGCAGTTTTGTGTAGAACTCATGCTACAATCGCTTATTTTGTTTTATTTTTTTATTGTAGTTCCAGCCTCCGAGTTGTTCGCACGTATTTTTTGGTCGCTCCCTGTCACCCCGTTCTGACAGCTTACGCAGCTTTTTCGTATTTTGTGTTCTGAAGTGTAAAGTGAGAGTTAATTCGCTAGTTATGAGGATCAACGAACAGCTAAAATCTCGCTTACAATCAATTCAAGAGAATGTAAAAACCACAGGAGCGAGTGTTCAACAAATCACTTCAGATATTGAAGTTTTAAAGAGCTCGGATAAAAAGATCTTGGAAGAACTAAAAATCTACAAAACCAGATGTCATCTTTTGGCAAAACAAAACAAAACATTTGAAGAAAAAATTCACTTTCTTGAGAGACAGGTAGCATTTTTTTATATAAAAGAAAGATTGAGGAATATTTTTCTCTACAGTGTGAAGGATGATTCGACCAACAACAAAAATTTCTTTGGCATGCTTGACAAGATGTTCAAGAAAGCTACAATTATTATCATTCCTATTGATTGTTGTTAAAAGGTTATTCGAATTGGAATAAAAGAGAAAACAAGACCTAATCTAGTTACTTTTACGAAGTCAAGATTCAAAGATGAAATATTTAAGAAGGCTAACAATCTGCGCTCTTTGAATGTATATTTTGCATATAACTTTACTCATGAACAAAGAAAAATACACAAGAAGCTTCGAGATTATCAACAAAAGCTTGATAGTCTTGGGAAATCTTCAACGAATGAAGGAACCGGACTATTCATGGATAATCAGTATTTTGATGTATCCTTAGCCGCCAAGATTGTGGCAGAGAAGAGAGAGGATGTTTATCAGTCTGATGGGGGAATCTCAACATGTTCTTTGAGCTTCACAGCTAGCAGGAAAATGACGAGAATTCGCCTTCCAAAATCAGATTCTTCCTGCCAAGATTTCAATAAAAAAAAATATTCTAAGAAAGGAAATTCGATCAAATCTTTTTTAAAGGAAACACCAGCAGACGGAAACTCCAAAACGATCCCAAGTTCAGAAACGGTTCGACAACAGTACCAGCATCTCGAATTATATTTTGGTATGCATAGGGGAATTAATAATATAGACGATATCGATGACTATACTACTGCAGATGACATTATATGTGTCAGTGAGACATGGCTTACTTCTTCACCTCAAATTACGTATCCCCAACAAAACATCGACTGTCAAGTTATTTACAGTGCGGCTACCAGAGAATCCTCAAAAGAAGGAGCAAAGGGGGGTCTACTCATTATCAACAACACAAACAAATATAAAATCGAAACGATATGTGCGTCAGAGGATTACATTTTTGCTAAACTCGAAGGTAATGGTTTTAATATAGTAATTGGATCAATATACTCCAGCCCCAACTGTAATTTTGATAATTTCCTTTTTAATATAAATGAAACAATCTTTGACCTGTCATTGAAATATCCGGAATACTCGATAATTATGGAAGGGAATTTCAACGGTAAAATCAGAGAAATGAATCAATTAGAGGAGGAAACTCTCTGTAACAATTCAAATTTGTATGACTTAAGAACGAGTCTGGTCGCTAATCTAGTAAAGAAGGGAAAATAGATGGTAGAAAGCTTTGAAAAAAATGGGTTTTTTGTTCTGGATAGGAGAACTAAAAGCGACTGCCCAGCTTAATGTACATTCCTAAGAGAAAAAAGTTGTTTAATTATAGATTTTGCCTGGTCTCACACTGTGGGAATTCAGTCAATCGAGGATTTCCAAGTGGTGAAAGTTCCAACTCGATCGGATCACTTTTCTATAGCTTTGATGTTATAAGATCACTCGACTTTAAATTACGCGAACTATTTGAGCACCCCTTCCTTCAAGTTAAATAATGACTTCGCTAATACATTTTTGAAAAATCCAGTACCCTGCTAATATCAACTAATTTAGAAAAATGTAATCAATGCTATTAAAGTGGCAGCAACAGAACTTAACATGGCAGTAAAGCCGTCTGAAAAACTGAGTCCTTCGAACCCACGGTTTCATACACAATGCAGAAAAAGTAAAAGAGAGCTGAAACAAGTATTTGAGAAATGCGAGGAACTAAAATTCAATCCTGATATTTTGTCAATTCACACGAACTGTAAAAAAGTACATACAAAATTATTAGACTTCAAGAAGGAAGATTATAAAAATTTCTTGTTAGATTCTCTCGCGAATGCAATCGACTCTAAACAATTATGGAAAATAGTAAATAGCTATAATTTCAAACCTTTGTCTAATGATGATATAGACTTAAACCAATAGGAACAGTACTTGAAATGTTTGTACCCAGTCCGGGATCCAAATTCTTACTTAATACAGATTGATAATTTTCGAAATCCTTATCTTGACCCACATATAATTCTCGATGAAAATATTTCAAGCTTGAAACAGTCAAAAAACGGTTAGGCCCTTGGTCCGGATTGTATTAGCTGTGACTTTTTAAAATATTTGCCCAACAATGTGATCCTTTACTTAAACTCGGTATTTAATATAATAATTTATGAAGAAAAGGTCCTAATATCGTGGTCTCAAACATTCCTTAGAATGATACACAAGAAAGCCGATGTCACTGATCCTGCAAACTACCGTCCTATTGCCTTAGTTAACTGTGTTACAAAGATATATACGCAAATTCTTCCTAAGAGGCTGGCAGCTTGAATTGAAGATATGCAACTACTTTCAGAGTGGCAGGCAGGTTTTAGGAGGGGGAAAGGTTGCACGGATCAGATATTTGACCTCAACGCAATGATACACAATCTTTTAAGACTGAACAGAGGCAAACTTTTTGTACCTTATGTTGACTTTAAATAAGCCTTTCCATCAGTTAGTCATAATACCTTATGGAACAAATTAATCTCGAAAGGTTGTGGGTCAAAATTTATTAGATTGGTAATAGATTTTTACTCTGAAGCTAATATTGCAATCAAGGGAATTAAGGGCGTCTCCGGATCAATATATAATAATGAAAGGAGTTATGCAAGAGGAGGTTCTAAGCCTAACAATGTTTACATTTTTAATTGCTGATTTACATGAATATATGTATGCCAGAGGTATCAGAAATGTATCAATAGACCATTTGTTAGAAGTATTGCTCTTAGCTTACGACGACGATTAGGCTTTTTGGTGGACTCCCTGGTTGGAGTGCGTAAGGTTCTTGAAGGATAATTAGATTACTGTAGAATAAATAAGCTCAAAGTCAACATAGGAAAAACAAAACTAGTAATCTACAGAAGAAAAGGTCATGGCTATAACGAAAAATACGCACCTTTTATGTACGGAACCTCCGAGACTGATATTGTTAAAAGTTATATCTCACTGGACACCCATTCACCCAATCTGCAATTTTTGTCAGGGCGAAAGATGAATCTGTTCGTAAATCTAACCTCGCTGTAGGAGCAACGATTTCTCTGATTTACAGATTAAAACTTATCTCATGGAACCATATTGTTCGACTTTTCTATAGTCTTGTACCCAGCGTTTTGATGTATGGTGCGCACATATGGAGTCTCAGGTATTTAGATTTTATAGAAAAAGTTCAAACCACTTTTTATAAGAAAATCCTAAATTGTTCGACAAAATACTTCTGGATATGCTGTTAGGTTGAAAAAGGGTGCATCTCAAATTAAAGTTAGAGTTTTTGGATCAATTCTTAATTGGATAGAGAAAATTCTCAATATGCCTGAAGATCGATACCCGAAAAACTGTTATTTAAGGTTCAGAGAACTGTATAGATTAAAATATGATTTGCGAATCGTAGAGAAATACAACTGGGCCCACCAGGTTAGAAGTATATTTCAAAAGATTTGAATTGAGGGCGATTGGGAATTTCCTTCTTTTGCCTCTCTACATAAGAATAAATCGGCATGGATGAGAGCTTCTGATGAAATATTATATCTAGAAGATTTACAGCAAGCCTACTCGTCCTCTTCTCTAATACTTTATCCTCGATTAACCTCGCGAGAAGGTCCTCAGAAATATTTAACTCTGTCAAGAACACAGCTCGGTTTCATCAGAATTATAGCCCAATTGAGGTTATTAAAAAAAGTCCATACCTAGACTTATAATCAAGAATAAAAATTGCGATTTAAATGTTGCTGTTCATTGTATCTACTGTAATGAGAATAGTTTCAATACAGAACCTGTGTACCACCTTTTAGTAGAATGTCAATTTTTTCAACTGTAAAGTTTCCATGCATAATCGAAAGTAGGGATATGTGTGAGATAAGGAATGCTTGGCTGAATATTCTAGATAACCCAGAAAAAAATTCTATCAAAAAAATTGTTATATGATTAGTAAGTTTCACAAATGAGCATTATAATTACCTATATAGTATAAGGTTTTATGATTTGCTTTTGTTGTAAGCACGGTTTATCTCCTCTGAGGTAATGTTTACCATCAACCTTTAATTTTAGTTTTTTTTTTAATTCATTAGAATAACACTTACTTTTAGAATGGAATTGTAGCCTATCTGTATGCATCGAATGATTTTCAAACAAATGAATTACTACTACTACTACTACTGCAAACGTTTCTTTTCAAATTATTTCCGACATTAATTATTTTTATGCATTGGGTTACAAGTATTGAGGGACTTTTTACCAGATTTGAAATTTTTAATTAGATTAAAATTCGATATTGAAACGATTACTTTGGACTAATAAACTTCAAAGAATAAGAAAAAATCTGCCTCAGCCCAGATTTGAACCAGGAGCGCCACAATCCATAAGTAGATAGTTAACCAATGACGCCACCGAGATATCGGCAGATATTTTCTTGTTCTTCATAGCTACCTTATTACACGTCAGTACGATTTGTATTCCTCCACTGCGACAGATGTACTCTTTTTGACCAACGCAGGTTAATTCTAATTATTATTTGGAAGATGTTTTTCCCATTAATACATATGAACGTCCGAGTTTTGAAATTTTCAAATGAAATAAATTTCGATATTAAAACGATTACTTCGATTCAAATCCCGGCTGTGGCAGATTTTTTTCTTGTTCTTCAAAATTTATTTCTCCAAAATAATCGTTTTAATATTAAAATTGATATTAATTGAAAATATAAAAACCCATACGTTATCATCTATTAATGGTTGTAACTTGTTATAAATATTAATTACATTAAAAATTGTTAAAACAATTATTCTTGTTTAAACAAAATATTTTGTTCAGTAAATCATTAAGAGATATAATTTTTTTAAATTCATCACACAAATTACGATTGTTATTATTAAGACTATTATTGTCACTTGCTCCCTGTTCTAGAAGTGATGCAGAAAATTCCACTTTTTTTTAATCTCTTTCACTATGTCGCTCATTATTCAGTACTTTGTTGTCTCAACGAAATCGATGTGAAGAACAACTATTTATGACGAATATCAGGGTAGCAGTTCTAAGAAAAAATGATACTAAATAGTTATCGACACCCATATTATCAGAGATTCAAAAAAACTAGATTGTTTTATACAATTGATGAAATGAGAATTCAACAAAGTAGTCAAACTTTTGAGCGTGCATTCGAATTTTTAATCAGAAAGATGAGTTTACTGCCAAAAAGCTGGAACTCACAAGAAAATATGTAAATTTAGAAAAAAAAATTGTTAGAATGTTGACTAAAAATGAGTGATTTTCCATTAAACACGTAGATCTTCAATTCATAAAATTGATTTTTGTCAAAGTATTTCAACTTTCACCTTAAAAAAGTTGATTTTCTTCAAATAAGCCGAAAAAGTCACACGAAATTAGCACAGCACCGTTTCCCAAAGATTTTCCTTTTCTATATGCCTACATCCTGCAAACAGTTTCCTGCGAAAAAAACAATTTTTTATGTTTGAACAGGATTTTGACTAAAATTAAGTCTATAGTGGTTTTATTTCAAAATAAAAGTAAGGTACGTATCTTCTTGAATTGTATGTATTGAAGTAGTTCACTGTCCTTTAATTACACTTATCACGTGTATGCTTTTTTATTATTCATTGTAAAAACCTCAAAAACTGTAAGATTTTCTTCTTTTTTGGTTAGAATATTTGATTTTATTTGGAGAGTACAAAATAAAGCACACGTGCTTTATCATGTTATATTTTCATTTTATTTTATGTTGACTTTTCTCTGTAGTCCTGAATGATTCAAGGAGCTTTCCTATTCAACTATCTTTTTTGTTACATACATAGTTTATAACCAATTAAAAAAAATACCTTCGAGATGAAAATTTAATAATTATATCTCCGAAGGACAATCTTGACACGAATAACGTCGCCATCTCACATATATGTTAGATAACGAATACTTACGTATATATTTGTACGCTGATGATGCAATAGAATATTCTATAGTTACATTTGTTGATCCACTTATTCACTGAAGCATTAATCAGTTAATCGTCAACATTGCGAAAATGAAGATCGTCTATACTTTGGTTTTCACTCTGGCAGTCATCTTTAATTGTTTTGGTGAATATATTAATATGATATATCTATAATTTTTATTATATTTCCTATAATACATGCAAGAATACGGGAATTTCTCAGGCCTGTGAAGCAAACATAAAGTCCCCCTTTCCAGCTTACACTCATATAGTGGGCACTTGTATATTTATGTCGTCAAAAATTATTTTTTGACGACATACCTGCTGTCTCAGTATTCCACGCCTCGTTTTGCTTCGTCTCGTGGCATCCTTTCTCGTTCCTCACCTAGATTTTTCCAAAGAATACGGCAGCTGTGCGCATGGGAACAGCTCGCGCGAGCGTTTTCTTTCGGCCATCAGCTGCTGCAGGTCTTTCACCAATTTTTCGAATTCTCTTTCGCAATCGTTCGACGTCATTTTTACACTGTTGACACTAACCTGTCATTTCATACCTAACGAGAAATGGTTAGATTTTTAGGACGTAATGAAATTAAAGAAAACAAACGAATATAACAGAAACTCTTTTTAAAAATTGCTCGTTATGCGAAGATATAACTTTACTCTGTTAGTGTTTTGTTTTGCTTTTATTGGTAATTTATTTTGCCAATTTAAACAACGGAATATATTAAACAAAAATGTAGAAGGATATGTAGACTTTCAGCTCATTTGTAGTTTAAAGAATTTGAAAAATAGTAAATGATTTGAAATATTTGTT
This sequence comes from Andricus grossulariae, assembly GCA_011634705.1. Classification (NCBI taxonomy): domain Eukaryota; kingdom Metazoa; phylum Arthropoda; class Insecta; order Hymenoptera; family Cynipidae; genus Andricus; species Andricus grossulariae. The sequence goes on from JAABKJ010007545.1 coordinate 177,371,970, forward strand.
AAATCCTTTAAAATATATGGAAATGTTTGCCAATTCATTAAACTTGTTCAAGGTATGCAAAATCCATGTAAAATCTGGATATTTCGTTGCAATCTTTTGACATCTTTAAAAATTTTAGCAAAATCTTTGAAATCTTTGTGACATTTTTTGATATTTTGTAAAACGTTTGAGAATTCTTTCAATTACTTGTGAAATCTTTTTCAAATCTTTTGTAATAACTTCAAAGTGTTATAATATCTGAAATGTTTATAAAATCTTCAAATATTAGAAAATCTTGGTGAATTCTAGAAAGCCTTCAAGTGTATGCAAAATCGATGTGAAATTTTTAAATTTCTATAAAATCTTTTAGATTTTCAAATAGGAATCTGTATTATCATCGGAGATAGTAATTATCGATCCGTTGAGAAATACAATCACACATACTGTGAATAATGGAAATCTACATTATCGACCAAAGTTACATCTTCTAATACAGAAAAATAGTTTTCGTCATACAGACTAGATGGAGATATAAATTAAATTTTTTTATTAAATTAAAATTTATTCAGACAAAAGGATCTCTCTGCTCTCACTCCACTGGAATCCCAGTGGAGTGAAAGGAGAGAGATCCTTTTTTCCTGAATAAATTTGAATTTATTAAAAAACTTTTTGAATCTTTTCAAATGTTCGAATATTAATTGAAATCTTGCGGGTGGGCAATATACAAACATGAATATTCAAATATATATACATAAATATAAAAACATTCATACATGAATATACAAACATACATACACTTATTTCGTAGGGGTGAATTATAAAATAAATTGTATGCTGATCATGTGAGTGTATATGAGTCTTATTACTGACCTACTTATTACGTATTATACATTTAAATTCCATAAAATTAAAAAAAAAAAATTTAGTAGTCAAAGTGATTAACTTTGCACTTTCGATCTTTTAATTATCCGACAAATATATTCTACTTACCAAACGTGAACATTGGATACCACCATATTTTAAAATTCTACTTCGAAATATGAAAAGGTGAATTAGTGCTGAATTCTTCAAAGTACATATGACTTCAAAATATACCAACCTTTTTACCTTTTACTTTTATACATTCTATTTTGATAATTGACAGAATCAATTTTTAATAAAAACAAAATAACACAGAGTGAAGTTAAATCTTTGAAAAAATTGTATCATAGTCTAGCTTGATATCAAGTTTATCAGTAATGGACAAAAAATGTAATAAGTAATCATATTTCGACTTTATATATTAATTAAAGTCCCTCCACTAGCGCAAATCTCTTGCATTCCTCGGAAAAGCTGAGGGAGAACGAGGAAGGATGAGATGGCATGAGGAGAAATGTGACGAGACAAACCGAAGAGTACGTCCGAGAAAACGAGACGGAACCGACGAAAGGCTCCTAAGGTCGGCTCAAAACAAAGAAATTGTTTCTTACCAATACAATACCATTCTTAACCAAATAGTTAAATGTTCAACCTATAAGAACGAATTTATTCAAGGATAGTTGAATTATCAAACTGAAAAGCTCACTTTAGAACAACAAGATCATTTTCAACGAATGAAGATGCAGTTTAAGTCAAAAAGTAGAACATAAAGAAAATAATAATTTTTTTATTTTTCACCAAAGGGTTGGTCTTATGAACGGTTGCATTTTCAAGAAAATGAGGAGTTATTTGCAAATGAGATTTTGTTTTTAATCACAGGTCTTCGAAATAATAATAATTTTTGAACCAAAATGGTACTGGAATTATCTAGAAACGACTAACGTGCATTAATATCGGGCTTATGTTCTTCTGAATTTACAAGAATTGAAAAGAATTTCATGAAGTTCATAAGAACTCCATGTGCTTTTTAACGAATTCAGAATAAATTCTGAAAATGACGTTTTTATGGCACAGCTTACCTTTACAGAATCCTTTTCTTATGATTTTTAAGTGTTCTGTACGAAAAAAAAAAATTAGGTATCAAGCTCTTTTTGAAGTTTTTTCAACGCGACACATAAATCTTCTATTTCTTTTTGCAGGGTTAAGTTCGCAGTCAAGAAGAGATTGCCTTGACACTCCCCGCCCGGTTCACTGTCCCTCTTCTCCTTCTCGTCGTATACCTCAGGCTCCCGATGAGCATACAGTTCGTGCTAGGATCAGGTCGTCTCCTGGTAGGCATTCTTCTCCTAAAGTACTCGGATATGCACGTGAAAAACTTGGATACGTTCGGCTTATTCCTCGCACAAATCAGAATCTACGATTCGAATTCCGAAGATACGTTTTTCCTGCTGGTTATCCAGTTAGATTGCGGAGAGAAGGAAGGAGCTATGTTCCCGTTTCACTTCAAGAACAGATTGTATTATCAGCATCCAATGGTGACATTTTTGCAATATTAGAGCATTGCGGGGTTCTTCGTGCCATATATTCGACAACTAGAGCTCGTACAAGAATTAAAATGAATATGATAAGCGGCAAAATTGATAATATGACCCCAGATGAAATGCGATATTGTCCAGTAGGCGATCATCGTCCAATCTTCCCAACAAATTTTATTGAAGCGTCAGCAAATAACGATTCACTGCAGTCCGAATGGAATCCTGATAGCGAACGTAACCCTGGTTTTTCTTTTTCTAAAAAACAACATTCACCTGACCAGACCTTTCCTCAGGAGCTTCCTCTTCATGCCGAAGCCAGGTTGCCTCCTGGGTGGCCGCCTTTACCCTCAGTACTGGGATATGCCCTTGGACAACTAGGATACATTCGGCTTATTCCCCGCACAAATCAGAATGTACGATTCGAATTTCGAAGATACGTTTTTCCTGCTGATAAACCACTCAGATTGCGAACAGACAAAAAAAGATATATTCCCGTTCCAGCTCCAGAACAGATTGTAGTATCAGCATCCAATGGTGATATTTTTGCAATATTAGAGTATAGCGGGATTCTTCGTGCAATATATACGACACGTAAGTCTAAATCGAGAATTAAAGTGAATATGATAAGCGGAACAGTTGATAATTTGACTGCAGATGAAATGCGAGATTGTCCAGTAGGCGAAGTTCACCCAATTTTCCCCTACAATTTTATTAAAGCTTTCTCAAATGACGATACACTACAGTTCGAATGGAATCCTAATAGCGAACGTAACGCTGGTTGTTCTCCGTCTAACAGACAACATTCACCTGCACGGACTTCAACCCAGGAGCCTCCTCTTCGTGCGAGGACCAGTTCCGCTCCCAGAAGGCCACTTTCTGTTCAAGTATTTGGATGTGCAATAGAACAACTTGGCTATGTTCGGCTTATCCCTCGCACAAACAACAACCAGCGATTTGAATTTCGAAGATACGTTTTTCCTGCCTATGAACCAATTCGAATACAAATAGATCATACGAACTATGCGCTTGGGCAAAACCAAGAATATATTGTATTATCAACATCCATTGGTGAAGTTTTTGCAGTATTGGATTATAGTGGTAATCTTCATGGAATATATAGGACTGATGAAAATACTTCGCGAATAAAAATAAATATGACAAGCGGCGCAGTTTATAATTTAAATGCAGATGAAATAAGATCTTGTCCAGTAGGAAAAAATCACACAATCTTCCCAAACTCTTTCATCAAAGCTCTTGCAAATAACGATTCACTAGAGTCAGAATGAAATCCCGATGGCAAACGCCATTCTGGTTCTTCTTTTTGTGCCGGACAAAATGCACCTGATCGGAAGGCTTTTCAGTAGCCTTCTCTCCATACCAGCTCCAGTTCTCCTACAAGCAGGACTCCTTCACATGAATTACGAGGATATGTACTTGGGCAACTTGGATATATTCATTCAATTCCCGAGCCAAATCAAAACCGGAAATTCGAGTTTCGGAGATACTATTTTCCGCCGATAAAGAAATTTCATTGTTTATGCAAAATGGTGAATTTGTATCACGCCAAACCAAGAGTATATTGTGTTAACCTCATCCAATGGTGAGGTTTTTGCAATAATGAAGATATACTGGGATTCTTTGTGAAATATATGTAATATAGATAGAAATCATTTCAGGAGGAAAATAAATATGATTAGCGCTGATAATAATAATATGACATCAGATGAAATGGAGGAACATCGTGTAGGCAGATATTACCCGATATTCCCACACCTTTTTATGAAAGGTGTTACAAATTTCAATTGACTGCAGACTGTGTATAATTAATTCAATGAAAAAATAGTAAAATAAAACATATTAATCCTTGTAACCTAAAGTTGGAACAAAATTAAATTATAACATTAAAACATCATTCTAGTTTTCCTTCAAAATTTCATTTCAATTGCTAATTTCGAAAATTTAAATTTAATGTAAATAAAGAACTTTCACATTGAAGATTATAATTTTTAATAATCAGAACCTGTGAAGGAGCTCTAATTACGATAATATACCGGAGTTTGAAGCTGTGAAATTAATTTTATTAGTTTGTTAAATTTTGTGGGATCGTGATTACCATCTCATTAACCCAAGATGTTTCCTTTATCGGCTGCCCTGTTACCGCTGAATCTCAAAGATAAGAAGTGTCTGCTTTTGAATAACTGACTCCTAACTTATAGCTAATGCCACACTTCATTCGCCGAGGGAAATGAAGGAGTAGGCAAGGATTAGATTTCTGGTTTTTGGGAAAGGATGTAATCTCAGGTTCACACCTTTTCCTGGGCCGTTGACTGCATTGGCACCGATTTGTCGTTCCTATTCTGGATTCTGTAAGCTGATTCGCATAATCCGAATATCCTAGACGGTGGAAAACGATTTTTGCTGGTTTTGAATTAAAATAGCTACACGTCTGTACGTCTTAATGTCACCTAAATTCGCGATCTGTCTACCGCCGACTGAAGATCCGAAAGTGTCATACGTCTGTCTATAAATCTTTTTGTGTACGTCAATTAAATTTGTCAAATTAGGTCCGACAATGCAATAATTCAAAGTCGTCTCGGTTCGTATGAATTGTTTCGAGAAGCATGTTTGTTGCTGCAGTTTGAAGAGAAACGTCAGTTATTATCTAATGACAAATCAGGTTTTGGGTTGGAATACCGTTTTAAAAAGTCGTTTCTGGCCAATGACTAACTTTAATTATTAATGAAGTCGCGGCCCAGATCAGTTTCGTGTGGAGTGCAGACGGGTATGAGAAACCGTGTTTTTTCGGATTCCGTAGTACTTTTTGTCGGTGCATGAAATAGCGAAGAAATGTAATAAGAATTACGTGCATAGTTAGTTTTTCGATTTTCAAATTGAATATAACCGGAAAATCATTGGTCCATTAGACAACGGATTTTTTTTCTTCATCATTTGTATGAGAGATGTATAAACTGTGGAACACTCCGCGCCTGTTTGCTCCTTCGTAACTACATCTTCATCCGGTTGCGTTGGTTTTGAATTCTGAGAACCTTTCCCTTGAGTATTATAGTATTCAAAGGTGATAATTCCTCGAGGGGGCAGGGCCAGCTCGAATACCTCTTCAGTAGTGTTGATTAATAATCCATGCCACTTCCCGTTTTAATTTGTGACTGCAGATTCACCAAAATATGTTCCGTCCAGAGTGTTGATACGATGTAGGTACCCGTCTTGTACTTCGGGATTTGATAAATCTAGCGCAAATCCTTGGCGAGTTTGTGGTTGAAACCCTAATATGCGCATAAACAGTTTAATTTCCGATTTTAATTTTATTTTCTATTCATTGGATTCTTTGTCAGAAAACAGAATTGGTGTTAATGGGTAGAGATAGAGAAATTATTTCTTACCACGAAGAATTCCTCCGGGGCCCCTTAAACCAAAATCTCGTATGCGCCTAGGTTCTTGGATCCATGCTCGCTTATTCCATGCATTGCAGTAAGTTTGTTCGGTGAAATTACGAGTTCTTCTTGTATCGTTTGGAGTCTTATCATATTAACCCCTGATCCTGGATCGACCAGAAGGGATTCCTTCGGATTGCGAAATACCGTGGCAATCAGCATGACTACGGGGGAATCTTCTAGTTGGTTCCGTGTTCGGAACAACTTGTGGGGTTCACCAGATCCTTCAAAGTTCTTGAACGCCCTTGAGACTTGGCGCTCGAAGTGGCGTCCTACTGATGAGCTAGAATGATGTTAAAATTTTTCTGTTTCTTGCTGTCAGAAGGCACCTGCGATGTTCTGTGGTAAATTTTCGTCATTTTTCTTTGTTCCAGAATCCGCATACGGCATGTATGGGTAATATGGCTATGGAAAATGATACTTCGGTCATGGGAAAGGCGGGCAGGAATAGCCAGGGTGGTATCTAGGGATTTGCTAGAACATTGGCTAGCTCCTTTCGTCGTCTCCGTTTTATTTATCACATCCAAGGGGGGTTTTTGTGCCACCCTATAAGTGGAGTCTGATATCTCTTAATTAAAGTTACACTTCTTCGCTTCTTTGGCATGTTAGGCATACTTGTATGTCTTTTTTGTTCCGCTGAGCTCAATACTTTGCGGTCGGAGATGGGCTGCACAGAGCTCTTGTTCACTTCCTATCCTTGAAAAACTTGTTTTTGTGTTGATTTTTTGGTGGTAGAAAACATGTTATCAAACAATAAAAGCTTTTTTGGGAATTTTGGCAGAAAATCAACATTGAGTGGTTCGAAGTGCAAAGAAATTGTCTATTTCCACAACGCCGACAACCAGCACCAAGGCCCAGAAGAGAAAGGTGGGCTAAAAAAACCACAGGGGGGGGTGCTAAGCCTATTGAGAGGCAGAAGCTAAGCCCCTGGCGGTGGTGCTGGTGACACGAGATACCCAGAATCACTGATCACTGCGGAGCAGTTTGAGCTCTTCAGGGAGGACACCTGGAGTGTCTTTTTCGTTAAAAAATAGTGTATAGTATTATTTTTTTTAGAAACAGTAACAAAATAGTGTAATCGTTTTAAAAAAGTGTTAAAAATGTATGTAACTTGTTGAAAATACGTCTTTTCTGGTAAAAAATTAATCTTCTTGGTTAAAACGCAACTATTTTGTTAAAAATATATGCATTTCGTAAAGAATTCATCTTACTGGGTAGAAAATTAATCTTCTTGATTGAAAATTTAACTATTTGATTAAAAGTTTAGATATTTTGTTGAAAATTCTTCTTTTCTGGTAATAAATTAATCTTCTAAAAATTTAACTATTCCATTTTTTATTGAAAATTCATATTTTTTTCGTTCAAATTTCAACTATTTGGTAAAGAATTTATGTAATTTGTAAAGAATTCATCTTTTTGGGTAGAAAATAATTGTTCTTGGTTGAAAATTAATTGTTTTGGTTGAAAATGTAACTATTTGGTTGAACATTTAACTGTTTTGTTGAAAGCTCATGGTTTTGACTTGAAAATTCAATACTTTTTATCAATTTTGTTTTCTTTATTGTCTGAAATATCTTTACTGTTTGAAAAATCGTCTTTTTCGTTAAAGCATAGTGTCTTTTGTGTGATTTTTCTTTCGAAATAAAGCAAAATAGTGTGATTGCTTTTAAAAAAGTGTTAAAAATGTATGTAATTTGTTGAAAATTCGTCTTTTCTGATAGAAAATTAATCTTTTTGATTGAAAATACAACTATTTGTTTAAAACTTCATATAATTTATTGAGAATTAATTCTCTTACAGCAAATTAATCTTCTTAGTTGAAAATTCTAATATTTGGTTGGAAATTCAACCGTTTTGTTGAAACCTTTTTTTTTTGTCAAAAATTGATCTTTTTTAGTTTAAAAATGCAAATATTTACTTTAATGTGTTGAGAAACGAAAAATTAGAAACTAAAAATTAATTAAAAATGAAATTTGGACTAACATCACATCCATTGCTCAAACTATTTAGTTGAAAATTTATGTAATTTTTTGAAAATTCGCGTTTTATGGTAGAAAATTAATCTTTTTAGTTGAAAATTCATTTTTTTTTGTTGAAAATTTAATTATTTGATTGAGAATTTATGTAATTTGATGAAAATTCGTCTGTTATGGTAGAAGATTAATCTTCTTCTATGCTTGGAAGTTTAACTATTTGGTTAAAAATTTATGTATTTTTTTGAGAACTAATTTTTTATAGAAAATTAATTTTCTTAGTTGAAAATTCATCTCTTTGTTTGATAATTTGAGTATTTAGTTAAAAATTCAACTGCTTTGTTGATAGCTTATTTTTTGGTCAAAAATGGATCTTTTTTAGTTTAAAAATACAACTATTTAGTTGAAAATGTTGAGAAACGAAAAAATATAAACTAAAAATTTTTTAAAAATGAAATTTGGACTAACATCACATCCATTGCTCAAACTATTTAGTCGAAAATTTCCATAATTTGTTGAAAATTATTTTTTCTGATAGAAAATTAATCTTCTTTGCTTGGAAGTTCAACTATTTGGTTAAAAATGTATGTATTTTTTTGTAAATTCGTCTCTTCTGGTAGAAAATAATTCTTCTTAGTGGAAAATACAACTATTTGGTTAAAACTTTATATATTTTATTGAGAATTAATTTTTTATAGAAAATTAATATTCTTAGTTGAAAATTCATCTCTTTGGTTGATAATTCAAGTATTTAGTTGAAAATTCAACTGCTTTGTTGAGAGCTTATTTTTTTGACAAAAATGGATATTTTTTAGTTTAAAAATACAACCATTTAGTTGAAAATGTTGAGAAACGAAAAATTATAAACTAAAAATTAATTAAAAATGAAATTTGGACTAACATCACATCCATTGCTCAAACTATTTAGTTGAAAATTTATGTAATTTGTTGGAAATTCGTCTTCTATGATAGAAAATTCATATTCTTGTTTGAAAAATCAACTATAAGGTTAAAAATTATGTATTTTCTTGAAGATTCGTATTTTCTGATAGAAAATTAATTTTCTTGGTGGAAAATACAACTATTTAGTTAAAACTTTATATATTTTATTGATAATCAATTTTTTTATAGAAAACTAATATTCTTAGTTGAAAATTCATCTCTTTGGTTGATAATTCAAGTATTTGGTTGAAAATTCAACTGTTTTGTTGAATGCTTATTTTTTGGTCAAAAATTGATGATTTTTAGTTTAAAATTTCAAATATTTAGTTGAAAACGTTGAGAAACGAAAAATCATAAACTAAAAATTAATCAAAAATGAAATTTGGACTAACATCACATTCATTCCTCAAACTATTGAGTCGAAAATTTCTATAATTTGCTGAAAATTAGCCTTTTATAGAATAAAATTAACCTTTTTAGCTGAAAATTAATTTTTTTGGTTGAAAATTTAATTATTTGTTTGAGAATTTATGTATTTTGATAAAAATTTGTCTTTTATCGTATAAGATTAATCTTATTGGTTTGATATTCATTTTTTTGGTTGAAAATTTATCTATTTCGTTAAAAATGTATATATTTTGTTAAAAATTCGTCTTTTCTGGTAGAAAATTAATCTTCTTCGTTGAAATTTAATTTTTTCAACTGACAATTTAATTTTGCCAATTGAAAATTTTACTTTTTTAACTGAAAATTTTACTTCTTCAACTGAAAATTTTACTTTTTCAGTGGAAATTTCAACCACTTGGTTAAAAGTTCATCTTTTTTGTTGACATAAGATTAATAAAAAAAATAAAAAAATCTCTCACCTGTATTCCAATCGGAAGTCCCTGTTTATTAAGTCCCAGTGGGCAAGCCGTGGCAGGCAATCCCAGGACATTGATAATAGCCGTATATGAAAAATTAAACGCCTTTATAAGTGGCTCATGATGTAAAGGGGCAGCTGTCGGATGACTTGGATATAGAAAGATTCCATCCTCTCCAAGAAAATCCTAAAAAATAAAATCACAAAATTAATTATTTCGTATAAACAATCGATAAATTTAATTCATGTAAATTCATTATCTCCAGTTTTTTCCAGGTAGGTATAATTTTTCATAGTATCATTCAATATATTTTGCATTTTTTTTAAATAATCGACTCGGAACATATATACAGTTTCGTGAGTTTATTATCAATAATGTTCTTTTTTCAATTTTCAGGGATTCAATTAACATGTTTAATTCAGAAAGCTTTAAACAATTAAATAACAAGATATTATTTGATATATTATTAGCACCAACGATTAATTACATAATTAAATAATACTAAAAACATAATTTTAATTTCCTTAATTTCTTAAGTCCAAGAATTTGAATAATAATTGAAACAAATTTTTACCTTATCTTCTTGCCCTTAAAATGCATTGCATATTCAGGTAAAATTAATGTGGGTCATATATTAAATTTAATTTAAACCGCTTGAAATTCCTAACTTTTCAAAAGTTGAATTTTTTACTAAAAAATATCAATTTTCAACCAAATAGTTGAATTTTGAACTAGGAAAGTTCAGTTTTGAACGAAAAATGGAATAGTTAAATTTTCAGTAAAAAAAAAAATAACTTTTCACCAAAAAGAAACAAAATTTCAACCTAAGTGATGAATTTTCAACTGAAATTATAAATCTTCAAAAGGAATAGCTGAATTTTAAACTAAGAAGATAATTTTTAACAAAAGAGTTTAACTTTCAAACAAGTAATTTTATTTTCAAACCAAAAGATGAATTTTCAACTAAGACGATGAATATTTAACTGGAATACTTGAAATTTTCCAATGGAATATTTTAATTTTCACTCTAAAAAACTAATTTTCCACACGAAAAAAAAAATTTCAACCAAAGTGATGAATTTTCAACCAAAAATCATTAAAATGATTATAAAAAATTAATTTTTTAAATATTTGAATAATAGTTCAAATTTTATAACATTTAAATTGCATTTAAAAATTATTTCATAATTATGATTTACTTTTGAATAAAACTAAAAATTTAGTATTTAATTTCTACTTAAATTTATAATTATTTAATTAATTTATTCAAAAATTAATCAAAAAAACAAATTTTAAATCAAACAAAAATTAATTTTCGACCAAATAGTTGAATTTTGAATTTAAAAATATCAATTTTCAACCAAAAATGGAATAGTTTAATTTTTAGTTAATAAAATTATTTTTTCACATGAAAAAAAAAATTTACATATAATAATCAATCTTCAACTGTAATAGATGATTTTTAAATTAAAAGATAAATTTTCAAACAAGAACATTAATTTTCCACGAAAAGATTAATTTTCAACTTGCAAAATATAGAATTTAGAAGACATTTCTGATGTAAATTAAAGATAATTTTTTATTGTGAAACTTAAAACTTACATATATTTAGAATTGTAAATTAAAAAATTTAAACTCTTCAATTTTAATGATTTATAATTCAAACTTCTGTAATTTTGACGAGTTACAATTAAAAAATGTTGAACTTTCTTTTTTGTTTAAATAATTCAATCTTGAAGCTTTATAATTGAAAACTCTTCAGTTTTGAAGACGTAAAAATAAAAATTCTTAAATTTGGATGATTGTGAATTTATAAAATCAAGTTTTCAATTCTTAATCTCCAGAATTTAAGAAATTTCCAATTTATATAATTAAAATTACAGAATTTATAATAGTCAATTTTTAAATTTGCATGATTTTTTATTGTAAATTTTTAAAATTAGGAAATTTTCAATTTTAAAAATGTATGAATAAAAATTCTGGAATTTATATAATTTTAAGGAACAACGGTAGAGTTTTCAATTAGGAATCTTCCAAATTAAATAAATTTCCATTGTAAATCATAAAAATTACAGAATTCTTATTTGTGAACTTAATAATTGAATCATTTTGGATTATAAATGGTACAAACTTAAAAAATGTTAAATTTAAATTTTGTAAATAAGAAGCCAAGTTTTGAATACTAAATGTTCCAAATTGAATAAATTTGCAATGTAAATTATACAAATTACAGAATTCTTAATTGCAAAACTTAAAAGTTGCATAATTTTTAACAATAAATGGTCAAAATTATTCATTCTTTCATTTTAGAGATAAATGAATGAAATTTTTTTAATTTGTATGATTTTGAGGATCAAAAATAGAGCAACAGTCAAGTTTTCAATTAAAAACCTTCCCAATTGAATAAATTTTCATTGTAAATCATCAAAATTACAGAATTCTTATTCTTAAAACTTAAAACTTGAATAATTTTGGATTATAAATTGTACAAACTTAAAAAATCCTCAATTTTTAAAATGTTCAATTTGAATTTTGGAGATAAAAAGCTACCTTTTCAATTCTAAATGTTCCAAATTTAGTAAATTTACAATGTAAATAATAAAAATTACAGAATTCTTAATTGAAAAACTTAAAATTTCCATAATTTTTAACTGTAAATTGTCAAATTTTGATATTTTTTTGAAGATTTACAATTCAAAGTTCTAGAAATTTGAAGAGTTATCAAGGAAAATTCTTGAATTTTTGAGATCCAGAAATAAAAATTCCTAAATTTGGACAATTTTGGAAATCAAAAGTCATTTTTTCAATTCAAAATCTTCGAAATGGGAGAAATTTCGAATATAAAGCATCAAAATAACATAAATTTTTCATTTACAAACTCTGAAGAATTAAAATGGATAATTATTGAATTTTGAAAATATCAAAAACCAAATAAATGAATAATTTCACTTCTTTCCAATCCAACAAAATAAATTTCATAAATTTGCCAATAACAGAATAATAAAGATAAAAGGAATCGAAACGAATTTTAAGGTTACGCCACCGCTTTTTTGCCCTTTTATCAATAAACTATGATTTGTATAAAATAAAAGCATAACATCCGTAAAAAAGAGAATTGATTTTGCTTCTATTTTTCACTGTCCGGTTGAAATAACTTTACGAAGAAAAAAGAAAATATTCTAAAGTTTCGAAAAATTTGGAGGTTAGGTGAAAGTAAATACCTGAGTGTGAGAAGCGCACATTTAAAATTGAGTGGCCAAATAAGGTGAATTTTGAAGGATAATTTTTCCATGTTTTCGATTTCACGGTTGGCAAAATCAACTTTGAATAATTTTTATTTGAAACTATAAAAATGCTCGTCGCACGAGCGAAGAGAGCCATGTTTCAGGGTACATGCGGCATTTGCGGCATTTGTAATTTTTAAACACGGTAAGACAGGGATCTAATCATTATTCCACAGATTTCGAAAAAATAAAATTCATTCTTTTTTTAGAATTTATTGTGGAAATATAAACATTTTAGTTTAATTTATAAATAAATCTTGGAACCAATGTTTACAGATATTTAGAAAAAAAATTAAAAAGTATGTATCTGCAGTCGGTAATATAGACGTCAGGAGAAATTTTATTTTTCTATTATTTTATTAATAATTTTTGCTAGCTCAAATACTATTGTATCAGAGTCAATAATGTTAATTTACAAATATGCCTTGGAACAAATGTTAACAGATTTTTTAAATATTTAAAAACTAGGTACCTGCAGTCAGTAATGTAGAATTCAGGATCTAATTTTTGTTTTTCTTTTCTCAATACTTTTCACTCGCTGCAATACTATGGCAATATAGTCCTTCAATATTAATTTATAAATATATCTTCTCACGAATATCGAAAACTTGAAGAATTCATTTAGAAAGTGGATAACTGCAGTCGGTAAGATAGTAATCAGAAGAAATTAAAGTTTTTTTTTATTTTATTAATGATTTTGCACATTGGAATACTATAAAAATATAGTAAACAATTTTAATTTTATATAAAGTCTTCCAACAAATATTTAAAACTTGTATAAAATATTTTTTATGAAAGGTATCTGCAGTCGGTAAAGTAGAAATGTTGGTGTGATTTAATTTTTATTTTATCAACGATCTTTCTGTGCTGGAATAGTACGATACTACAGGCCTTTGACTAAAGTTTATGATTAAATCTTTCAATGAATGTTCAAAACTAGAGTAAAATATTTTGAAAGTAGGTAACTGCAGTCGGTAAGGTAGTAATCAGAGTTTTCTACGCCGGAATAGGGAAGTTTACCAGCTGCTAGGTGACGCTAACTGTTCTAGTCAAAGTTCCGCAAAAGTTAAAAAAATTAAAATCTTATTTGTTTGAAAATTCAATTACTTGATGAAAAGTTGAAATAGTTTATTTAAAATTTATTTTATTGCTTGAAGATTCTTCTGTTTGGTTGAAAAATTAAATATTTTCTCGAAAGGTTTTTTTAATTCAACATTAATTTTTTTAACTGAAAAATTAACTATATTATTTTTGATTGATTTTTTTTTTATTTGAAAAATTAACTCATATTATTGAAAATTGATTTTTTTCGTAGATTCATCTCTTTGACTGAAAATTTAACTGTTTTGGTGAAAATTTTTGTGTAGAAAATTAATTAATTGAAAATTTAACTATTCCAGTTGTGGTTTGAACATTTTCCTTTTCTCGCTTGAAAATCAACTACTGAGTTTTAAATTTGTGTATTTTATTGAAAATTCGTCTCTTTCGGTTAAAAATTAATCTTATTCGTTAAAAATGTATATTTCCGATTGAAAACTCATTTCATTGGTTCACAAATTAACTATTATTTTTTTAATAAGTTTTCTCTTTTGCTTGAAATTTAATCATTTTTCAATTGAAAATTAAAAAAATCTGTTAAAACTTCGTTTTCTTTTAGCCGAAAATGATTTTTCAAGTGAAAATTTATCTATTCATGTATTTTCTTGAAAATTCGTTTTTTTTTGGTAGAATTTTATTTTTGTTTGTTTATAAATTCACGTCTTTGGTTAAAAACTTAGCAAATTTCTTGAAAATTTGTTTTTTCTCGGTTTAAATTGTTTAAAAATAATTTTAAAACAGAAACTAAAATTTATGTTTTTTAGTTCAAAATTTATTTCTATTGTAGAAAAGTATAACTATTTTATTTTGAGTTTTTTGAGCTGTATTACTATTTTGTTAAAAATAAAAAATTTTTCTAGAAATTTACCTAGGTATACCATTTTTTGGTTAAAATTTGGTGTTTTTGAACGTTCCTTTTTATAATTTGAAATTGAACAGATTTGTTGAATTTTTTTTTGTCGTTGAAAATTTTACCCTTTATAATTAAAACTCCAAAGATTTGGTTGAAAATTCGTGTATTTTGTTAAAAATTCTTTCTTTTTCCTAGAAAGTGGTCGGAAATTTACCGATTTTGTAAACTTCGTTTTTGTTTAATAAAAATTATTTTTTTGTTTAAATTTGCCATTTTTAGTCAATAAGTCATCTCTTTCGTTGATAATTGTACTATTGTATAAAAAAAAATTTGTTTGAAAATTACTTTCTTTATCTGAAAATCAAAATATATTTTTTTGAAATTTCGTTTTTTTTCATGACATTTTTTTCTTTACTGAAAATTTAACTTCTTCATTTTTTGTGTACAAATATTTTTTAGTTGAAAATCTATTTCTATATTTGAAAATTAAAATTTTTTTTTGAAAATTGGTTTTTTTATTGTTGTTGAAAATTTACCTTTTTCACTTAAAACTTAAACTATTTGGTTGAAAATTCATGTATTTTGTTGAAAATTCATATATTTTGTTGAAATTTTCTTTTCCTAGAAGAAAATTAATTTTCTTCCTCGAAAATTCATCTTGTCGGTTGAAATCTTATTTATTTTGTTTGAAAATTTAACAATTTGTTTGAAACACCGTTTTTTTAAATTAAAAATGAATTTTTATTTTCAAATAATCTGTTTTAGTTGAAAATTCATTCCTATCATTAAAAATTGAACTATTACGTTGAAACTTATATTTTTTTCAGGTTGAAAATGATATTTTACTGAAAATTTAACTATTCATGTATTTTCTTGAATATTCGTCTTTGTTGGTAGAATATTATTATTTTTGTTTGTAAATTCATGTCATTGGTTGAAAATTCAACTATTTGGTTAAAAAAAATTCTTTTTAATTGTGTTGAAAATTAAATTTCAATTCAAAATTCATTTCTTTCTTTGAAAAGTAAAATATTTGGTTAAATATGCAATTTTTTTCCTAAAATTTAACTATACAATTTTTGGTTACACTAAAAAAAATTATTTCTATAGTTGAAAATTCGTTTTTTTAATGTTGAACATTCACCTTTTTTAGTTAAAACTTCAACTATTTGGTCGAGAATTCCTGTATTTTGTTGAAAATTGAACTATCTCAGTTTTGGTTCAAAATTTATAATTAATTTGACAAAATTATTAATTCAAATATGAAATTTGTTCCTTCAAAATAAATTACTTATTTTAGTACTTTGTTTTGTGAATAAACTATAAACTTTTATTATTAATGTGTATAAGAATAAAATTGTTCATTTATCCAATTTGAATTTTCGCGGAACTTGAACTATAACAGTCAGCGCTATCTAGCGGCTCGCAAGCTCCACTATGTTAATAACGTAGGTGATTGCAGTCGCTAAAGTAGAAATCAGGAGATTTGTTTTGTTATTTAGGAATAATTTTTGCTCTTTTTTCAGACTGTTTCTTTCTAGCTTTTTTACAACTTATGCAAGAAACATTCCAGATTGGAAAATGCCTTTACTTTTTTTGCTATAAAATTTTTAAAATGTAGATGATGTCGGTAATGTAGAAATGGATTCTTTCACTGATTCTCGAAGTAATTTTTGTGCTGATTTGTATTGTGATTCGATTACTCAAGGAAAAACAGGAAAAACCGGGAAAACAAAACTATTTTTTATACTATTCCTTATTTTTATCGTCAAAAATGTATACCAGGTGAATATAATCTATGAAATATATGTACGGGATATAAATAAGTGACATTAATTGAAGAAATTCGAAATTAATCGTGACACAATAATATTTGAGGTTAACTTTACTTCTTGTTGCATTTTTCACCATTTTTTAAAGTATTTTCACTTCTTTTGTATATTCATAATTTTTCAACGAAATTTTGGATTTTGTGGGAATGGTGAGAAAGTAATTGGAATTAAGGACGTTTGAAGGGAGACTGAGTAACTTTTGTTTATATTGTTTTTCGTTTTTAATATAGAAACGATTGTTTATGAGAAAAATAAAACAAAAAATGAATAGAATGTGATTAAAGATTTCATTGGTGGTTAGTAAAGAAAAAAGCACCATTTTTTAAACATAATAAATGATTTCTTACCGAAAAGAAAAGAATTTTTAACTAAAAAAGATAAATTTAAAACAATTTATTATTAACCCAAAAAAAAGTTTTAAAAAATTGGTAAATTTTCCACCAATTTCAAGAAGAATAATATTCTAGTGAAAATGAATTTTCAACTAAAAATGATACATTTTTCACAAAAAATGAAATAGTTTAATTTTCAGTTTAAAAAATCATTAAAAAAAGAGTTTCAACAAAATAGATAAATTTTTAATCAAAACAAATGAATTTCAAACTAAAAAGATGAATTTTTAACCAAAAATGGAATTATTAAATTTCCAACTATAGAAATGAATTTTCAATAAATAAATAAATACATTTTTTAACTAAAGACATGAATTTACAAACAAAAAGAATATTCCACCAAAACAGATGAATTTTCAAGAAAATACATAAATTTACGACCAAATAGTTGAATTTTCAGTTAAAAAAATTTAAAAAAAAAAGAAGTTTCAACAAAATAGTTAAATTTTTAACCAAAACAAATGAATTTTCAACTAAAAATGATACATTTTTCACCAAAAATGAAATAGTTTAATTTTCGGTTAAAAAAATCATTTAAAAAAAAGAGTTTCAACAAAATAGTTAAATTTTTAATCAAAACGAATGAATTTTAAACTAAAAAAGATGATTTCTTAAACAAAAATGGAATTATTAAATTTCCAACTATAGAAATGAATTTTCAATAAATAAATCAATAAAATTATTAACTAAAGACATGAATTTACAAACAAAAAGAATATTCTACCAAAACAGCTGCATTTTCAAGAAAATACATAAATTTACGACCAGATAGTTGAATTTTCAACTAAAAAAAAAAAATTTAATCGTAAATGGAATAGTTTAATTTTCAGTTTAAAAAATCACAAAAAAAAATAAGTATCAACAAAATAGTTAAATTTTTAACCAAAATAAATGAATTTTCAACTAAAAAGATGAATTTTCAATCAAGAAGAATAATTTCTTCCAAAAATGCGAAATACAACCAAAGAAATAATTTTTCAAACAGAAAGATGCACTTTTAACTATTAAGATTAATTTTAAACCAAAAGAGACGAATTTTCAATAAAATACATGAATTTGAAACCAAATAGTTGATATTTCAACAAAAAAGAAAAATTTTCAAACCAAAAATGGAATAATTAAATTTTCAGATAATTAATTTCCAACCAAAAAATTCACCAAAACAGTTAGCTTTTAAAATTGATAAATTTTTTACCACTTTCAAGCAAGAAGAATAATATTTATTCTAGCAAAAAAGAATTTTCAATAAAATGCACGACTTTTCAACCAATTAGTTGAATTTTCAACTAATAAAGATAAATCTTGAACCAAAACTGAAATAGTTCAATTTGCAACCAAAAAGATTAATTTTGAAACAAGCAAATTAATTAATTTTCAACCAACCAGTTGAAGTTTTAACTGAAAAGTGTCAATTTTCAAACAAAAAATGAAAAAATTTCAAAAAAATGGTTAAGTTATAAACTATAAAAATGAACTTTTAACAAAAAAAAATGTTAACCAAAAATGGTAAATTTAAAATTTAACGTAATAGTAATAGAGCTTAAAAAGCCTAAAACAAAATATCAATACTTTTCAACGATAGAAATGAATTTTAAACTGAAAAAGATGAATTTTCAATCAAAATTGAAAATGGTGAAAAAATAATAATTTTCAGCCAAGAAAATTAGAATTTTCAACAAAATAGTTAAATTTTTAACCAAAGATATGAATTTACAAACAAAAAGAATAATTTTCGAAAGAATACATGAATGGTTACATTTTAATAAAAAAAAAATCATTTCCAACCAAAAAAATGAAATGAAGAAGAATTTTCTGTCAAAAAAGATGAATTTTTTAATCACATTGTTGAATTTTTAACTAGAAAATATAAATTCCTTACCAAAACTGGAGTAATTAAATTTCCAACTATAGAAATGATTTTAAAAAATGAACTAAAGACATGAATATACAAACAAAAAGAACAATATTCTACAAAAAAGACGAATTTTCAAGAAAGTGCATAAATCTTCAACCAAATAGTTGAATTTACAACTAAAAAAAAATGTAACCGTAAACGGAATAGTTTAATTTTCAGTTGAAAAAATCATAAAAAAAGAAGTTTTAACAAAATAGTTAAATTTGTAACCAAAACAAATAAATTTTCACCAAAATAGATGAATTTTCAAAGAAGAAGTATAAGTTCTACCAAAAAGGCGAAATACAAACAAATAAATTAATTTTTCACTATTCAACATAGTTGAATTTTCAACTAAAAAGGATAAATTTTCAAGCCAGAGAAAAACTTATTTTAAAAAAAGTTAATTTTTGAAAAAAAAAAAATGATTTTTCAACCAGGAAGATGCATTTTTAACCAATAAGAATAATTTTTAAACAAAAGGGACGATAGAAATGAATTTTGAACTAAAAAATATGAATTTTCAATCAAAAATGAAAGTTAAAAAAATAATAATTTTAAGTCAAGAAAAAACTAATTTTCAACAAAATAGTTAAATTTGTAACCAAAGATATGAATTCATAAACAAAAAGAATAATATTATACCAAAAAGACGAATTTTCAAGAAAATAAATGAATAGTTAGATTTTCATTAAAAGAATCATTTTCAACCAATACAAAGAAGATTCAACAAAATTAGTTAATTTTCACTATAAATAAAAAAAAAGTGTTTTTTATCATAATAGTTCAGTTTTCAACAAAAGAAATTCATTTTCATCCAAGCCAGATGAATTAAAAAAATTAATTTTTAATAAAAAAAAGGAGTTTCAACAAAATAGTTGAATTTTCAACCAAAAAGATGAATTTTCAAACAAGAAGATTAATTTTCTACTAGAAAGACAATTTTTTAACCAAATAGTTGATGTTTTAACTAAAAAAGGTAAATTAAAAAAAAACTAATTTTCAAGAAAATAGTTCAATTTTCAATTAAAGACATGCATTTACAAACAAAAAGGATAAGTTTGCACCAAAAGAGACGAATTTTCAAGAAAATACATGAATAGTAAAATTTGTATTACAACAAATAATTTCAAACAAAAACGAAGTATCAACAAAATATGTTCATTTTCAACCAAACAAATAAATTTTCAACGAAAAAAAAAACATTTTTTAATATAGTAAATCAATTTTAAACGAAAGAAATGAATTTTCAACTAAAAAAGATAAATTAAAAAAAATTAATTTTTAACCAAAAAAAAAACGATGTTTAAAAAAATTGGTAAATTTCCCATCACTTTCAAGAAGAAAAATATTTTATTAAAAAGGAATTTTAAACTAAAAATGATACATTTTTTAATAAAAATTATGCATTTTTAAATAAAAATGATACATTCTTAAATAAAAATGATGCATTCTTAAATAAAAATTATACTTTTTTTACCAAAAATGTAATAGTTTAATTCTCAGTTAAAAAATCATTTTAAAAAAGGGGTTTCAACAAAATAGGTAATTTTGCAACAAAAATAAATGAATTTTCAACTAAAAAGGATTTTCAATCAAGAAGAATAATTTCTACCAAAAAGACGAAAATTCGAACAAAGAAATGAATTTTTCACCAAAATAGATGAATTTTCAAACAAGAAAAATAATTTTCTGCCAAAAAAAGATGCATTTTTGAATCAAATGGTTGAAATTTTCAACTAAAAACGATACATTTTTAACCAAACATGGAATAGTTAAATTTCTAATTATAGAATTGAATTTAAAAAAAAATAACGAAAAATGGTATAGTTCAATTTTCAGATACAAAAATGGAGTTTTTAGCAAAATAGTTCACTTTTCAATGAAACAAATGAATTCTGATCAAAAAGGGATAAATTTTCAACCAAAAATGGAAAAGTTAAAAAAATTAATTTTCAACAACAAAAAAACGAATTTTCAACAAAATAATTTAATTTTTCAACCAAAAAGGATTAATTTTCAACCAAGAAGATTAATTTTATACCAGAAAAGACGAGTTTTCAACCAAAAAGTTGAATTTTTCAACTAAAAAAAAAATAAGATAAAAAAATTCATTTTTAACACACAAAAAAACGAAGTTTAAAAAAATTGGTAAATTGTTCACTACTTTCATACAAGAACAATAATATTCAAGCCAAAAAAAGTTTTTAACAAAATTCACGAATTTTCAACCACATTATTCAAGTTTCAACCACATATGTAATTGAAGTTTCAATTAAAAGTCAAGAAGAATAACTTTTTACCAAAAAAACGAATTCTGAACTAAGAAATAAATTTTTCACCAAAATAGGTGAATTTTCAAACAAGAAGAATAATTTTCTGCCAAAAAAGATGAATTTTTTAATCACACGGTTGATTTTCAAACGAAAAAAGACAAATTTTCAAATCGAAAATGGAATAGTTAAGTTTTCAGTTAATTAATTAAAAAAAAAAAAAACATTCACCAAAACAGAATATTCTACTTTTTTTTGTTGGAAATTCATATTTTCAGGTTGCAAATTCGACTTTTTCGTGGAAAATACATCCTTTTGGCTTGAAAATTCATCAATTTGGTCAAAAATTGTAGTTTTTTTGTTGAAAATTTATATTTTCGGATTTTAAACGGGACAAGTTGGTAGGCATATCCTTACAGTAACAGCGTTACAGAACAGTGTGACCTTTATGTTCCTTTCTTGGAACACGTGTGACATTCTAGTCACATAACAGTTCTATCACTCTGTTCTATATTAGTAAAATTACAGAATTCCAGAACTGTTACGTATCCTTACAATAACTGCGTTACAGAACAGTGTGACCTTCATGTTCTGTAATTTTTATGGCACACGATTGTAACAATGTTATGAATAAATGTTCACTTATGTTATGTAACATTTACAGAACGTGTCCGCTAGGTGCAGTAATGGTCAACCAAATCAGAGTATATATGCCACAAATAAAGTACACGAACACTTTAAATCAAATGTTAAGAATGATGGGAGCCAGATTGGATTGCTACACAAGATCAGCGGATCAACTCCTAGAAGCCATACACGACTGTAGAAGAGGACATCTACATCCCTCTCTGTTAACCACCAACCAACTAGAGGTTGTATATCGAGATGCACAGGACCATGCTCCCAAGCTCATATTTCCTACGCGAGGATTAAAAGTCAGTATCAAGGAATTGGCACAATTATTAACATCAACGATGATGGTGAGGAATGGATCTTCAAGGTTCGCACTGCATATACCACTTCTCAACAAAACAGATTATCAACTCTACCATATTCATTCAATACCCGTACCTGAACAAATATTTGTAACCAACTCTGGCCGTGCGTATATAATTGCTAATTCTAGATATATCGCGTAGATGAATCTCAAAGAACCTACATCCTAACGACTAAAGATCTATTTTTGGAATTCAAGTACCTTCAGCAATATCATCTTTGCAAGGGAGATCTTATCATCCACAAGACGTTGTCCAGTACAACTTAAAAAAGTGAGCTGCTGCTCCACCCGATACAAGATACGTTTAAAATCTGCGATATCAAAATTTCATACCAGAGCGATCCATATTGGATCAAGGTAAAGACTTTAGCGGGATGGATTTACTCTCTCGACAGGGAGCAGTCAGCAGAGTTAAGCTGCCCAATGCAAACATTTAAAAAAATTCAGTTATCAAAATTGGGAATAATTCAACTAGCTCCAGGCTGTATATTGAAAACAGAAGCCGCAATTTTAACCAGTCTTTCAGTCAACCGATATTATACAGAGTTCATTTATGAGCGAACTCTACATTTAGACCTAACAAAAATATCACCCATCGTTGGACACAATAAGAAGAAGATTAACATCATGGAATTAATGCTCATAAGATCATCAAAAGAAGGCGTTACCTACCGACAAAATTAAAAAAATGAGGAATCCTTATGGGAAATCGAGAAGAAATGAGAGGAATTCAGTGATCACAAGGCATTCCACAAAAATAATTGAACCCTTACTCATGGGTCATATATTGGATTAGGCTCACTCATAATCCTGAGATTAATAACCTATTTTTATCACTCTCAAATCTCAATAGTAATATTAGCTTGTGTCGCTTTTATAAGGAAAAAGCGATCTAGGAGGTTCAGTATTAGTGACATCAAACAAACGAAATACTCAAAATTTCGAAGAAGCTGACCACGCACAACAACATGAAGATGAGTCAGAATCACCAAAAATAGCTCCAAGAGCCACTAACACGAATTCAAATCAGATCCTCTTCAAGGAAATCATCCAGCGGGCTCTTGAAAATACAGCCAATACATCAAAAGTATCGGGGATACCCCTGCCCAAGGTTTAAATGTAAATTACATTACTCTTTGATATAATGACTAAGGCACTTTTGTGAATGGAGAATTTAAAAAGCACTGCTAAGCACGTTTATTTTTATACAAAAAGCGTCTAAACCATGGACAGTTTAAGGCGTGACACGTTCCAAAAAGTTATCTTATAAGTTTATTACCTTCTTACATAACTCAGAAATTTTACTTCAAGACAATAATTAATACATCTAGCATGGGAAAGGACTGTTCATTTTGACCCAGTTATCGAGGACAATAACCAAAATTTCCATGGTCGGGTTGTTACGAACCGTCCTGGTACGTAATTAAATTCTATATCCAACCTATTCAAAATTAAAGTCAACTCTCTGAGTGTATATACGCAACGTAAGCATTATTGAAACATGAGCCAGCATAAATATTCCTTTACCAATGCCAATAAGTTAGAGTAAGATAGCAAGACGTGAGAACCAGATAGAAGGAAAGAGAGAAGACGATAACATGAATCATTGCGAGAAGAGTACTCATACAGACACCGTTTGATGCTTGTACCTATGCAGTACTACACCTAACGTTTCTCTGGCGGTGCGAGTACATTTCCTGATCTCCCAACTACTACTTTACTACTTTATTACTTCTTGTACCGAATAGAAGTACTAAGGAATCCGGAAAAACACAGCTTCTCTTGTCCGTCTACACTCGACGTTAAGTGACATAACGACGTACATACTTGTAGCCATTTAAATTCAAAACCAGCAGAGATCATTTCCTACTGGAAAGGATGTGTTGATTCTGCAAATCAGCTTAGTGCACCCAGAATAGAAACGCCCAATGGGCACACAATTTGGCGACGTCTTTACGATATCGTTACGATATCTTTACGACAACTTTACGACATCCTATTCTCATGTCGTTAAAATGTCTTTATGATATCGTAAAGACGCCGTACGATCTGACGATGCCTTTCTGACATCATAAAGACATCTTAAAGACATGGACATAGGATGTCTTAAAGTCGTCTTAAGGATCTCGTAACGACGTCGTAAAGACGTCGTCAAATTTTGTGCCCACTGGATGCTTTTTCTGGTACCTAGGAGTGCTCAAGAATCATTGAGGTGAAATATGAACAGAACCTGTTCGCGAGAAAATCACTTTTTTGATCAGTCAAAAGTACCAATAATTTGTTTGTTGAGAATATCTCTTAAGGGATATATTTTTCAATAAAAGTTGTTCTGATATGATTTGTAGAGAATTAAATTATGTTCTGAGTGAGCCCAGTAGCTTTGAAGAATATTGATTGGTTGCCGAGATAGAGCGCATATCAGTAGGCGATAAATACCGAAAGTCGATTTTCGGGAATATCTCCTAAAGGATATATTTGATCACTAAAGTACTTTCCATATGATTTGTAGAAAATTTAATTACCTTCAAAATAAGCTCTTTGACTTTTAAAAATATTAATTGGTTACCGAGATAGAGCGCATATTAGTGAAGTCAATCAGTGAAAAAATCGGGTTTTCCGAGATACCTTCTCAGAAATGTATTTTATTCACAATATGATTATCGGTGTTGGTAGATGACTTAATTACCTTCAAAATATGCCCTTGATATTTTGGAAATGTTTGATAGCCACCGAGATAGAACATCTCAACGGCCCCATATATTTTTGTTGTCAATTTTATTTCAACTTTTGAACAATAATATTCTCTCAAACGACGAATGAACTATATAATGATGACTTTAAATATTGTCAAAAATGAATAAAAGGATGAATTTCAAGTTTTAAATATGAAGCGAAGAAAATTCGACGACTGCATCTTTTAATCTCTTGCCATAAGAAGAATCTGCAATTGAGTTGATCTTGCGTCTGTTCCAAAATTTGAGGAATTCTCGATAAGCGGACTCTCCAGACTGTTCAGAATACAATCCTAAACCTTCTGAATTACTGAGTAATTCAAGAGATTGCTTTACATTGCTCAGCAGGATGTGTATTTTCAATGTTTCTGTGACGTTCACTGATAGAAGATGTTTCGACATCTGATCAATGAGTCTGTCGATATCCTGGAGAGAATTATTTCTCTTTGTTGAGAAGCAAGAATTAACAATTTTATCCATCGTTCTGAAAGCAGATATGTAAGGTATAACAGCGAGTGGACCAAGAACATGAGAAGCTCTTGCTTCTGAGGTTTCCTCTGTCGTTTAGCTTTCTAGAATTATCGATATTGTGTGTAATATCTAATGGCTTTTCAGGAAAGATCAATCAAAATAATCAACTTCCACCTGGAATGGTACAATTGGTACATATTTGAAATTGATTGTGTCGAGGCTTCCAGAAATGTTCAAAGTGATCTCTGACATTTTCCATACATCGAAGTTTCTAGAAGGTCTGACGTATGATGTGTGGTTCCGATACGTCTCCTAGTTCTAGAGACATCAACGCAGTTAATCATGATGACCGCTCAATCTGATTACCCCTAATCTACTTACGTCGTAGAAAGATCGATCGAAGTTTCTGTAAGACTCGTTGCACGAGGGGGCTCTTGCCTGCATCAAATTTCTAGAACTATTGATATGTGATTTCTACCCAAGTTCTAGAAAGATCGACTTATTTAACTTTGTATAAGGATACAGTTCTCTTCATCAAACTTTCTAGAAGCATTGATATTGGATGTCATCTTTACCTACATTCGAGAAAGAACAATCGAAGTTTGTAGATATTTCAATACAGGGAATCTCGAAAATAATAGCCCCTTCTAGAAATTTCGATCGTTCTTTCTCGAATATAGGTAAAGATTACATCCAACAGGGCTTCGCAGTATATATGACTGTGGAGTTGAGTTCTACAAAATTTAGGGTCGTGAAGAAGACTTATTAGGCACATATGGATGCGCACTATAGTTTGATGGTGCACGAGGCTGCGCAGTAGAAGTTTAGAGTTCATAGAGCTGTCCAGTGCACTTCTTTAATACTTATGGGTGCGCAGTACACTTATGAGGTACATCTTTATGCGCAGTATAGTTTGGTGGTATACAGGGATGCGCAGTAAAATTCTGCAGTACATACAGCTGCACAGTGCACTTCCACGATATTTATTGACGCGCAGTGGACTTGTATATGTTCAGTAGGCTTCTATGACATATATGGATGTGCATTACTTCCATGATACTCATGGATACAATGTAGGCTTCTATAGCACATACTGATGCGCTGTAGTAATTTACAGTACATATAGCTGTGTAGTGAAAATATATGTTTCCTAAGGCTGCGCACTACACTTGTACGGCACACGAGGTTACAACGTACTGTTTTGGCGAATCACGTAATATGGTTCTGTTCCAAGCTAAATGCCGGTAAAACAGTGCCAGTTAAGTTAAGTTGGAGGGAAAATAAAAGTTGCATGTGAGAAATCTAAATTTGAACAAGGGTGGGGGGGGGGCGGTACCAATTTGAAAGTTTTATCAGGAGAAAAAATAATTTACTGAAGCGTAGTAAAAGTTAGGGGGTTAGTTCACCACGTGACCCATCCAAAATGTATTTACTACATTTCTTGTTTGGATGGCTGTATTAATTAGATTAAAGAATAAAAATTATCAAAAATTTAAAAAATTGAGAAAATTTGAAAGGGAAATAGCCCTTATATAAACACACAAATTCTACCTGATCAATTTGATTCAATTTATTGAAGAAAGTTCAAGCGGAATTCAATGAGTGCCAAGAGTGAGCCGTTTGTATTCAACCCAACGACGTTTGTAGAAATCAAGCGCTGAAAAGAACGATAGCGAGTAATATTTTGGATTTTTAATTCAACCTAGCGTAATTTATGAAGTCCATCGCTCAAAGGGGAAACAGCCAGCAGTACATTGGATCTTGAAACCAACACAGCCATGTCTGTTAATATCTAACGCTGGAAGAAACGATACCGTAAGATGTTTAAATTATGAATTAAACCAAATTACGTCTGTAAATGCCCAGTGGTGAAAGAAACTAAACAAACTTACTAAAGGCGTGGCAGCGCCATCCATCAATTATTTAAGTAACTAATATTTTAAACTTTACTATTATTTGAACAAACTGGAGTACTAACTAATGTCACCAACTAGTGCCTAACTAAGGGAACGGGTTTAAATAAATGTCGACTTAAAATAACCTTAAATGTTTGTTTATTCAAGAAAAAATACCTAACCTAATTTTACAATGTAGATTCTCAACTAAGTATTACAGATTAATCACTTAATGTAATTATACCAATGATACCTAGTTTAAAGAAAAATTCACACTGGTTATTATAAACATTTCTTGATTATATAAAAATCTTCATAAAATGTCAATTTCAACAGAAAAATTTACTTATCTTGTAATGTAACCAGCATTCGCATTCTTATAATAATTTATAATCGGGACTATTCTTGTCAGGCTCATTATGTTCGCTAAAATATTATGTTCCTTTGACGTAATATGAGGACAACTGCTTGACACTCGGCACTTTGTAACGAATGATCAGAATTAATGTAAAATCGCAAAGCATATACGAGTTCTTTAGGATCTGTATGAAATATTATTCGGCAGAATTATCGACTTAATTGACGATACACCTTAAACATCAGTTCCCTAGATCCATTTAAATCCTCCTCCGCCTTCTTCTTTTTCTTCTCCTCTTTAATATTCTCAACATCATCAACAGCATCATCATCATCCGCATTGGAAGTCTGCAACCTATATGCGGCGCGTCCCTAGGTGGCGGATAGGGGATGGGAAATTATGTCTGGCGCCCGCCAGCATGGCAAGGGGCTAATGTGTGCTTGCACTGCCGAGGTGTCAGCAGCTGTAAGGGATCAGATGCCAGCCCCTTCGGGCCTTGAGCAGGGAGTGCGTGGTGGCTGCAGAGATCAGAATCTGCAGTGAGCCGGGCGAGTTCCGCTCTGTCCGTGTTTTGCGGGACTGCCTAAACGAAGGCTGGGCTCCAGGGAACTGAGGCAGGTCTCAGGTCCGAGGGTATACATGTTTCCAGCTATTTCAGCTCGCCCCTTCACGCACGATGCGCTGGCGAAGTTTTGTGGCACCCTCACCAACCCCAATCCCCCAAATTACCGAAAATAAAGAAGAGTTAAGTCGGACACCGGAAGAAAAAATTGATGAGGTGCTTACAGAAATGCGAGCCCTATTGTCTATCATAGCTTAAGCAGCAGAGAAGCAGAAGAATGTCAAAACGGATATTCAATTTGGGATCCCAAAGTTTATAGAAGCCAAAGAGGTAATACAATAGGTAAGGGAACCGACGAAATGTGTGTAAGTCAGTATACTAAGTACAGCGAGGCAGCAGACGCAAAAAAGCCACAGCACATCGAGGCGAACGGCAGCCAAATAAACAGCATCGCGTCCAGCGGAAAATCAGGGTGCTGCTCAGATGGGCAAGAAAGTCAAAAATATGGCGTCTCCTCCTATGTAAACGGATGTGACAAGACGCAAGAAGAAATCTGGTAAGGCTGAAAAGCAGACGCATGCTGACGGGTAAGCAAATAAAATCCAGAGAAAAATAGAGGAGTCAATAAAAGCAAGAACAGAAGCCAGTATCATCAAACCTGCGGAAAGAAAAACTTATGCACATGTCCTAGGTCCTAGGGTCACACGCTTCGAGTGGGGACAAAATTTTGCGATGTCTTTACGACATCGTTACGACATTTTTACGTCAACTTTACGACATCCTATTTTCATGTCGTTAAAATGTCTACAATATCGTAAAGACGTCGTACGATATGACGATGTCTGTTCGACACCGTAAAGAGATCCTAACGACATGAACATAAGATGTCTTGAAGTCGTCGTAAATATCTCGTAACCAATGCTATAAATGCGGTAAAACCGACCATAAGGGCGCCACGTGCAAATGTAATGCACAATGTGTCCTATGTGTCAGGCATTTAGAGAGGCTCTTGACCGAGCCAGAAGAACCGAGAGGCAATGAACAGCATCCTTCAAGGGAACATGCACGGGAGTAAAACAGCGAACGATCTCCTAACACATATAGTGTGTTAAAGGAGATTGATCTGCTAATACTCAGTGAGCAGTATACAAACAGGGAGATCACAACATGGCTCATGGATAACGGAGGCACATCAGCTATCTGGGTGAGAGCCCCAAGGAAACTTTCTATTGACCTGCTAACTCAAGCCCAATGAGGACATCCAGGACTTCCAGGAAAAACGGGATTTTCTCGAAGATACTATCCAGGAAGCCATAGGTGAAGTGATAGTGGCCAAATATTTCAATGCCAGGACAGTAGAATGGGGAATACCTAGGTCAGATTAGCTTGGAAAGCGCATAATGAACATGGCAGCAAGGCGAGAGCTTTTAGTCATGAACGTTGGGAATACAACAATCTTCAGATGGGCCGAAAACGTGGAAACGATTCCGGATTTAACTTCAGCACCCGAAGGAATAGCCCCTCTTATAGAGAAATGGAATGTTCTGGAGGACTACACCGGTATATGTATGGGCATGGGTGCTGAAGAATTAGTGGAAGCTGCAATGCGACTCATACACCAGGCCTGTGACGCCTCGATGCCTCGCAAGAAGGGGCACAGAAAAAGACCCTCTGCCTATTGGTGGAATCCAGAAATCTCAGAGCTACGGAAACAATGCCTAAAATGCAGACGAAAGGTCACCAGAAAAAGACGGTCCAGGCCTCAACAATCAGGGAATTTGAGGCAGCCAAGAAACAGCTAAGGATGGCTATCAGGACGAGCAAGAAGTAAAGCTTGATTACATTGTGCCAGGAAGTGGATTGTGAGCTATGGGGCTTAGGGTATAAAATAGTTACCCGAAAGCTTGACGCACTTTCAGCTTGCGAGCTAATGCCAGCCGAAGCCATGGACAATATCGTTGATGCGTTCTTTCTAAATCATCCGATTAGAGAGGACACAGGCAGAACCCCAAAAATGGAGATCCCACTCTTCAACGAGGAGGAACTAAGGACGGCCGTGACTTCTCCACAAAACAGAAAAGCTCCAGAACCGGATGGAACCCCAGCGGAAGTACTGAAAGAAATAGCTGGCACTTGCCCGCAGATCCTATTGAACATGTAGAACAGCTGTCTTAGGGCTGGACTCTTTCACGAACAGTGGAAAGTTCCGCATCTGGTACTAATCAGTAAAGGAAAAGGAGACCTTCAGTTCTCTTCGGCATACAGACCTCTGTGCATGTTGAACACTACTGGGCAACTGTACGAGAAGATGTTGAAGCCTCGACTGCTCGCTGCCGTACAAGCAGCGCCAGATCTCCCCGAGAGGCAGTACGTGTTTAGAAAAGGACGTTACACAATAAACTCTTGATGTAACGCAACTCTTGATATAAAAATCGCCTTTAATGCGGTCAGATAGACGCACATCATTAAAGCTTTGAAAGGCTTTAAAGTACTAGAGTATCTGATGTGCGTAGTAAAAACTTATCTCTCTGATAGAGTATTGATTTATGACACCACTGAACGAACGAGTAGAAAGCAGATTACGGCCGGAGCAGCCCAGGGCTCGATTCTTGGACCACACCTCTGGAATGTGTCCTATGACAGATTCTTGAGAATGGAGATGCCGGTCGACACATACCTCACGGGATACGCGGTCGACATACTCGCGATATTCGGTGCAAGAACCACAGAGGAACTGCAGTCGAAACTCAACCAGGTCATACGACGAGTGATTGGTTGGATGAAAGAGCACAGGCTAGACCTTGCTGCAGAAAAAACTGAGCTGGTACCAATAACAAAAAAGCATATACCTACGGAGATACCGATGCAGGTAGGACCGACGACAGTTACAACCAAGAAAGCCATAAAGCACTTCGGAATACGAATGGACAAGAAGCTCTCTTTCTGGGAGCAGATATGCCAGGCAGCGGATAAAGCAACAGGAGCGACGACGACGTTGAGCAGGCTTATAGCCAATGTGCACAGCCCGAGACCGAGCAAACGCCGACTTTTAATGACAGTGACCCAGTCCATCATTTTGTGTGGAGCAGAGATATGGGCAGATGCGCCAAGTCAGAAAAAGTATAGAAGAAGAATGACAGTGGTCTAACAGAGAGGGGCGCTCAGAATAGCATGCTCCTTGTGCAGCGTATCAGAACCAGCGATACTAGTGATTTCAGGTGTGCTACTGACTGACCTTTTGGCCCAGGAGAAAAAGCTGGTATTTAAAAGAACAGCGGAAGTGGGCAAGAACATTGCCAAAGAGGAAGCCAGAGTTTTTTCCATGGGAAAGTGGCAACAACTGTGGAATAGCGACCACTTTAAAGTATCGTTTGTATGGACACGATTTCGCAATAATCTTCTTATACTTTATGTAATTGCTAATACGAATAGGTTCAGAGGGATTGTAATGCTTCTTGTGAGCGTTTGTGTTTAATGAGAATTTCTTTATAGATATTTATGTCGCTCAAGCTTGTGTAAGACTCCTCAGGTGCCTGCCTAATTAACAATTCGAGAAGGCAAATAGTTTGAAAGTACTGTTATCTCCCTTCTAGAAGAAACGATCATCAAAATGGATAGATGTATCACCAATCATAAGAGCATTACCCAGTCTACATGCATCATATCCAAATATTGTTTCCGATTTTGACGAAGCGTTCTCAGAAACATCTTGGTGAGCCATTGATAAACTGTGAACAAGCTGTGTTGCAGCATCTCCATCAACCATTACTATATCTAAATGCCTTAAGCTTCTTCTTCATCGTCATCAGCAGTCATAATGATGCGTAATCATCATCATGTTCTTATTTAGTTTCTTCAGGTAATAATTGTTGGACTTCGTCGTTTACGGCAAGTGGTGGTGCTTTATTTCAGACTCTGATTCGGGAAACACTTGATTAATTTCTTCATCAGTAGAATCTTTAGTAATGTTTACTGGTCTCTGCAATGATGTCACCATAGGCTTGGACGTTTCATTCAGCATACTTCCGTCATCGGCTTTACTCCTTTTTAGCATTCGATGCTTTTGCCGAATCGCATTACTGGTTTTAACAGTTTGCTGTAAAGCCCCCATCTGCTTGCTGAAATCCATGTTGATGTGACTGCAGCTCAATCAATACTGATGAACTGCTTTCTCTACATATCTATTTAGGATAATGAGGTAGCTGAATGTTCATCACAATCACCATAGTTACGACTAGTTGAGGAGCACTCTCTTATTCAGTAAACTGTCAACCAAACTATTATCGTTAGAATCCTTTCCTTCCACCGCTTTAAGTATCTACATTCTACGCCCCCATCCGCGATGGACTTTCAAAATTTAGTTGGATTGAATTCAAAATCCAAAATATTGGTCGCTATCGTTCTTTTCAGAGCTTGATTTCTACCAAATTCGTTGGGTTAAATTCGAATTTCGCACTCTTGGCACTCATTCAACTTAGCTTGAGTTATCCTAAATAAATTAAATCAAATTGATCAGGTAGAATTTGTGCGTTTATATAAGGACTATTTCCCTTTCAAATTTTCTCCATTTTTAAAATGTTCAATCATTTTTATTCTTTAATCTAATTTATACAGTCATCCAAACAAGAAATGTATTGAATACATTTTGGGAGAGTCAACTGTCGAAATACCCTCAAATTTCTAATCTTTACTATGCATGCGCAAAGTATTTTTACACCTGGTAAAACTTTCAAATGGATACCTGTTCAAAATTAAATTTATCACGTGTAACTTTTAATTTACTTCCAATTTAACTGACTTGACGGTGGCCCCATCTGTTACTGGTAACCACTCATCGATTGGTGGTATCTTAGCATGGATACGAACCATTATCATCTGTCGGTGAGTAACCGATCACTGTTTTACCAGCATTTAGCTTAGAACAGAACCGTGTTATAGAAGTCGTTGGAATAGTACCTTGCAACCTCGTATACCGTACAAGTGTACTGTACAGCCTTATCTAACATATGCCTACACTATGCATCTCTATGTTCTGTAAAATACTTCTGCGCATCCGTATATATTTTCTCCAGAATTTAGGTACAGATAACATATCTAATATTGACGGTTCAAGAAATTGAAGGCAGATAAGAGCCTTACGTGCAACGAACCTTATAGAAACTTTGATCGATCTTTCCAGAATGTAAGTAGAGTAGGGGTTATGTAATTTCAAACGAGTATCAGGTCTTAGTGGCTTCAGTATATCGTCGAACACAGTGCAAAGTTAGTCATCTGGTGGAGTCCACGTCAACTGATCATGGAAATTTTGGTGTCGGAATGGGATTTAGCTCTAATTCAGGATATATAATTGCTTGGTGATGAAAAAAATTCCACTGAATATTTTTCGAAAATTCGAAAATATGGCGGAGATATGGGACTTCAAGTTTTTGGACAACTTTCTTTAAAAATGATGTATCTTGGGTTCTAACTTACCGATTTAACTTTTCAGAGTCTAAAAATTCAAATCTCAGGTCTTCTATGGCGTGGCTTGGCTTAGTAGGGCACATAAAAGTGTCTGTGGACAAATTAATTGTCAAACCACAATTATTCTTATCATGTTTATTTTTTTTATGAATAAAAATTAATAAAATTCTGCATAGATCGTTTACATCTGATTTAAAAAAAAAACAATTTTCAGCAGAACTGTAGAAGTTTAAACATTTGTTGTATTTGTTATAAACAAATAAGTGGATGAAAATAATTTCGTGGGGATTAGTAATGTTCGCTCACTTAATTTCAACTCAATTTTTACAATGTATAAACAAAAGGGGTTTGTGAGTCGGATTAATGAAAATTAATAAATAATTTGTTATGTAGTAAACAAATTATTATTTTTTATTATTAAAGAAGCTTGCGAAATGCGCAAGATTCGTCGTATCAATTGATTATTGGCCTTGATATTATTATTTGGGTGCAAACCTTAGTTGCTTCAATAATCATTATATTCGCAGTGAGCACATTTGGCGCCGTCTTTACGACATCCCGGTGAGAAGGGTTGCACTAAATGTATCCGAAAATGTTTTGTTCAATGGTGACGTGACAATTATTAAATCGTTTTCGATACGGTTTTTGTCCTCGCGTTTTGAACCCCCGTAGCAGGAGAAGTTATCTCTTAAACTGAATCCCTTTCTGTACCACGTGGCGACAATATTTTTCTGAATACTGTTCGATTTCCCAAATCGACAATGAATGAGCACATTTTCAATCCCTTTAAAATTTGCACATTTCGCTGTTCTTATTTACTTATTCTCGAATAATAATGAGGTTAAAAGCATTTAAAACACACAGTTTTAGTAAGTTAACGTTAACAATATTGATTTCTATGCAGGTAGCTGTGATGAAAACTAATTTTTTGAATTTGTTTATCATGATTTCATATTTTGCAATCAATCATTTGAATAAAGCAAGAGTTTTGTGATAAAGTGATGTATTGTTATGCATAAACCTACTATATTTGGCAAATTTTATGCTTTTGAAGCACCTTCTGCAGCGTTAAACGAAATGAGTGTTTTTAATTTATTTCAGGTTACGTTTGACAGCTCCGATCGGCTTTGAAACGGATTAGAATCTAAATATTTGCACTGCCTAATCGGGGATTCAAAGAAGAAGGACACAAATGGTATTCCTAGGTATTGAAATGTCTAATACCTTTAGATGCAAGCCTTCTTACCGGGATCGTTACGACATCTTTACGACAACTTTTCGACATCCTACGTCCATTTCGTTAAAATGTCTTTACGCGTGATTGAAGGAACAGAATTTGTAACCAGGACGATGAGATGAGAGAGTTTTTCGATCATCATTTTAAAGTGGAAAATCATCCTGAAGATCGCCTTTTGAATAACAGTCGTGGTCCGCCCTTCAATCAAAATTTGAAGTTCGTCGTTCTGATCAATTATGCTGTTGATGGCCCCAATAGAGCAGTTGATTCAATAAAACACAATAAACTGGGGCTTTCGAGTGCCCTGCAAACATAAGAACCGAAACCCGCTTTACGTTAAGCACAATTACTTTTTTCAAACTTCATACACTTATTGACGGCGATAACAATCTACTCACGCAGAAACGCTATGAAATCACAGATTCACAAAAAATGTACAATAATCACGATCGCACGCAGAGCATCCTTTGAGAACGATTCGAATCTCTTCGATTAATTAGCCCCTCTTTCAGTCACATATTTCGACCAATTTGCAAAACTGCCGCTAGTTCGCGTCGACCGCTCATATATTCTGATAATAATTCGTCGAGTCATAGCATATGTTTCTACGCGCCAATCAAATTCTGATCTTTAAATTTAACAGAATAATTACACAAGTATCGTCGGCTCAGAGACGCGGAAACACACTTTTAATTGCAAATGTGTCGATCGCTTCATTATTCCCCTATTATAATATTCCGCAGAATGCGAATGTTATAAACAAAAGTAGAAAGTAGTTTAGTCACACGCACAATAACATGGTTATACAGAAAAGAAATAAAATAATGCGCAATTCAATAATTCAACGAAATAAATTCTCGGAGTCACAAATATATTGGTCTTGAATTGGATCGCACATAAATCAATTATGACAAGTCAACAAATTTTTTATAAAGATCACAACAATACTGTGGTCCCATAAATCATGACCTCTGTTGCTTTTGACGCTGTTTAAAATGTTTATGAATTCGTTTTTAAGCCAAAAGAATCTTAGCCTCGTGTGCAATGTCATCCATCCCCGTAAAATTGATTAACTTCAGAATTTGATCTGATGGCTTGATACCGAAATACAATTCCAGTGGAGTAAATCCCGTACTATGAGTAGAAATATTAAGAAAAGACTCAATTTCGGTTATATACTTACAAGGAGAGGACGCGAAATGGGGATCGCCGATTCGACTGGGACTTTGCAGGATGAAAGTACCTCAAAATCCATTAGGCTCGTATTTTTTCTTTCGTTCTAATGGCCCTTAGTTTTCGAGATATCGAAGTTTGAGTATTTGCGCTCGAGCGCTCGACTCGCCACTGCAGAGCGTAGACCCGGGCTTGGTGGCCTCGAGCGCTTACTCGCAGTCCGACACTAATACTGAGATAAACGGAAAGTCCACAGGGTTTCTATATCATCAGATATCATTCCTATAGAGTTTTTTCACGTAGATTGCGAATCTTTAAGATTAGCACCTGCTCCCGGCGAAATCCTGCGGTTGTCCTTATGACAAACTTTTAACTATATATATATATATAGTTTTTTATTTATTATGTATTAGAACAATGGTTCGTATAATTCTTACATGCATTTATAATGCTAATTTCAGAGAATTTTCCGCGTAATTCAATAATTGTATTTTCAATTATCCTATATTTACAGGGTTACTACAGAAGTCTCATTTCAAAATTCCATGACTTTTTCTGGTCTACTTCTTTAAAAATCCAGTCAATTCTATTTCAACACATTAATATTATTAACTTTTTTAAATTCTGGAATTATAATCACATTATTTTTATTACAGGGATCACCGCGGTTCAGTAGTTCAATTTTAGGTAAAAAGGGGGATTAGATGGGGATTTCATTTCCTATCAAGTACTTTATATATCATATGGGTATCTCATGAATATTGAACAAAAGTGCCCCCCTACTACTTTTTACTAATAAAAATCCAAGAAGATCAAATATTGAAAAATAGATAAAGAACAGAATTGAAAAATGCTCATGTTTGAATTTTTTCAATGTATTTGTATAAGCAGATAGATTTTGATTCCTTATTCTCTTATCATTTTTTCTAGTATACTCTCTTCAGTACTGAACCCTGAGTTGTCCTAATTTTAAGTATTTTTTTAAGTAAACTAGAAAGAAATAATTTGATAAACCTACCCCCCCCCCACTGAGGGATTAGACGTTTAAATTTGTTTCTAATGTATTTTCATCAATTAAAGGCTCTCAGATGTCAATTTTTTAAAAATTTCAGTTAAAAAAAGATTATAGCGTAAAAACCCAGAACTTAAAAAATTATTATTCACAAAAATAAGAAAAATATGAAGATAATAATTTTTTTTAAATACGCAGTTTGCTAACATATAAAACCAAACCATATAACAATTAACTCCAAATTAATTGTATTTTATTAGAAGGTCCTAATATAAGCTACTTTTTTGCATATTATTTCCGATTTTCAGAATTTTGTTTCTCCAACCACAATTGACATACTTTTGTCTGATACGCCGTTTTACGTATATTATTACATATTTTAAAATTATTAAAAATGAGTCAAAATTCCTATTTATTTATCGCAGGCTTCACAGTCTTTCTCATATACTCATCTGTTCCGAGTTTTCCAGTTAATTGCGAACCAAGTTAATAGAACCCAATAAGAGAATCCCAGTATTTTTGGTTAAAACTAAGTTGAACTAATTTGTTCAAAATTCACTTTGTTGATTAAAGATTCATCATTTTAGTTAAAAATTCATCTCCGGTTGAAAATTCATTTTTTTGCTAGAAAATTTACCTTTTTTGTTCAAAGTTCAACTATTTGATTAGAAATTCATTTATTTTGTTAAAAAACTGTAATATTTTTATATGAAATAATATGAATTTAAAGCGCTTCAATTTGACTTTAATGTTAGCACCTACAGTAATTTTATTACAAATAATTTATTCCTTTATTTCCTCTGTTTTTATAGCATTTTGAGCTGTGAAGCCTGTTACCTCTATAAAGATGTCTTTGATTTGCAACTACAAAATTAATTTATCTGTCTTCGTTGTCGACGATGTTCTTCAAATTTACAAAATTAGCAAATAAATAGTGTAAAACTGTTTGAAACTAGTATCATCAAACATTTAAAAAGGATCTCTTCAAAGCGTC
Source organism: Andricus grossulariae (assembly GCA_011634705.1). Classification (NCBI taxonomy): domain Eukaryota; kingdom Metazoa; phylum Arthropoda; class Insecta; order Hymenoptera; family Cynipidae; genus Andricus; species Andricus grossulariae. The sequence goes on from JAABKJ010007545.1 coordinate 177,410,092, forward strand.
TTGTTTTCTAATATCTTCAAAGATTCTTAAAAAATGGATGGAAATCTTCTTTAAAAAGGGTGAAAATGGATTAAAAATTCTCGATTTTAGATGTTTCAGATTTTTCAAATTTAAGGGGAAGGGGGGGGGAGGGACGGACTGTGATGCCTGTTATTAGTAAAAAAGTGATTCCGTATCAATCCACAAATTTTTAATTTTTCGTAAAGTAATTATTGAGACTTTGAAATAGGTGTAACTAAGAAAATTAGATGAATTTTGCAGAACTTCAAAACGTAATAACTTTTCAGGTCTTCCAGATCTGGTAGTAACCCTGAATAAAAGGGGAAAACGAGATATTTGTCTGATACTGGAAAGAAAGGGAAAACGGGAAAGGGTGTCATCAAAATCACCACAACCTTAGAAAAAGTACTTAAATTTGTTTTTTCCTTTAAAAAAATAATAAATTGTACTTACTTATGACTATACTTATTCCTGATCGTGGCGAGGGCTTCCTTGTGCTTCCGATGTAGGCCTTCATTCACGACGATGACAATATCCTTTAACTCAGCGATCGAGTAACCTGTGTAGTACTCGAGAGTTGGGTTCCAGCCACCCAAGTCTTTCATTTGAAGAGCGAGGAAGAGTGACACTGCGGCCATTTTGCTATCGCTAAACCCAATCGTCGCGTAATCCATCAAAGAGTACTCCAAAATATAACGGGCCAAAGTCAACGTTGGCATTGATACCTTCGCGCACTGAAATAAAAATTATCAATAACATTTTTGCCTACGCAATTCACATCATATTAAGTTCTCATTTTTCAATAATTCAATTAATTATGTGTTATTTAAATTCTCACCCTAGCATATCTACGTAGAAATCGGTAGGACAGGGGAATACCGAGGTCAAAGTCTACGATTTTCAAAATGTTCATTTCCATCCTAAGAAGTTCTCGCGTTTGGTAAGCACCGTCACATATATACAGAAAATCTTCCACCATTGGAGGTATTCTCTCCTGTAAATAAAAGCGAGATTCAATTCCGAAATGCATTTAAAAAGATGATTCAAAAGTTCAATAGAAACATCTCCATCATTAATACTTACATAATGTCTTTTACTTACGTCAAATTTACTTGCGATGAATAGACTTGCAGTCCCTAAAAGTTGCAAAGCTTCCTTGCCTACTGTGACTTTCGTTAAGTAGAGATCAACTAATTTCACAGCCAAGTACAAAGTCTCGTGATTGAGTTCAAAAGACTCCTGTACCTCAACCATCCAGTCGACTAAGAGTGATCTCATCCATCTAGATAGACATACTTGTTTTTCCATGTAGTCTCCGATTGGAAAAGCTTCTTCCCTTTCCTTCAGGTAGTTGAATATATCCATTGCATAATGAGAAACTTGGTAGGGATCTTGCCAATTTTCGCCATCAAAATCCCATTCAACGCCTTCCGGAAGTTTCCTGTCTGGTTCTTGCTTGAGCCGTGAGGTTTTCTCTGGTTTTTTAGGCACTGAGGTATCTTCAACTATTACTTCCTTTATTGATTTTCCTGCTGTCTGTAAATTGATTCATATTTAGAGGCATTGCTTGTGACACTAGAATGGAAAAAGTAAAAACAGGGTGGCCCAAATATTTCATGTTCAACATTCCCTGACTTTTCCCTGACCATTAATATTCAAAGACCAACATTTTAATCTTGTAACATATTTAAAATAGAATCTTTTATAAACATAATAAAACAATTTCAGATTAGAATTAAAAAATTTCAAATTCATTTATTTCAATCTAAAAAGATGAATTTTCCATACAAAAGGACGAATTTTCAACAAAACAGTTGAATTTTCGACAAAAAAATATGATTTTTTAAACAAAACCGTTAAATTTTCAATTAAGCAGTTGAATGTTTAACCAAATTGCTGAGTTTTAAACCTGCAATGATAAATTTTTAAACAAATGTCGAACTTTCAAACAAAAAAGATTAAAATTCAACCAAAACTATTTGCATTTACAATCGAATAGTTGAATTTTCAAGCTAAAAAGTCGATTTTTTTCGAAAACAGTTTACTTTTAAACCAGACAAGATGAATTTTCAACATTAAAGTTAATTTTCAATCAAGAAAGATAAATTATCAACAAAATATTCGAATTTTTAATTTTCAAATACGAATCATCAGAGAGAAACTGATAAATATCGAACCAAATGGTCGAATTTTGAATGAAAAAAGATTGAAATTCAACCAAACACAGTTGCATTTTCAACCAAATAGTTAAATTTTCAAGCAAAAAAGACGATTTTTTTATAAGACAGTTGAATTTCCAACAAAAAATGTAATAGTTGATATTTCAAGAAAAAAAGAACGAATTTCCTTAACAAAATAGCTCAATTTGACACCAAAGTGTTGAATTTTCAACCTACTACGATGAATTCTCAACAAAAAATGTAATAGTTGCATTAAAAAAAAAGGATGAAATTTCTACCAAAAAGACGAATTTTTAACCTAGAAGATTGATTTTCTCTCAAAAAGATGAATTTTCATCCAAATATGTAGTTCAATTTTTAAATAAAAAAGATCAATTTTCAACAAGAAATGGAAAAGTTAAATTTTCACAATAAAAAATAAATTGATTAAAAAAAAGTAATTTTCAACAGTAGTAGTCAAATTAGTTAAGAAAAAAAAGGTTCATCCAGATTGCTCAACTTTGTCAAAAGACGAATTTCCATAAGACAGTTGAATTTTCAACAAAAAAAGTTCATTTTCGACCAAACAGTTTCATTTTTAATAAAAAATAGGAAATTTCAAACTGAGAAAATCGGGTTTCTACCAAAAAGACGAATTTTCAACTTTAAAAGTTCAATTTTTAACCATGAATGGAAAAGTTACATTTTCAGTTAAAAACATTAATTAAAAAAAAAGTTCAACCAGGGATGAATTTTCTACCAAAAGAGATAATTTTCCATAAAAAGTTGAGTTTTTAAGCTAAAAATTCGAATTTTTCTAAAATATTTTATTTTAAATCCTGAAAAGACAAATTTTCAACTGAAAAAGACAAATTAAAAAAAAAACTTTTGTCATAAAAATTCAAAGCAAATAAAAATTACCTAACTTTTGCAAGATGATTTTTTTGTTTGAAAATCTTTTACTTTTCCCTGATGTTCAGGTTTTCCCTGGCCTACGGCCACCCTGAAAAAAGAAAAGGAAGATGTACTCACTTTGCTGCTGCTTCTCGTCGACACTTTGACACTTTCCTCGGCTACTTCTTCGAGTGCACTAACATATAAAGAATTATCGTCAGATCTTTCCAAGTCTAAACTGCGTCTCAGGGCAACAGTTTTAGGTTCTTCGACCTTTTCTTCCTCCTTCTTGACTGGTTTTGCCGCTCGTGGTGGGAGTTTTGCTTTTGCAGGTAATACATTGTCGGTTTTAACGACAACTTTATCTAGTGATCGAAGAGAGATTGGCTTTGTTTGTGCGGAGATTACTGGCTTTACTTGTGTGAGAAGGATGGGCTTTTTTACAAATTTCTTTGGTTCATGCACGTGTGCAAAGGACTTTCCAATGGCCTGAAAACAGAGATAAATAAATTAGAACTTGCTTTGAAAAATTAATTTAGTATTAAAATTAGAAGAAAATAATTCACAGGGCTGCCACAGACTAATGTACTTGAAAAAAGTAGAAAAAGTGACTACTGTTCACACTGAATTCGGGGGTGAAAACCAACGTCACGATGGCTAGAATAAATTTTACAAGTAATATTCAAGTAAGTTGTAAATCATTTTATTACAAACTAAAAAAACCCTTTAACACTTAATTGCCGAGTTTATAATTCGATGTTTTGCAGGCAGGTACCATATTGAATTAAATATTAAACCTTTTAAATTCCTAACATTTTAAATAAAAATATTGCAATTTCAACCAAACAGATGAATTTTCGATCAGGAGCATTAATTTTCTTGTTAAAACACGAATTTTCGAGAAAAGACATGCATTCTTAACCAAATAGTTGAACTTTCTACCCAAAAAGAACAATTTTAACCCCAAAATGGAAGAGTTAGACTTGCAGTTGAAACTGTTCATTTACAAAAAAAAAAAAGAATTTTCAACAAAATAGTTAAATTTTCAACCAATAGAGATGAATTTTCAATAAAATAGATGAATTTTTAACCAAAAACATTAATTTCAAACCAAGAAGATCAATTATCCACAAAAAAACAGACGAATTTTCAACCAAATAGTTGAATTTTCAATTAAAAATATAAATCTTTAATAACAAAAAATGTATTTTTAACAAAAAAGTTGAATCCTCAACCAAAACAGATTATTAATTTTGTCAACCAGTTTCATTTTTGACCAAACAAGATTAAAATTTATACCAGAAAAGTGATGAATTTTCAAAAAAATGGATGAATTTTTAACCGAAAAAATAAATTTTCAAAAAAAAAGATAAATTTCCTAAAAAAAAAAAAAAAAAAAAAAAAAAAAACAGACGAATTTTCATCAAAATACATGAATTTTCAACCAAATAGTTAATTTTTCAATTAAAAACCTGAATCTCTAATAAAAAAATTATTCTTAACAAAAAATTTGAATCCTAAAACAAAACAGATGATTAATTTTGTCAATCAAACAGTTTCACTTTTAACCAAAAAAGATCAAATTTGTACCAGGAAAGAGATGAATTTTCAACAAAAAGTTAATTTTCGACCAAGAAAGCTGAACTTCTAACTAAAGAGTTTAATTTAAAAATAATAATAATAATTAATTTTCTACCAAAAGAGATAAATTTTCATCAAAACAGTTAGGTTTTCAAGCTAAAAAGGCGAATATTTCAACAAATTTAGACTTTTAATCCTGAAAAGATGAATTTTTTACCAAAAGATAAATTTTCAACAAAAAAAGGTTATTTTCAACCAAGAAAGATGAATAATCAACCAAATAGCTGAATTTTCTACGAAAAATAACAATAATTGTTAACCAAAGAGTTGTATTTAGAACAAAATAGTTGCAGTTTCAAGCAAAAGAGTTTTTAAGTTTTTTTTAAGTTTTTAAACAAATGAGTCATTTTCAGCCAAGAAAGATGTCTTTTCTACCAAAAATGATTAATTTTCTATGCAAAAAGACGAATGTTCAACATAACGTTTGAATTTTCGACCAAAATTTTTGTTTTCTGAACCAAATAATTGAATCTCCAATAAGATAATTAAGTTTTCACCAAAGTATATGAATTCTGAACTAAACATATTGTTGGATTTTCTTATTGGGTTTTATTAATTCAGTTCGCACTTGAGCAAATAACAGGGAAAAGGGAAAGTTTCTTGAAAATGGTAACAAAATAAGGATTCTTTAAAAAAAGGGGAATAGAGGGGAATGGGTTAATAGATTAAGTCTTTTTTTTAGATACAATCTAAAATGTAATTCAATACCAGAATTAAATAGGGAATTAAGTAGCTCACATTGGTAATGTTCCCTAAGGCTGATCGTTTTGTAGTTCTTTCTTTGGGAGGAGAGGCTTCGGCTTTTCTTTTGATTCTAGTTTCCTTAAGTATTACTGGCTGTTTGGTTAACTGGCTGCTGACTGCTGAATTGCGAGTTGTCACTCCTTTCCGCACTGCTACTCCGTTGCCATTTTGTTTACCTTGAGTGCTCACTGTCCTCGTTGGTGCCATGTTGACGGTTGATGTTATTTTTATTTCTGGATCAAGCTGTTAAATAAAAATACTTTTATATTCTTTATAACGATATGCTACAAAATAATATTTTTCTAAAGTAAGAATACTTTTATTTTAGAATGCAGGAATGCATTCCAACAAATTTAAATATAATTATTGTAATTCGCATTTCAGTCTTCATATGTTATATGAAACATAAATGAATGGCTGGGAAATTTGTACATTTTCATTATTATCAAAGTTGAATATAAAATAAATGTCCAAAAACAAAATAAACAGAACTAATGTTAAAAAATAAAAAATATTTAATATCATACAGTAGCAGCTAATTCAATTTATGAGTATAAGCGAATTTATTTCACTGCTTCGAAATGATAAAGAAGTAAATAATATTAATGCTCATTCTTTAATATTTGTGAAAAAAATAATAAATGAAAAGATGTTAAAAAAAGATTTTGAAGTTTCTATTGACTGAAAAACTAATATAAAATAAAAATTATGAAACTTACTCATAGAAGGAAAATTGAAAATGTAAAAGGAGCAAGTTAAAGCACGTTTTTAACTAAACAATGCAGGTAGTTTCGAAATTTTCGGAAAGGAAAGAAAAATAGAAAGGAGGACGGCCTTAGATCAATTTGGTCTACAAATACTTTCTTGAGAAAATAATTGTATATTTTCGAAAGCCAAGATTCTATAGTTTAGATTTCAATTTTTATTACCACGATTACATTTGAAATTGAACAATTTGGAAACTTTAAATCTTAAGTTATTCCATTTTTTAACATTTGAATAGTTTTAATAAAAAACTATCATAATTTAAACACTTTCCATTCAAAAGTTGGCTATTTCAAACGCTTTCAATTCAAAATCAATTAATTTTAAAGCTTCTAATATGAAATTATTTCATTTATAAAGTTTCAATCTCAAGCTACTGTCAACAGGGGTAACTGTGGGTCATTTCGAAGTAAATATCGATCAATGTTTATGCCGTATAACTTCACGTTTTTTTTTTGTAATCAGACTTTCTGAATATTTTATATACAATATTCTTAGAAAATACTGTAAAATCTCATTACGAAAAAATGTTTCCCCGCAATTACCACAATTTCCCCGGTTGCGGGACTCAATTTTGAATGTTTTAAATTAAAAAAAGCATAATCTTGTAGTTCAGGCATCAAACTCCTTTGAGGAATATAATATACTATAAATAGTAGCACAAATTTTGAAAAATAGTAGGAAAATAGTGGCATGCAATGTTTTAAATATTACATCGAGGGGTTAACTATTTCCATAAAATTAGCATCTTCCATAAAATCGCGTGAAATTCCTTAGAATTTTTCAAAATACCCTTTAATTATTACCTCCTTAAAATCCTTTGAAATCTCTAGTAATCCCACAAATCAGATAAAAACTCTTTAAAAATCTCTAAAATACCCTACAAGTTTTGACATTCCTACAAATCTATAGAAATTTCTTATAATTTTATGCAATCTTTTAATTTCTTCAGAAATCCGTTAAATCGCTCAAATATTGTCAAATTCATTGAAATCTTCGAAATCTTTTAAATCCTCTGAAATTTTCTATAATCTTAGGAAAATCTTTAAAATTTCGTGAAATTCCACATAAAATCCGTAGAAATCCCTAGAAGTCAGTTAAAAATTTAATTCCATTTTATTTACACCGTAAAGTACTCTAGAAATTCTTTATCATTCCTTTGAAATGTTTGAAATCTTTTAAAATATCATAAAATCATTCAAATCCCGTAAATTATCTTAAAATTTGTAAAATAGTTGCACCTTTAAAAAAATGGTCAAAAAGTGTCAATAGTGTCGAGAGTCCTAGACTTATCAGTTCTTCACTTTAATAGTTAATTATAAGACCTCAATTTATAATTTAAAAATATGTCTAATTGACTATTTTGTACTTGCAGAAAATTCAGGAAAAATAAACAGAAATAAGGTTGAAAAAGTGATAAGTCTTCCAAATGTGGAAGTCACTTGCTGCCAAATTTGCATTCATTATTCTTAATCATTCGTAATTTATGTACAAATATTTTAGATTCAATCTAAATAAATATACCAATAAAAAATTAGAAGTTAAGAAGTTATAACGAAAAATGCATTACCAGACAGCAGCTTTAATTTTCCAAACAATTTCTATTCTGTTCATGTTGACTTTCTTCCGATAAAAAAAAAATTATGAAAGATATAGTTTTACCGTTAACCAATTATATACTAATAAAAAGGATTTTACTTCTACAAAATTGAAGTCCAAGTTAAAAAAAAAAGATCGAACAATTGAGACAAATTCTTTAATATTGCCGAAATGAAAAAACTTGATATTACGAAAAAACAGGGTTACTACAAAATCTCAATTTCGAAATTACCTCACTTTCCTTGACCAATTTTTCATTTTCCCTGAACGTTCCAAGTTTTTCTTTTGGGTATAAGAACAACGTTACATCCAGGAGATCAATAATGATAATGCCAAAAAAAGTTTGTTTCTAAATTTAATATAAACACTTTTAGTGACAACAGTCATGCAGAATTTTCTAAGGGGTCATACACAAATTACGTAAGGCATATCGTTGAGTCTTCAACTCTAAAATTAAAGAATTAAGTTTTCAGTTGAAACAATTTTCAACAAAGGAAGAAAAGGAATTTTCAACTCAGAAAGAATTTACAGTCAATAATGAAAAAAAATCCCATCGAAAATGCTTACTTTTCAAGCCAAAAAGACAAATTTCATACAAAACAGTTGATCTTTCAACCCCAAAATATGAATTTCCTACCAAAATAATTGAACTTTATGACTAAAAAAGGCGAGTTTTCAACCAAAAAAATCAATTTTCATCCTAGAAAGATAAATGTTCAACCAAAAAAATTAATTTTTAACTAAAATGATGAATATTCAACCAAAAATAGAATAGTTAAATTTTAGAGTAAAAACATTCATTTTCAACCTAAGAAGAATTTTCAAAAAAATAGTTAAATTTTCAATTTAAAAGAGAATAGTTAAATTATCAGTGAGAAAGTAAATTTTCAACGAAATAGTTAAATTTTCAGCCGAACATGGTTGCAATTGTAAATTTAATTGTTTCATTTTTAGTTCAAAATTTATTGCTTTGAATTTAAAACTCAACGACTTGGTTGGAAATGACTATAATTTATGCACGTCTTACGTAATTTCTGTATGACCCCTCATAAAATGATCTATAATTTATGTCACTAAAAGTGTTTAAAATAAATTTCGAAAAAAACCTATTTTTGCATTAACATTACATTTTTTCATTTCAGCAATATTAAAGAATCTTTATTAATTGTTTTCTCTCTTTGTTTTAATTTTATTTGAACTTGAACTTTCATTTTGAAGAAACAAAATCCTTTTTATTAGTATATAATTAGATGATGTTAAAATCATAGCTTTGAGAAATTTTGTTTTCATCGGAAAAAAGCCCAAATGAACAAAATAGAAATTGTTTGGAAAATTAAAGCTGCTGTCTGGCAATGTGTTATGCGTGATAACTTTTTCAACCTAATTTTTTTATTTTTTATGTTTATTTGGATTGAATCTAAATATATTTTTACATTACGTGACTTTTATCACGCAAGAAAGATTCGTTTCGATATCACGAGTTAATGAAATATTTTATTCTTTTTTTTATAAGTTTAACTTAGTAATAATTGCATTATTGATTTGATTCTTAGGAAAGTGAATAATTAATGCAAATTTGTCAGCAAATGACTTCCACATTTTCAAAAAAAATAATAAAATCAACTTCAACTTCAGTTTATCGAAAATTTCCTGACTTGTAGCAACACTGAAATATTAGAAACTAACGCGGAGTTTTTAATTGACAAAAGATAATACCTAAATAATAACAAATTATGAAAATTCTTCACTGTAAGCAAATCGGAGCAGTTGTAAAAGTAGTATGTTAAAGCAAGCTTGACCTGAAAAATGGAGGTATAGAATAGTGCTTCTCTATGAAAGGATAGCCAGGAATTTGTCCTGTGGTCAATTTTGTCTACAAATACGCTAAACAGACTAATAGTCGGATATAATAAATTAGCATAAAAACTGTCAAAAATCGAACAAGTACTGAGGACTCTATTTTAAATGATTTATTTTTAATAATAGTCATAGATCCACAATGAGAAACGAAGCAATATAGTCAAAGAATAATAACATTTATCAGAAATTGTATATTTTCACAAGCTTCACATTCTGAAGACGATCCATAATTACAGAATCAGGTTTGAAATCCCAACTGATATTCGGGCTTGCTACGCCTATTCATAACGGTTATTTGCCTGGAAAAGCGATACAGAAATCCTGAAATAATCACAATCCAGAAAGAAGCGCTATTCCTCAAGCCATTATTGGTACGATCAACACAAGTTTCAGTCATAAAACAGGAAATTTTCGAAAGTGTTTGAAGGAGGACGGAGTGAACACTCTACACGAAATCTGCCAACGTGTATAAAAACGCGGGAATGAGGAAAAATGCCTTTTTCTGATGAAAAAAGTAGGGTTGCTTTGGTACAAAAACACGAGTCTTGTTATGAAATTTCACTGGTTACTTTTGAGGACGCGATAATGTGATGAGACGATAATTAGGATAGGAATGATCTCGGGTAGCTGGGGAAGCCACCCACCATTTCACACGCTCAAAACAATCGATGACCTCGACTGAAAGGACACGAAAAAAACAACAAAACTATAATTTCTGTGACTGAAGACATAATATTTTATTACCTGCAAGTCCTATTCGATGTTTTTGTCTACTAGGACGTATAAATCTTTCATTTATAAAACACTTTTGTCACTAGTACGTTATTTCACTTTCATCCATGCAGCGAGAACAACTGAAGTTGATGCTAGGTTCAAAAGATCACAGTTTCGGTTACAGAATACGGTGATTGGTCAACGTCCCCCGGCTACAGCCAATCCCAGAGGGAGAACTTACAACGCGCGACATCTTACGGAGACCGTGGGAAGACAGTTATTGGAAGTGTTTACCTCCTCGCATGTGTTTCTACTTTTTTGATAACAATTTTTGATTTTTATATTTTTATCGCACAAATTTTTGGCACAGAAACCAGTTTTTGGACAGATCTTTTTCTTGTGATTCTTATTGACTGTTGCCAACAAATATTTCAAATTTTAATCAATCTCGTCAGTTTGGTTTTGCGTGGAATCGGTTTTTGTGTTGACGTTTAGGTTATGTCTGTCCGGAAACCTTATCAAAAATGATATGCGAAAAGCGCATTTCATCAGCTTAAAGATCTATTTGCCGGTATTTATTAATTTGATTCTATGTCATTTTATTTACATTTATAGTTTTTAATATGTTTATTTAGAAATGTAAAGGTAAAGGAAATGAAAGGTTGTGACGAATCTGACTCAATCTCGCGAGAGAAAAAAACATGGACTTTTGTTTATAAAAATTGACAGCACGAATTACGGGGTTTAAAATAGATATTTCTATACTAAAGTGTTGTTATCCCATCGTTTTTAATGTTTTTAAAGTTTATACATTTTTGTATAAATTGTATGTTTTCTATAATAAAGTGTCGGTAAAGCAGTTTTAGAGCAATACAAATCAAAATGTAAACAAATAGGTATTAGGATTTAAGAGAATGCATGAAACTTGAATATTATAAATTTTGAATTATAATTATCAAATAGTTGTAAAATTAAATCTAACTTAATTACCAGTGCAGGATAATTATCTAATTACTATTAATTTATCACTTGTTTCAGATGTTGGTTGAAATAGCTCAAAGTTCAAAGTACAAATAGATAAAGAATAATGCAGAGTGAACGTTTTTTAATTAAATACATAAGTGTAAATAATTGTTTCCTATATTTGCCCGATTCATGGCTGCGAAAAGTATCATCAAAGGTAAGTTTTGCTACTTTTTTAATTTTAACTGTTTAATTTATAATTTGCTTTACTAGATAATAATGCATTTCCAACATTTTTACAAGAAAATGGTATAGATTTTAGAAAATATCGAAGTTGATTGAATGCTAAAGTTTTTTAATATCAATTGCCGATAAATAAGATTCAAGATGTTTTAGCTGGTTTTAGCCAGTTTTAGCCTTTGCGCGACTGATAATGTAGAAATCGTTAATTAATATTTTGTAGATGTGGGTATGTAGATTGCAGAACTCTATAAAAATAGTTATATAACAATTATAAAAAAGAACATAATTATCATACAAATATAATCGTTGAAGAAAGAGAAACATATAGGTATCAGTTATTTATATTCAACTAAATTAGTGAAACTAAAGTATAATTCTCAGTAAGAGAATTTGAAAATTATTTTAATATGCAATTTCAAATTTTATATTTACCAAAAAGAAGTAAAGAGAATATGAAAGCAAAGTTGAATAGCTAAAACATATTCAAATTTAGAAAAGAGTTGAAAATGCAATTTAAATAACAATTTATCGATAGAACACTGAATTATAAATCTGTTGCTTATTTAAAAATCATTTTTTTTTCATATATCATTAGGCAATAGTTAAAAAAAAACATTAAATTTAACCCTTCGTCCGCATGGTGAATTTCGCATACGTGGTCCGCATCGTGGGTCTTTTATGTCCATGAGGTTTTTTTAAATGTTATTTTTATTATTAAAATCTGGCAAAATTCACAGTTATTCTCCTGGGTCTATAGAATATATTGCGAGAAACTGTTTTGCTATTGGAAACTATATTTTTTGAACAATTAATTATTCAAATACAGATATTTAAAAAAGAAAAAGGCACTGTGCCATAAAAGACCCACTATGCGAACGAAGGGTTAATATAGACTGCAAATTTTTAGTCCTTAAGATTCTCGAATTGGAAAAAAATGAAGACATGTGAATGACAACTAAATACGGACCAAAAAAGAGATTTTATAAGATGAACAAAAAAAGTTTTCTGTCATAGTTTTTAATTTATAAGATTTTTATAAAATTATAAAAGCATGTGTTCCCCAAGAACTCTACATTGAAGATGTGAAAACATTAGGAAAAGATTTTTTCTGTGTGGGAGAGAGGAAAATGAAATTAACGGTTGCTATAACAGAACTTGGAATACCTGGAAAAGTCCTGAAATAAACTGAATAAACTGAAATAAACTTTTTTAGAATGAAATAATAGTAGAAAAAACTTGTAAAATAGACATTGAAGAAAGTTGGATTCAAAAGTCCTGACACCTGGGTTTGAAGCTTTATTACTCGGCGAGTAAAAATCGAAGAATGTTGAGTAAAAGACAGAAATATTATTCAACATTATACGTGTGAAAGGATGTCAGTTTGATTTCCGTGAACATTTTTTTGTATTTCCTGTGACAGAAAATGTGTGAAAAACAGGAGAAATGACCCTCAACTTTCACTACGTCTACTTTACCAGAAAATTGAAAAAATTCATGAGTATTCAGTAACATGTACCTAAAAGTACTTTTAAATTTATTTAACTTTAAATAATTGAAATTCTCTTAATCACATGAATTCCGTGAATTCATGTAAATTCCATAAATTCCTGGCAATATTTTAAAATCCTTGAAATTTCGTTAATTCATGAAATTTCCTTTATTATCCGAATTCTTGAAATTAGTGTAATACTATGAATTCGTGGATTTTTCGGAATCCTGAAGAATTCTTGGATTCCAAGGACTTCAAAATGATACGAAGAATTTAGAAGAATTGAATGATTTTAGAATATTCGAGAGTATTCAAGGAATGCAGAGGAATTGATATGAATCAAAACTAATACAAGGATTTAAATGAATTTATAATATTTTAGAAAATGTGCAAAATTTAAGGAATTTCCTGAATTCGTTACAGGTTCTGAATTTAGGAAATTCAAGCAATTAGGGAAATTCAGAGAATTCAAGGAATTTCAGAACTACAGGAAATTTAAAATATTCAAGGATTTCAGAAGATATTTCTCTCAAAAGGATTAGTTCCCAGTTTTATCGTATGGAAATTTTTCAAGTTTCGAAATTTGCCTTATCAACAGTATCAATTTTATTGTGAACTTAGCCTATCGTCAGGCTTCAGAGCAAATGTTGTTTTTCAGATAATGATAATATTAATGAATAGATTTAGACGAGGTATTTTTGATGTTTTAAAGTAATCTATAATTAAAAAAAAGCATCGTCAGAAATTATTTATAAAATCGAGGATAGTATTTTTGTTGTTAATTGTAGCTTAATTTAGAAGAGAATATAAAGCGAACCTCGAACAAAAATTGCGGGTTAAAATTGATGATTCAGAAATATTTATTCAGAGTTCTATCTTTATGCTTTCTACTTTATAGGTCGAAGTTACAATTCTTATTGGATCTTAATTTTTTAAGGCTTATTTTGTTTAGATGTAAGCACCGGATTTACCTAAAACCTAAAACATTGCCTAAATTCTGGTATAGGTTTGAACGAATTTAGTAATTACATTTTTTTCTTGAAACTGACTCTCATCAATTGTAAATATCACAGACCGATAAACTCGACGTCTACTTCTCTGAGATGACAAATATAGTATATGATATGAACTAATGAAGCACTAGAATATATTAATTAGTTACGTAGTTCTTCGAATTCTTTATTGATACATCAAAGCGTTTTTCCATTGATTAGAGAAATGAGGATTGTTCACACTCTCGTTTTAGCATTGACAATTATCCTGAAATCTATTGGTGAGTATAATAATATAATATATCTATAATTTTAGGTATATTTCTTTAACCTATCGTCAGACCAGAATTTTTGCGATATATTCTGCAGTATGTCCCAGTAGCTATTTTCATCCAAACTTTGTCTGAGTTTGTCCGAAATAAGTAGGAAGTTATACTGATCTTTTATCGGGAGAATCCACAATGTTTGTGTATGTGTGTGTGTGTTATAAAAAATGACAACTCGAAAAGTTGCCCTATCGATACGAAATTTGCCTGAATTTGTTTTTCAAATTCTAGAATGATTTCTGTTTATGTAAGAAATGGGAAAAAGTCTCCACATTTCGATCGCTGATTTCTTTATCATACGAATACGTTTTATTTGCAGACATCTACTATAGCGAAATACGTAATCTTCTTTTTCTCCTTATTGCAGAGTTGAGTTCACAATTTGACTGTTTACCCAATGGCGCCCCTATTCCTGGTATTCCTGATTCTGGAACGTCTTCTTCTCCTGAAAGATGCCTTCTTCCTGCTGAGCCTTCTCTTCATGCCAGATCCGGGTCTCCTTCTGCCAGGCATGATTCTTCTCTTGGACTTGGACATATGCGGCTTATTCCACACACCAATCCACAGCGGCAATACAAAATTCAAAAATACACTTTTCCTGCGGATAAACCAATTAAATTGCGCCGATATGGACATAATAATTCTATGTCTATTCCAACCGAAGAACAAAATGTTTTAACAACTTCCACTGGCGACGTCGTTGCAATATTGGAGGGTACTAGATATCTTCGTGGAATATATTCAACAATAAGTTCCACTGAAGTGCGGGTCAAAATAAACGTGGTCAGCGGCGTGGTGCAACCTTTGACCCCAGAAGAAATCAAAGATACTCCCTTAGGCACCCGTCACTCAATTTCAAAGCTTTTTAGAAAAGTCAATGTGCAAAACGTTTCTCCACATCATCAATCCAATTAAAAAAAAATGCAGGACTCCAATATAATATTTTTTGTTTACACGGTTTTCCAAGACCTGGTTTTATTTATTCGAGTGTTTTAATATTAAGAATTGATTCAGCCTGTTTTTCCCTTTTAATTGTAGAGTAATCGGTACAATCAATCGCCACTTCAGGAACTTCACCAGTTTAGCAATGTCTTAAAAACACTATAAGCGTCGAACGAAATTTTGAAATACACAGATGCATAATCATTTTTATGAAGATTTAAATTACCATGGTAAGTTCACCGTTAAAAGTAGGAGATAATTTGTATTTGAAGTAATTAACCATAATGTCAATAAGACAATCATTGGCCATGACGAAATTGTGAAAAAGCATAGGCCAATTATTGCAATTGTATGACTGGCCACTGAAATGTGGTATTTTTATCAAAAAACTAAAAACTCGATACATCGAATCAAAGTTTCACGAAAAAAGGTAATTTTAAAACAGATAGATGAATTTTCAATTCAAAAGACGAATTCTCGGCGAAACATGTAATCGTCGATATTCCAATGAAAGTAAGTAAGTAATATTTTCTGAAAGTTTCATAAGTTAACAAAAGAATTAGAGATGAATTTTACCTTCTCATCACAAGCTGATCGTAAAATCGCAACTTTAAGGGCGTTAGCACTTACCTAAAATTTTTCTTTTCTTGCCGAACAGAGCGTACATGAAATTTTAGGAAATGTGACAAATTTGAAGGACTTTCTGAATTAGGGGATTTAGAAAGTTCAAAGAATTTCTGGAGATCACAATATTCAAGGATTTAAGAGAAGTCAGGCATTCAGGGAATTCCGAATATTTAAGGAATTCAGGATAATCAAGGAACTTAAGGATTTCAGGAAATTCAACGAATTTCAGAGACTTCAGAGAATTGGGGAAAATTAGAAATTAAAAAATTGTAACTGTAATAAATTTCAATAAATTAATTATTTTTACTTAAACTAATACCAGAAGTGAAAAAAAAGGATAAAAAGGCTTCTCCTTTATTTTCTAAGTTATGAAAAAATGTTAAAGTAATCTATTGAAATAAGAAATTAAAGATACACGTAAAACCTCAAATATATTTATTTCAAAAATATTAGTTCATAGTTTTATTGTATGGAAATTCCGTACGCTTAGCTCCTAGTTTCGAAATTTGCGTTATCAGCAGTAATACTTTTATCGTGAACTTAGCCTATCCTCAGGCTTTGGAGCAAATGTTGTTTTTCAGATAATGAGAATATTTTGATAATTAGATTCAGACGAGGTATTGGTGATGCTTTTAGGTTATCTCTAATTAAAAAGTTAGCATTGTTAAAAGTTATATATGAAATAGAGGAATTATTAACTAAATTGTTTTCCTTAAAAGTCACTCTTTTAAAATATAAATATCTCAGATAGATAAACTTGACGTCTACATTCTCTGAGATAACAACCATAGGATATCATATAAACTAATTAAGCCCTGAAATATATGAATCAGATACATTGTTATTCGAATCCTTCATTACTATATCAATCCGATTTTCCTCTGATTAGAAAAGATGAGGATTGTTCATACTCTCGTGTTATCATTTGTCATTATCCTTAATTCTGTTGGTGATCATAACAATATAATATATTAATTAGTTTAGGTATATTTCTTTAACTTATCGGAAAATCAGTATTTTTGCGATATATTCGGCAGTGTAACCTAATTGTTATTTTCTTCTAAATTTTATTTGATTTTGTCTTAAATAAGCACAAATTCAATCTGATTTTTCTTCGGGTTTTTCTCTGAATTCCTTGACTTGCCTGAAGTCCTCGATTACTCTGAATTTCGCGAAATCCTGGAATGTACTGAATTCCTCGAATATTCTGAATTCTCGAAATATCCTGATTGCCTCGATTTCTCTGAACTCATGAAAATATCTCAATTTCTTGAGCTCTCTGAAATTCTTTAATTCCTTGACATCTTTGATATTTCTGAGTTCCCTTAAATTCCTAGAATATCCTAAATTTGTCTAATATTTGGAATTTCCTGAAATTTCTGAATACTTCGAATACCTTGAATTCTCAGAATTCATGAAAATCTCTGAATTCTTTTTGAATGTATGGAATACTCCAAATTCCCTGAGTTCTACGATTCTTTAAAATCCTCGATTTTTCTGAATTCCCTGTAATCTCTGAAATTCCCAGAATTCGCTGAAATCCTTGAATTCCTTGAACTCCTTGAAGATCCAGAATTCTCCGAATAATTTGAATGCCTTGTACAAAACTAAATTTGGAAATCCTGAAATCCTGAAATTTTCTGAAATGCTGGAATTTTCTAAATTCCTTGAATGTTTTGAACATCCTGAAATTTCTCAAATTCGCGGAATCACCTTAATTCGTTGAACATTCTGAATTTCTGAAATTCAATTTCAATTCAAGGTCATTGAGAGAACTCTAGGAATTCAAGGCATTCAGATGATTCAGAGTATTTAGAGCAATTCAGCTATATCTGGGAATTCTGAAGAGATTCAGAAGATTTCAACAAAGTTAAAGGAAAAAATAATCTGAAAGAGATCAAAATCATTTCACGCAATTTAACCAAATAAAAACAATTTCAAATAATTTGAAGAACTTAAAGGAATTTGCGAAAGAAAGTTTGCGGCTCATGCTGCAAGTTTTATACTCTTTGGCAATTGTCTATTTTGCGCACTTGTATCACAAATAGTTGTATTCTACTTTCTCACCCTGTTATCTTTTTACTAGACTCTTCCCCTGCTTTTCTAATCTTTGTTCTAGAGTCTTCATCCTTTTTCCAAATTTCTTCTGACTTCATCCCATTTAATCTTTTTTCTAAGGTAGGTTATTTCACTCTTAATTTCTTGTTTCATTTTCTCTCCCCTTTGATTCTTTTTTTTTTCTTTTATCTCTATTATATCGTCTTTTATTTTTTACATTGTCTGCTCCTTTCTTCATATCTTTCTTATTCTTCGTTTCGTTTTCATCATTTTCCGTTAGTGTTTTTAACATTTTCGGACTCTTTGTCCTCAGTACGTTCATTTTCCCTTATGTCTTTACTTTTTCTTTATTTTCCCTTTATACTTATTCCTTTCTTCTCATACAAAATTCTCTATTCTTTTCCGGCTTCTATATAGCGCCTTTTTCTTTGTCCTTACTCCCTTCTTATACTCTCTTTTATTAAGTTTCAATAGAACTATTTGCTCTCATCATCTCCTTTCCTTTTCTACAGTTCTCACTTCCTCTATCTCTACCCTCGCATCAATCCTTTTTAGCTCGTCCACTCCGAGCTTGGATTTCATCCCGTCTAGTCTTAATTTATCACTATATTTCTCCTTACCCCTCTCTCTGGTCCCATTATATTCTCCTCTCTAGTTTTCTCAACCTTCCCCTATCACTCTTTTTCTGTTATTTTTAGTTTAATTTCCTGTCCCCTTTCCTCCTGCCCTTTTCCCATCATCTCTATTATGTATATCATTATTTGGCGCATTTCTCTTAACTTCAGATTTTGATTTTAAAAATTGATCAGTCTCTATCGGACTCAAAGCAGTTGGAAATTACGAGAAATTTGTATTTGTTTTTCGTGGCTACACTGAAATATTTTTATATTTATATTGAGAAGTTGAATGCTAATATTGCATAATAATTTTAAATTGATAGCCTTAATGATACAACTATTGCTAATTGAAATCGTCCCGAATTGATGATAGTTTGAAATTGAAATATTGAAAATGTGAGGACAATTTTACTATTGAATCTTTCAAAATTGCGAAATTTTTGTTGAAAACCTTGACAGCCAGTTTTAACTTCAATAATTTTATATTCCAATCTTCTGAAATTGTATGGTTTCATTTTTAGTCTTATAAAATTTTCTGGTTCTTAGAATTCTTAGAAATTGTAGAATATCAAATTGGAAGACTTTGTAGTTGCACGATTTGCAGTTTGAAGGATTTGTGAGTAAACAATTTCGAAGTACATGCCTCCACAATAAACTCATAATAGGAAAATAATAGTCGTAATGCCTTCTTTGTTGCAGATTTAATAATTTGGTAAAAAATTAATCTTCTTTGTAGGAAATGCTAAAATTCTATTCAATAGTTCTTTTTTCTGTGGAAAATTCAATTGTTTCGTAGAAAATTAGTCTTTTTGTTTAAATTGGTCTTAAGATTTTGGCGTTATATTGTTTAAAATTTGTTTTTTTGTTCTGTTGTAAAATTTTTTCTAGCTTCAAATTCAACTATACCATTTTTAGTTGAAAATTTATCGGCTTGAGTTAAAAATTAAACTATTTGGTTGAAAATAATGGTATTTTATGAAAGATCCATCTCCATTTGGTAAAAATGTAATGTTCTTGCTTGAAAATTTATCTGTTTGGTTAAAATTATTTTCTATTTTTATTAAAAATTAATTCTATCAACTCAAAATTTACCTATTCCATTTTTTCTTATATATTTATAGTTTTTGGTTGCAAGTTCAACTATTTGGCTGATAATTCATCTATTATGTTGAACGTGCTTCTTTCTTCATGAAAATTTATCTCTCTTAGTCGAGAATTGAACTATTAGGTTGAAAATACATGTATTTTGTAAAAAATTTGACCCTTTTGGTAGAAATTTATTGCTCTTGTTCAAACATTCATCTGGTAATTTGGATGCGAATTTTGTTGAAATATTATTTTTCAAATTTGTTTCTTTTTTGCGTATATTATAAGTAAGGCATTATTATTTTCCTTTCACACTCATGTGCTTCTAAACTTTAAATATTATGATAAGCGGAATGTATCAGTTGCGAACATTTGTAGATTACCATTATCAATTTTATCTTGAGAAAACTATCGTAAACCCAGATCTATTGTATGGTAATTTCGTAATGAAATGTAAATATCTCAGAAAGATAAATTTGACGTCTTTAATCTATGAGATAACAACAATAAGATATCATATAAACCAATAAAGCATCAGACTATTCAGTACTTACATTTTTATTCGAATTTTTTGTTAATCTATTAATCCGTTTTTCATCTAATTAGAAAAGATGATGATTACACATACTCTTGTCTTATCCTTGGCAGTGATGCTCAATTCTATTGGTGAATATCATTATATAACATATTTATAATTTAAGTATATTTTTTTAACGTATCCGCAAATCAGAATGGAGGCTTCGATATTCTGTCGACGTGGATGCATAAGTTGGAAATTTGATTGGAACTTCAGGATGTCGTTTGTTCAGATGGCCGAAAAAGTTGACTAGTTCCAAATTTCCCATAAAAAGTTAGTCAAACTAGGATCTGCGCGCGTACGAAAAAGGGTTTTGTAGTCCATTAAGAAGTAAATTAGGTTGTTTAAATCTCCTCCTTAACTTCCCTAGTAGCGCTGCTCTTCTCTCTAGAACCTACTTTCCTCCCTTACCATACTATTTCTCCCATTATCTCAACCCTGTACTTCTCCTACTTCCTATAGTATTAATCCCCTCAATTGTCCCTTCACTTCCCTTTTCCCCCAATACTTCTCTCTCGTCTTCTTTCCCTCTACTCGCTACCCCTACTCACCCTTACTTCCATACTACCTTCCCCCTCTTCCCTTACTTTCTTCCCTCGCAATCCTCCTACTTCTCTTCTCTTTACGTCCCCACCCTTAACCTGGGACCATCCGAACACTTCCTCTCACTTCACCCAATGGAAAGAAGTACGACGGACGGACGACTGCTCGGGGCTGTGAAACCTTAAAGTTATTCCAAGAAGTCGACATGCACCTACAAAAAAGGATTTCCAAAACCAGAGACCTGCCCGAAAAATTTTGGGTCGGGTATTCTACAACCCGACCCAAAATGTTTCTGTTCGGCTCTCAACTGACCTGTCAAATAATTTCCCTGGCGGGTATACACATGTCAAATCCGATCAGGAAATTTGAATGCAAATGAGTATTCGGATATGCTACCAATTTAAATAGTATTCACAATAAAATTACGTCACACTTTCACATGCGTAGTTGACTCATGTTGGGATTTCGGATGAGCAATATAATTGCGTGACATTTTCGGCAGCACAATAGAGTTCTTCAGTATTTCCGGATGACTTATTTTATAGTTTCAAATGAGACAAATTCAGGAATACCCTTTCCGTTTGAAACAATCTGACATGAGGGAGAAAATGACGGGGAAGAAGTCCGAACGGATCAAGAATGAGAGTATGTAATTTGTTCAGAGGATTAGAAAAACTAACCGATTCTAAATTTCTCCAAAAAAATTAGTCGAAGTTGTCGCCCTCCTTTCTTCTAATGCCACTCCCCTCACGTCTCCTACTTGCCAAAGTTTGCACACCCACACTCGCATACTAACTATACCCTTCCTTACTTCCCCCTTTACGTTTCCGTACTCCCTGTCACTTCCCTGATACGTACGAACAAGATTTTCAAGACTATTTAACTATATTGGTGGCTGCGCATTAATTATGTACAGTTTTTTTTTCTGAAATTTTGAACCAACTCCTCCCCTTTGTTAGAGTCCGTAAGTTTCAGGGTCGCCCAAAAAGAAAAGACGAACTTTCTAAAAAAAAGGTGTTTTTTCAACCAAGTAATTTAATTTTCGGCTTAGACAAAAATTTTCTAACAAAAAGTCAAATCTTCGATGAAATATATAAAATTTCAACGACATAGTTGAATTCTTTAACTAAAAATCATCAGTTTTTGAGCCTAAAAGGAAATAGTTTAATGTTCATCAAAAACAATCAATTTAGAGAAATAAAAAAAACTTAATACAAAAAAGATGAATTTTCTACCAAATTCTGGAATTTTCAAGCAAAGAGCTAACAATAGTCGACTTGGCGAATGAAAATACGAATTTTCTACAGTTGAATTTTCAACTAAAAAATGTAAATTTCCAACAAAAAAGTTAATTTTTCACTGAAACATATTACGTTTGTTTAATTAAAATGATTTATATGTTATATGTATGTTTTCCCTAAGTTTAGGAAATCAAAGTAAGATTTGAGGGCATGGGGGGAAGGGGTTAGAGAAAATTTAACGATATCTGAAATAGAGGGAGAGTGGGTTAAGAATGACATAAAAACTTCTTACGTAATTTATGTATGAACCCATATTTATTTATTCATTTACTATTATTTCGTTAATTTGTCGACACTAAGTTTGATATCAATAATAATATTACTAGGTACTACTAACATCATCAGGTAAATTACAAGTAATATTGTTGAAATATCTACAATTATTACCAATGCATTCTCAATTATTTATCAACGTTTTTCCTTAAATTCCAGCTTTATGGCGCGCTCACTAAATGCTTTACATTTCAGTGTAAATAATACCTTTACCTCAGAGATCTTTCAAAGAGAATTGCCGCTCCATTCATTTCAGCCAAGAAAAAAATATCCTTTGCTATTTTTGGTTTTTTAAATTCTCCAATTATTTCTTTCCATGTGAGAATTATAATGAAGTCTCCAATATCTATAGAGAAACAAGTAATCTTCTGTTTCTTTTTATTCCAGAGTTGAGTATACAGTTCAACTCTTTACATAATAGTGACCCAATATCTGGTGTTCCTCGTTCCGGAAATTCTTCTACTCCTGAAAGGTGTCTTCCTTCGCTCGAGCTTTCTCTTTGTCTGGGGTCTAGGTCTCCTCCTGCCAGACCACATCCTCCTGTCGAGCCTCTTCTGCTTGCCAGGTCAAGGTCTCCTTCTGCCAGGCATGATTCTTCTCTTGGACTTGGACATGCCAACAAGTGAACGAAATGTTTTAACAACACCCACTGGCGACGTCGTTGCAATATTGGAGAGTACTAAATACCTTCGTGGAATATATACAACAAGAAGTCCCTTTGAAATACGAGTCAAAATAAACATGGACAGCAGCGTGGTTCAACCTTTGACCCAAGAAGAAATCGAAGATACTTCATTAGGCACCCGTCACCTAATATCCAAGGTTTTTAAAAAAGTCAGTGAATAAGACATTTCTCTACAGCATTGATTTCATAATAAAAATTGTAAAAATCAAATACAATGTTCTTTGTTTGCACGGTTTTCCAAGACCTAGTTTTATTTGTTTGAGTTTCTTAATATTAGGAATTGATTAAGTCTGTTCTTCCTTTTTAATTGTAGGGTATTCGGTACAATCAATGGCCACTTCAGGAATTTGCCCAGTTTAACAACTAGTAAAAAACACTATAAGCGTTGAACGAAATTCTAAAATACACAGATGAATGACTCATTTTATAAAGATTTGAATTACCATAGTAAGTTCAGCGTTAAAAGTAGTAGATAATTTATAATAAAAGAAATGAACAATAATATCAAAAGCACTATCATTGGCTATGAAAACATAGTGATTAGCATAGGCCAATGACTATATGATTGACTACTGGAATGTGGCGAAATACAGTTATTGGGCACCTCTTTGGCTACATCAGTTTATGGATTACTGAATTTGAAAGCAACGTGATTAGCTCATTAGCTAAAGTGGCAAACAATCATATACACAGTTTACAAAAGTTGAAACAATTTTGAATGAATTTCTGCAAAGATATCAGTTATTTGCTTTTTAGATATTGTGGACAATCGCTATGTTTCCGCATAATTCACGAGGATATTCATTGGCCACCTATTTATCAATGTACACGCATCATTTTAAGGTTAGAATGCTACTATCGTGTATATCAATTCACTAATTTGAATTAGAATTGAAAAGTTTTGAATTAAATCTATCGTAAATATTACGAAAGTAAAAATTGTCAACATACGGACACTCCTGACCTCAACAGCTTTTCGTTTACCGCTGAAACGGCACGCTTCAACCCAGCATATGTAAACGGCATACTAGTGCGAATTGGCTTTTTCGCGATGTTAATATTAAATATTAAACATATTGAACATATAGAAACATCTAGCATATATTACGCATATTGACCATATATATTTAATATAGTGGGGATGATTCGCTGCAGCTGTACCTGCGTAAGTGTCAGCAAAATGTCAAATTTTCTGGTGTGAATGTGCACCAGTGTGCCATTTGAGGTTTAAATTCGTCACTCATTCAGCATCACCGGTTTTACTTTACTCTCGTATTTAAACGCACTGCATTGCACTAGCCGAGCTTATCAAATGCGCTGCGAAATTGTTTTCAATTCATCCTGCACTATTTATTGGTAGTTTTGTTTGTGAGTATTCTTTCAGATAAGCATATTTAAATAAGGTGGCTGATCATTGGGGGGGGGGGGCATGATTGTACCGATTACCCTATGCTATTTGTTATCCTGAAGAATCCTCAACCATCCGTATCTAAACATAGACTTCAAGAAGCAATTTTGCTGCTTTTTGTCGATTGGTCTGGTTTAACCTATTTGAAATCTACTGCCAATCCTACTTGTTCGCCAAGCTATTCCAATTCTCATGGAAATCCTTCTGCTAGATTTTCTAAAACTTCGACTCAGAAATGTCTTTCTTTTGGCGTATAATTGAACGCCCATTCTTTCCACAGTTTTGATTCAGATAATTCAAAGCAGTTTACATAATTAATCCAAATAGTGTTCAACTCTTTTGTTAAAAAATTCTCCTTTATTTTGTTGGAAATTAATTTTCTGTTAATTGTTTTCAACAAGTTTGTTATTTTGGCGTTTTAAAGCTGAATCGGTGTTTTTCGTAAAACATTATTAGAATTAAGAAAGAATGACAGTTTTTTAACAATTTAAGGTTATGTTAACGTTTTTTACCGGAAACTGACATTTTAAAATCATTGGAATGAGGGCCTATATGTTTAAGTATAAATTCTAGGACCAATGTTGTGTGTAAACGATAGTCCAAGATGGCAAAAGCAGGTTTTTTTCTTTATTCCGGCGAAACTATTTGCCTGATAGAACAGAAATTTAGTTCAAAATGTAGGTTTCAGAAATATCTACTTAAAGCTACTACTAAATATTAAAACTTGACCAAAGTTTTTTTTATTTGCTATTGCTTTTGCAATAAAACCGCTTTTGAGAAAATATGCCCCTTATCACTCTTAAAAAGTGTGCAAAACTTCAGGTCAAAATAATGTAGTTTTCCTAAAAACTCCTTCGGGAATGGGTCAAGGACAAAAAGGAAGGAAATAGTAGTACTGTGCTATTCTGTAATAGGAATAGCAAGGGTGAAATGCTACATGATAGGGACGAAGCAAAAGACGCTTTGAGATACATTTTCACGGAAGTATTTGGAGTTGAAGCTGAGGGCTAGCTCAACTGCGACATAGAAGGCGAAACGTGGAAAAACACGGTTGAAAGAATACGTGCCTCTGAGATTAGAGATATAATGAAGAACTTAAAGAATAGTTAATCTGCTGGTGTAAATAGTATTACCCCTAATATGCTGGAAGCGGTGACGACTTGGTGTGGATCTAAAGACAATGAAGGTGCGTTGGATAGCGTCTGCAGATGATAAGGCAAACAAAAGTTATGATGACGACCAAAACCTCTAAGTTTGTTTGTTTTTCCAATATCTCAGAAAGCTGAGATATTTCATTTTGTTAAAAGTGAGTTTCAAGGAACAAAATTTAGTTACTAGCTTCGTTTAAAATTATATCAGAATTTAGACAATGTTTTAGGTTTCACGTAAATCTGGCGCTTCCATGGAAACAAAATAAGCCTTACAAAATTAGGATTGAATATGAATTGTAACTTATACCCATAAAATAGAAAGCATAAATAATCGAATTCATTATAATTATCATAATTATGTGAAAGACAATATTCGCTCTAAAGCCTGGGGATAGGCTAAGTTCACGATGAGAGTGTTACTGTTGATAAGATTAAAAAAATGTCCATACAATACAAGTAGGAACTAATATCTTTGAAATAAATATATTTGATGTTTCACAAGTCAAATCTATTACAATGACTATTTTTTATTTCGAAACAGGAGTAAAGGCTTCACCTTCTTAGTTTATTATAAACAAAAATTAGAATTAAAAATTTGCATTTCTTTCTTTAGAATTAATAGTTTTATATTTAGAACCTAAATATTCTGAATTTCCTACATTATTCCCATTATTGTGAGTTCCTGGAATTCTTTAAAATCTCTGAATTCCTTGACTTACATAATTGCTTTGAAATCCCTCAAATTCGGTGAATTCCCTGAAATCCTTAAATTCCTTGAATATCTTGAATTCTTTGAATATTCAGAATTATCTGAATTCCTGGACTTCTCTTAAATCCTCAAATATAATTTATTCCTAACACTCTTTGAATTCTCTTAATCTCCTGAATTCAATGATTATTCTGAATTCCGTAAAGTTCTTGTATTTTGCTAATTACCTAAAATCACGTAATTCCTTGAATTCTCTTAAATCCTCGATTTTTCCTAACTTTCTGAAGTCATTTGACATTATGAATATTCTGAATTCTTTGAATGTTCTGAATTTCCTAAATATTTTTTATTTAGTTTACATCCTTCATTCTTTCTAATTCTCTGAATGATCTGAAATCCATGAAATTCTCTGAATTTCTTTGATATTCTAAATTCCCTGAAATATTTGAATATGCTGAATTTCCTGAATTCTTAGAATGTTCTAGATTCCTGAAATTATTTTAATTTATTGAATAACGTAAATGATTAAAGGGTCCTGAAACTCTTCGAAATCTTAGAATATCCTGAATTCCTTTAATGGTCCGAATTTCCTGAATCCTTTGGAATCTTTGATTATTCTGTATTGCCTAAAGTTCTGAAATTCCTTAAATACTCTGATTTTCCTTAATTGCTTGAATTTCCTAAATTCAGGATCTTTAACTTATTCAGGAAATTCCTCACATTGTCCACATTTCCTAAAATATTATAAATTCATTCTTGTAACCAATATTAATCCATACATAATTAATTATTCCAAGTGCGATCCGGGATTATCCATTTGTAATCCAGAGTAATCTAGTACTGAGCTGGAGTTATAATCGGGAGTAATCCAATTTTTTTTTCAAAATAAATTTTGTTGACTTAATATTCAAGGATTATGTCTTTGTTCAAACATTGATCTTTTTTAGTTAACAATTTATGTATGTCATTGATAATTCGTCCTTTTTGGTAATAGAATTATCTTGTTTTTATTTATTTGTCTAAGTTGTCTTTTTGGGTTGAAAATTCAACTACTGCGGTAGAGAAACAAATATATGGGTGAAAATTCGTTTTTTTTTTGTGTTGAAAATTTATTCTTCTAACTTCCTAGAAATCTTCTGAGTTCGTCCGAATTCCGTGACAAATCTGGATTTATTCTCTGAATTCCGCGAATTTCCTGAACTGTCAACATTTTCCGAATTCAAAGGACTTCAAAATAATGCACAGAATTTAGAAGAATTGAAGCATTTCAAAAAATTTCCTGAATTCCTTGAAGATTTTAAATTTCGTGAGTTTATAATACTCAAGCGTTTCGGAGGATTCAGGTAATTTGGACTATTCAAGGAATTCAGGATATTCGAAGAATTCATAGAGTACACCTAATAATTTTTGCGCTAGGCGTGATAACGGACGGACAGCCATTTAACGAACTGCATTAGGGCATCCTTAGCCCTTAGCACATCTTTAGACTTTAGAGAAAATATTGTCTTTTAGATAATGATGATCTTAATACTATGAGTTCTAGTGATTATGCTAGGAAAGATCCATTGGTGGCTTCTAAACGGTTCGATACACTAGCTGCCAACGGCGCTGGAAAACACATGTTTATATTCTGGAAAGATCGATCGAAGTTACCACAAGGTTCGTTCCACGCGGGGCTCTACATGCATCAATTTGTTAGAACCACCGATATTGGATGTCCATTCTTTAGCTAAATTTGAGAGCGAACGATCGAGGCTTGTAGATATTTCAATGCATGGATTCTCAAAAGCAGTAACCCCGCCTGGAAAGTTCGACCATTCTTTCTCGATGCGTACTACCTTCCGGTTGTGAAAAGGGCTGCGTAGCTGAGTTATATGTTACATACAGCTGAGCTTGGTGGTATATATGGCTGCGCAGTAGAGTTCTGCCACATATGCGGCTGCGAAATACACTTCTAGGACACTTATGGATGCGCAGTAGACTTATAAGGCACGCAAGAATGCGCACTACAGTTTGGTGGTACGCAAAGCTCCGCAGTCAAGTTCCAAAGTACATGCAGCTGCGCTGTGCACCTCTACAATACCTATGGATGCGCAGTGCACTTCTACAATACTCATGGATGCACATTAGAGTTGTAAATTTTAGGTGGGCTTCTATGAAATATATGGATGCGCATTACAGTTTGGTGGTGCACAAGGCTGCGCAGTGGACTTCTATGATACTGATGGATGCGCAGTAGGCTTCCATAGCACATACTAATGCGCAGTAGTATTTTACGGTACATAGAACTGTGTAGTATAAATATATGTTACCTAAGACAGTGCAGTACACTTGCACAGCACACATGGCTGCGAGGTACTGTTTGAGTGAATTCTGTAACACGGTTCTGTTCCAAGATAAATGCCTATTAAACAGTGGCCAGTCATTTACCAACAGGCGATAATGGTTCGTATTGGTGCTGAAACACGACGTGTCGATAAGTGGTTACCAGTAACAGATGAAGCCACCGCCAAGTCAGTTGAATTGGAGGGATATTAAAAGTTGCACGCCGAAAATTTTCAAATTGAGCAGAGGAGATACCAATTTGAAAGTTTTACCAAGAAGACAAAATATTTGCTCAAGCGTAGCAAAGGTTAGAAATTTGAGGTTAGTTCACCAGTTGAGCAAGCTGAATGGTATGAGTGTCACGTGTGTGGAATTTAAATTCAACCCAACGGCGTTTCTTAAAGTCCATCGTTCAAAAGAACGATTGCGAGCAATATTTTGGATTATGAATTCAACCCAACGCTGTTTGAAAATATCCAACTCTGGAAGGAGCGAAATTGTTTTGCAGAAGGATGTTAAAGTTCGCCTTAAATACATTCTGAGCAATGTAGAAAGGAGCGCGAAATTTGAATTCATCTATCCGTAAATTAAATCTAAGCAATATTAAAGTGCTTTAGGTTCATTGATGCGCATATATTCCAAGTACACAGTTTGTCCCTTTGCAATGTTTATTTATTTTTATCATTCAAAAACTTGTGGTGCACAAAATTTACAAAAGAAGATTATTATTTTACATATTTAAATTCAAAAAGATTATAGGGTCCTCCGAAGTAGCAGAAATAGAGTTTTTCATTGTTAGTTGCTTCCTGCATCTTCTCAAACGTATCCTCGCACATAGCATCCTCAAGAACTTTAATGATTCTGCTAGGTATGAATACTGCAAACTGGTTTTCCAGCTCAATCACAATCCTAGCTAAACGCTGGTAAAACAATGATCGGTCATTCACCGACTGACGATTTGGGTTTGTATCCATGCTAAGAAACCACTAGTTGATAATTTGTTATTGAAAACAGATGGCGCTAGCGTCAAGCGGTAATTTAAAAGTTGCATGCGGGAAATATATATTTGACGAAGGGGTAGCAATTTAAATGTTTTACCAAAGCAAAACAGAATTTTCTCAGGCGTTGTGAAGATTAGAAATGTGAGGTTAGTTATTAGGTGACTTATCCGAAATGTATTTACTACATTTTTTGTTTGGATGGCTGTTTAAATTAGAATAAATAATAAAAATTATAAGCAAACCTAAACACAAATTCTATCTAATCAATTCAGTTAATTTAAGAGAGTTTAGACTAAATTGAATGAGTACCAAGAGCATGAAATTTGAATTCGACCCAACGACGTTGGCAGAAATCTAGCACTGAAAATAACGATAGCGAGCAATATTTTAGATTTTGAATACAACCCAACAAAGCTTGTAAAGTCCATCGCTGGAAGGAACAACAGCCAGCAATATTTTAGACTTTGAAAGCAGCCTGACGATGTTTGTAAAGCACATCGCTGAAAGGGACAACAGCTAGCTGTACATTGGATTTTGAAACCAACCCAAAGTAGTCTGTGAATATCCAACCTTATAAGGAACGATACTTAACAGATTTACTAAATGTATATCAGCTTCATATATCAATAATTTAAGTAGCTAATGATTTAAACTTCTCTACTATTTAAAGAAACTAGAGTACTACCGCATCTTATTAACTAATGCTTAACTAAGAGAACAGGTTTAAATAAATTTTGACATTTAATAACTTTAAATGTTTGTTTATTCAAACAAAAATACTTAACCTTATTTCACAATGCAGCTTCTTAACTTAGTTTAACAAAATAATCTCGAAACGTAATTATACAAATTAAACATAGTTAAAACACAAATTCACAATGGTCATGCTCGCTAAAATATTATGTTTCTTTGACGCAATATGTCGACGCAATATGTGGTGGTGGTGGTGGTATAAACTTAAGGCTTGCACATAAAACCTGCCTTACGTAGTTCCCTCATAATAAAGAGAATTTCATTGGTATAATGCTCGTTTGAAAAAAATATTATCATTAAATTATTATTAAAATATTATGTTTCTTTGACGCAATATGTCGAGGCAATATGTGGTGGTGGTGGTATAAACTTAATGCATGCATATAAAACCTGCCTCACGTAGTTCCCTCATAATAAAGAGAATTTCATTGGTATAATGCTCGTTTCCCGCATCCTGTAAGGTTAGGAAGAAACGCAGACGATCAATCAGTTCGATTCTTAACTTGGTTTAACAAAGTCATCTCTAAACGTAAATATACGAATTAAACATAGTTGAAACAAAAATTTACAATTGCCATGCTCGCTAAAATATCATGTTTCTTTGACGCAATATGTGGACAATTGCTTGACACTCGGGACTTTGTAAAGAATGTCAAGAGTTAATGTCAAATCGCAAAGCATCTACAAGTTCGTTAGGATCTGTATGAAGCATCATACAGCAGCATTCTCGACATGGTTGAGAGTACGCCTTGTACATCAGTTCACTTAATCCATCTGAATCCTCCTCCTCCTTCATCTTCTCCTCTTTATTACAATCCGCATTATCAACAGCTTCCTAATCGTCATCATCATCATCATGTTCCTGCTTATCTTTCCATTCTTGATGATCCTCCTTCTCATTTTCATCTCAATCTCCATCTTTCATATCCATAGCATCCTGTTTCTCATCTTCCCTCTTATTTTTCTTTGTCATAAAAGGCTCAAAGACATTATGATATTCAGCATTTTTTCTGAGAGAGCCACATTTGCGCTTTAAGACCTCCTGCAGTTTAGTCACTACTGAACTACTACTATTATAATTTTGTTCACTGCTGTTATTATTTTCAGTCGTTTCTCGAGATGCTGTCAACTGGGAAGGAGTACACTCATGACAGTTACTTTCGTCATACCCAGTCACGTTAATGGGAAGATTTTTTGCTTTCTGACATGAGTACAGCTGATGCCTCTTTAGGGCATCAGATCGGAAATCGACATTTAAACAATCTTGACAAGTAGAAGTCATCTTGATGCTGCATAGAGTGTTAATGGCATTATATCAATAACATCATAATTTATATAGCAGCGCGCTCGTGGATGTGGCTATAGTGAAGGTGTAGGTGGTGGCAGCAGCGATGGTGACGCCGTGGTGGTGGTGGTGTAGGTGGTGGTGATGGTGGTTTAACGTTGAAGCAACGTTGAAACGATGTCCAGAATGTATATGATGTAGGTCTTACGTAACATATATTTATACTACATAGCCTCATTCACTGTAAAATTTTACTGCGCATTAGTATATGCTATGGAAGCCTACTGCGCATCCATGAGTATCATAGAAGTCCACTGCGCAGCATTGTGCACCACCAAACTGTAATGCGCATCCATATGTGTCATAGAAGCCTACCTAACATTTAAAACTCTAATGTGCATCCATAAGTATTGTAGAAGTGCACTGTGCATCCATAGGTGTTGTAGAAGTGCTCTGCGCAGCTGCATGTACTGCAAAACTTTACTGCGCTGCTTTGTGTACTACCAAAAAGTATTACGAATTCATACGTGCCTTATAAGTCTACTGCGCATCCATAAGTAACCTAGAAGTGTATTTCGCGGTGGCATATGAAACAGAACTCTACTGCGCAGCTATATATACCACTAAACTGTACTGCGCATCCATCCGCGTCATAAAAGTCTACTGCGCATCCATAAGTGTCGTAAAAGTGTACTTGGCAGTTGTATGTATCATATAACTCAACTGCGCAGCCCTTTTTACAACCCAACGGTAGTACGCATCGACAAAGAACGGTCGAAATTTCCAGGCAGGGTTATTGCTTTTGAGATTCCATGCATCGAAATATCTACAAGCCTCGATCGTTCGTTCTCAAATTTAGCTAAAGAATGGACATCCAATATCGGTGGTTCTAGCAAATTGATGCAGGTGAAAAATTGATGCAGGAGTGTACTCCTCCCCCGCGTGGAACGAACCTTGTGGAAACTTCGATCGATCTTTCCAGAATATAAGCATGTATTTTCCAGCGCCGTTGGCAGCTAGTGTATTGAACCATCTAGAAGCCACCAATGGATCTTCTCTAACATAATCACTAGAACGCATATCCTGTATCCATACTTCTTTCTTCATGTCTCGAGCCTTCTCGACAATTTGTTGTATAGAAAATCGTCAGAGATCACCACTTCTACAAAGAAATTTCTGGAAAGTTTGACACAATGAATTTTAAATATATACCATTAAAGGTGGAAGTTCAGAATATATCGATTTATCTTTCGGCAAAGCAGTTAGAGACTATGTCCAATGTCGTCCAATATCGTTCCAACTTTCCAGAAATTTCGATCACTGTTTAACGACTTAGGTGATTCAGAACTTGGTTAATCCAACATGCGCCACCTTTATAAAAGTTTCTTTTGGGTTCGGTCGGTAAAACAGGGACCATCCTTAATAGCAGAGTTAAGAATCTTCGTCAGGGATCCACCTTATTGACAGTTCAGTTACCATCTTTTGGAACTGACCAGTAGCGCCATCTGTCGGTGGAAGCTGGAACTATGTAGCGGTCCCCGATCCGGCCTAGCTATACTACTTGAGTGAAGTATCGATTACGTATATTAAAATCTGCTGTTATATAACAGCTGCTTTTTTTTCTTAGAACCATTATTTTAATTGTACTTAAATGAATCCACGCAAAGGGACAAGGATTCCTGGATAACAGAATCATGGACATACAACAGTTGATGTAACTCTTCTGACTTAGTAAACGAAACTTGGTTTCATCAAAAAAGGAAACCAGGGTTAACAAAGATTACCTTAGAGTGCGCCACAATCAAAACGCTGTTTTTCTTGTCGTCGTAATCACATTTCCCTGTTGAATATTGAATTAACGTTAATGAAGTTAAGTAAACTATTAAAATGTATGGCAAAGAACAGTAAGGAATGGAGGAGGAGGACGACGATACGATATTATTATAGTTATGTCAAGTAGGTGCTAAAAATATTAGATTCAATGACTGCATGCTCTAAATCGTATGCTAGAAGTTTTAGAAGCTGCGCTGAGCCTCCTCCAATTTTTTTTAACACTACAATGAATTCAGGTAAGAGAAATAGAGAAATGTACAGAAATGTAAGGAACTATATAATATTGACTTTATGTAAGTCTTGAATCAATATTTGGTAAAACAGAAATCTAATTTAATAATAATAACGCTGAGGGAATTGTCGATGATATTAAAATCTGGTTTTATATAACAGCTGCAAATTATTCTTTTTTTTTTAAGCCGAAAGTTAATGTTCCAATAAATCCATTTAAACAGATAAGGCTTTCTGGTTAACAGAATCATAGGCATTGG
Organism: Andricus grossulariae; assembly: GCA_011634705.1. Classification (NCBI taxonomy): domain Eukaryota; kingdom Metazoa; phylum Arthropoda; class Insecta; order Hymenoptera; family Cynipidae; genus Andricus; species Andricus grossulariae. The sequence goes on from JAABKJ010007545.1 coordinate 177,444,146, forward strand.
GCATACTGTTGATTCAACTATGTCAACTTAGTAAACGAAACATAGAACAAGGGATCCTGGGCTGACAAAGATTATGATAGATTGTACCACTATCGCATTACGCTGCTTTTCTTCTTATTTTAACCACGTTTCTCCTGTTGAATCTTAAATGATCCTTAATTAAATTAAATAAACTCTGAAAAAGTGGAAGAAGGGGAAGGAACTGATAAGGAGGAGGAAGAGGAGAAAGATACTCTAATATTATAGTTAATTCAAGTAGGTATTGAAAATATTAGAATTAGTTATTACATGCTCTAAATTGTCTTTCAGGAGTTTTAAAAGCTGTGCTGAGCCTACTACTCCTTGTTTCATAAGAACTACAGCGAATCCAGGTGAGAGGAATAAAGAAATACACATAAATGTAAGAAACTGTATAATATCCATTTTATGTAAGTCTTGAATCAACATTTCTTGAAACAGAATTCTAATTTAATAACAATAATACTTGAAGTGTCGAGGATATTAAAATCAGCTTTTATATAACAGCTTTCAGCTACTTGAGCTTGTAAAAATAAGGGCCACCGATCTACAAATTTATTTGCATCCTCTCAGTTGACTAAAATGCATCCTTCTCCTCTTCATCCTCCTCCTCCTCATTCTTCTCCACCTCATCCTCTTCCTGCTCCTCCAACAGGAGAAGGCGGAGGAGGAGCATGACGAGAAAGAGGACGAGGAGAAGGAAGACATGAACTCAGCTTTCATGAGAGAACGGCCGTTCGTACTGTGTTTTATAATCTGACGAAAAAGAAGCTATTCAGGATGATGATGATGATTTTTTTTACGAGGGCTGGTCAAAAATGTTCTTATAACACACCCAGAAGTGTCCGCACTCCTCGGTAGTGTGGGGATGCTGATATCACTACAACGATCTTAATATACATGAATATACATGAAGATATTAATTTGATCATTATGGAACGCCATCAACGACCCACTAAAAAACACCACCCTTTCTCCGTGGCATTATTCCCCCCGGAACCGCTTTCGCATTACTTCAGGGGGTGGCGTTTTCTTGGCCGTACCTCGGCCTTCGCCTGTTCTCCCAGCTTGGGCTTCTCCTAGTTTGTTAGGCTTCTTGTGGGACCTGCCCAGCTACGATGTTAGCTTGCACGTCCAAGAGGCTTCCTCAAGGAGGCTGCCTCTCTGAACGCCAAGCAACTCCTTGTCCGCGAGCGATGGTCTGTCCGGGGCTTACCTTCCTTTGCGGCGCAGAGGTAGCACTGTGGTGTGCTTTCGCATACCGCAGCTTTATGCCCCTCTTTGCCGCATCGCCAGCATAAATTAGTCCTATTTGGACCCTCGCAGTTCGCTGCCATGTGGCCGAAGCCTAGGCAGCGGTAGCACCTTATTGCTTCCGCCTTCTTGTGCATACGGCAGGATACCCATCTCACCTTAAGGTGTCCAAGGCGCACCAGATTTACCGCCAGATCTTCTGCCAGCTCCACGAAAGCGTTCAAATTACCTCTGAAGGGTCTTATCGTGAGGCTGACCCTGATGTCTCCAGCCGGTCTGCCGAAATGTTTTCGAACGGCTTCCTCTACTTCGTCTGCGTCTGTCGTCGTATCGAGGTCCAGAATTACGACCTCGGTGCGAGGGACAAGCTCACGGACGCTAGCTCCGTCACCAACTGCCACCTTGATGGCAGCCGACTGCTCGGCTCTGCCCTTTGACGTAGGCCCCAGTTCTACTAGAACCACTTTGTGTCTCGTTTGCCTGACCCCCTTGATTTTTACACGAAGGGCGTCAGGCTTCACTTTCTTTTTAAGGTCCTTGAGGACCGTCGCGTAGCTGAGACCCTCGGTCGGTTTTATAAGACCCGCCTCGGTTCTAGCTCGCATCTTCTTCTGCTTCCTTTTTGGTGCGGACTCTGACTTTTCTTCCACCTTTTTCGATGTCGAGGAGAGTGGGAGCTGCAACGGCTTCGTCAGTCTGAGTGCAGCTTTCATCTGTCTACTCCGTTGCCTTCTCCTTACGGGTCATCGTTCTCGTTCAGGCAGTTCGTCCAACATTCTCGATCAAATCCCTATGAAGACCTTCGGTCGGCGTAGAGTGATCGCGCAGTTAGTCCATGATTCACTCCGCTCGTTCCAGCCCATCCCTGATTGGCAGCCACATGTTCTTCTTTGTGCTGCTAAAATCCACCATTTCTTTAATGGTGCCTTGTAACTCAGCAAAGAGATCATACGTCCCTGAGAGTTTGCTATCCATTTCTGGAATGTCCATCTTGTTTAAGGACACTTCCACCTCCTCTGTCACGTCCAAAGGACCAGCCAACTCCTCACAGACGCTCCTGTCCAAGTCTGTTTGCCCCCCCCCCCCAATCTATGGGACCGACACTGACCACCGGGGCTGGAACCCGATGTGAATCAGTGGGGAGATTGCTAAGATTGCTACTCCCTTGGGGTATATTGTTTTTAACATACCTACTCATCATTGGTTTTAATTCGGGGTTCCTTCCCCTAGCTGGTGTTTTTCTGCCCCGGGTATTTGATTTCCCCGGTACCACCGATATCTGGGAGGCGTTCCCCTATCCGCAACCTGGGGAGGCGCCCGATGGGGGACCAGCAACCCCACGCAGCCAGAACAAAGAGAATGATGCACTTATGCTCGGAGATTCTTGAATCGTCTGATTTTCACTCAAAACTTGCGTAATATCCAGACTGATGCGGCACTTATGGTTCTGAAACCAGATCTGACACTTTCGAATGTGCATTTGTCACGAAAAATGCACTTTTTCGAATCCGATGAACACACGCCGCCAGAACAAAGAGAATGATGCACTCATGCTCGGAGATTCTTAAATCATCCGATTTTCACTTAAAACTCGCGTAATCCAAATTAATACGGCACTTATGGTTCTTAAACCAGATCTGGCACTTCCGAATGTGCATTCATACCGAAATACATCATTTTCCAAGACATAATAGTCAGAAAGCCTCGCGCGCGTCGGGGTCAAGAACAATCACGATCGCGATAAAAGTCTCCACGGGCAAAAAAAATCCGAAAATGTGTAGACCGACCGATCGATCCCACTTCTGAAACTGTGAGGGATGGTTAGCGGATTAAATAAGGCACACCTATGCACATTAATAACTATTTATTGACAAATATCGAAGGATCGTGATACAATGCGTAACGCAGCTCAAACGAGACTGTCTTCTGGTTCAGAGAAGGGCGCGGTAGTCATGCCCTTAGTAGCGACATCTATACAATAGTTTAAAATATTCCTGATTTCAAATATTCCTTACAAAAGGTACAAGATTGAGTTTCTGAAGAAAAACGAATTTAGCTCAATATATCTGAATTAAGCACTGAAGAAAAGGAAACTGTAAAAAGGCTAAAAATGTGAAAAGATACAAAACTGTAAACAAAAAGATTTCTGTATGCTTTCCCGACGGCTCCTCACGACTAAACTGATCGGGCGTTAGGACCTTGGACCCTTAGTAGACCGAGAAGTAAACCCGTTCTACTGCTTTCTCACAGTTTCTCAAATTACACTGAATCTCCAACACCTCTCCTCAACGGCATTTCTAAAGCTGCTAATCCAGAAGTCCATTTTTCTCTAGCATGAACTGCAACTTCAGTTTTGGTAATGGCTTTGTTAACATGTCGGTAGGAGTCTCGTTCGCAGAGCAGTACTCGTACTGCATAATCCCTTGGTCCTTCACATCTTTTGCATAATGATATTTATTTACCAGTGCTCCGAGAGCACTGGTCACCGAGTGCAATACTCGCAAGGCACCTCGACAAATGCCAATGTTGCCAGACAGGTAAAATTTAATCCATTCAAAATTTAGAATATGCGCAACATCGGACGTGTGCTGAAGAAGAAGTATCATCAGGCAGGCCTAGGTACCGACACACTAGTTGCAATAAAGGTGCAAATGACCATGGTGAGTGCTTCTCGCCGGCGGATCGGCAACCTAGGATTTATTTATACAGATGCTCTCGTACACTCCTTGACGATTCTTCAAATTCAGAGGTTTAAGCTCAAATCTTCTATTCTTGTCATCCCTCGAGACATTCCTTGAAGCGAAAGCAACAAACTCATAAAAGTTATAGTCCACAAAAGGCAGAAGCTGCGAAAATGAGAAAGCTGCAAATGGCAAGTACAGATTTAAAGAATGAACACTGCAGAATACACAGAAAAATAATAGTCTGAATACAATATTGTGAGTCAGTCATTGAGGATCTGAACAATATTTTGTATCAATATGCTTGGTCCGGTGGCTGCATTTCTTGCTGTAAATTAGTTTTCAACAACTTTAGTTGTCCTCGAATATAACTGTAGCTTGTTCTTGTTTACACTGCATGTCTTCTAGCAAACGGCGTATGCACATTTCTTCCTGGCATGCTTCCGTTAGAGCGATTTCTTTCTAAACGCCCGTCTAATGGATCCTCCAAGAAGTTTGAAAACATAACCAGAATTTTATTTTCTGTCTAATTTATTTTCCGCCCAGTTAGCACCTGCAAATCCCATTAAAACTTTATTTGTGTCATCTTATTCGAGGCCAAGTCACCAAGTCTTCAGTTGATCGTACCGATCGCCTCAATTCTGATGATTTCTCTCCTCTGATGGTAAGTCTTCACTGCTCTCTGATGAATCCGCATCCTCCTCTTCCGCGCTAAAGTCCATTGATGAATCCTCATTGATTGAGGCTAATTTCTCGGTATTTTCTTTAATGGAATTTGCAGGCTATCAAGGAACCGAAAAGCTTTTGAATCATCTGACTAACCGATAAAGATGAACTTTTGGACCTTTCATCCAGTTTTCTTCTTTTTTCATTAGGAATATGTGCATAAGTAGGACGTCTGTTCTGCAGGTAATTGGCTGTTTTTCTGCCTCCCTCTAGTACTTCTTATCCAGATTTGCATCAAAAAACACACATCTGGACATCTCGATAAGAGGCCGATCTTTCCATTCTGCGACTCCTTCCTGTTCACTCAAAAATAATTGAATTCACCTTACACTTAATCCTCTAATCCGTAGGCTTTTACCTCTGGGACCATAACCTGTTTGATATGTGAGAATCACGCGGCAGCGTAAATAACAGTCGAGGAAACAACAAGAGATTATATATTATTACATGGGATCATACAAGATTACATGAGATTAGACAAGATTATAAGGATGACTTGGGGCTTCAAAAGATTAGAAGAGATCAAACGGGATTAAAACTAGCAAAAATTTACAGATTTAATATCGGAATTGATGTAGAAATATAATTGATATTCAAAATTTTTTCTCAAGTTTGTTGTGCCAAAAATTAAGTATCTGGAAAAAAACTGTCTATGATTCTAAGAATTGAAATGATATCATCAGTCATGTATTACGAAAGAAAAAAAAAAGTAATTTTGATTTAAAAAATTTAAGACCATTTTAAAAATGGTTAAATTTTAATAAAACATAACTTTTTCGGAAAAGACATTCTTGCGACCTACAACCCTGTTTCCAGTTTGGAAAATATTGTTTTAACGATGTCAGCCAAAGAAAAATTCACTTTCGACATTAGAAAAAGTAAAGTTGAAACATGTTGTAAATAATAATAACTTCAAAAAAATAAGCCATCATTTGTTAGAAATCCAGCATTTTTTAAAAACTGGTAAGGACAGATATTAGGAAAACATTCAATTGAAAAAAAAACATTGTTAAAATAAAGGTTTTTTCTTTACCATCATGCTTCGTTTGAAAACATGTTTTCTATTTAAAATGGCATAATTAGTAATAATATTTTGATTCCTCAAATCACAGGAAGAGTATTTTTTTCGGAGACCGGTTTTTTGGCACAACTAACCTAAGTTCTGTATTTACTCGATCGAACAGACAATTAAGTTCAAATTTTATTTTTAGGAAATGTAAACATGGTTAGTTGCCTATTTTTCAATATTCTTTTTCCTTTTGAAATTCAAATACATATCATTAAAAATTGACACTAGATTACATTGGATTACAAGGGATTGAATAGATTACATGTGATCACACAAGATTACATAAGATTACATAGCAAAGTGTACACCAGATTACAACAGTGGTAACAGACAATTAAATTCGAAAATCAAGAGCGTTAGGAAACTATAGAGCGAGAAACAAGGTATTTTTATCAGAGATTCTACTTTTGTAAACCAAATTGAGAAGTTGACTTTTGTCTGTTTTCAAAGTATGGTTTCTTTTATCAAAGAACTTAGAAGGATGATACCAGGGTTTGAAGGTAAACTCTCCGTCTGCTCCGCGGTCCAGCTCCTCGCAATGTGCTTTACCTAGGAGTCGCTGGTTATAATGTAAATAAATGAAAAAGCGAATAATGAAAAGAGATTGATTGAAAGTAAGGGGGTAATATGCAGAGATTGACAGGGATAAATAGATAAGGGATTATCAGCAAGTCTGGAGGACCTCGCGGGAGGCTCCAGAGGTCCTTGTAGGAGGTTCTGAAGAACCTCGCGGAAGGCTCTGGGGACCCTTGTAGTAGGCTCTAATGGTCCTCATGGGAAGCTCTGGAGGCTCTCGTAAAAGGCTCTGGAGACCCTAGTCGGAGGCTCAGGAGGCCATCGTGGGAGGCTTTGGGGGCCCTCTTGGGAAGCTCTCGAGACTTTCGTAGGAAGCTCTAAATGCCTTCGTGAGAGCTTCAGAAGGCTCAACTTTCTGCCATAAATGTGTGTACACAGGAAAAACTAGGGTTACAATTATGTTTCATATTCTTCAGTTATGTCCACTTCCTTGATCAATGATAAAACTGACAATATTAAATATCTTTTAATATTCGTATTGCTTAATATGAACCACTTATGGTTCAATTCTTTTTCAGTACATTCTCATGCTGTTTCTCTTTCCAAAGTGATACTTATTTCTCCGTGCACCATGTAATAGTAGGGCGGTATCTTAAAAAATGTTAAGGCTGGGGCTACGGGTACCGAAATTTCGGTACAAATAGCTGAATTTTTTTGGTACAAAAAAGAGCTAAAAAAGGGCTATTTTAACAGGAAATTTGATTCTTACAATTCATAATATGTGCCATTCAGCATGAAAAGGGCTCGCTTTGTCGATCGTTATTTAAGTGATATTCGCATTTTCATGAACGAAGGTCAAAAGTATCGATTTTGGGGTTCCAACGAGAAATAATTCTTTAGTCTTTGCTCTATCTCGTGACACTGCACTTATGTTCCGGCAACTCATTTTTTTAACCTCGATAGTTGATCCTGAACATAAAATGTTGCGAATTTATCCGGCGGCTAGGGTAATCAGTGCAATTCTTGGCCACTTGAAGAACTTTTCCAGTTTACCAATTTGTAAAAAACACTAAAGGCACAAATAACTATTTTACTTTCAGATAACCACCAAGGAGCGAAGACATGCCAGTAACCAGGACCAGGTTAATTCCTAATCAGTGTGATGCAGACAGAAAACTTCTAAACTTCTCCAGAATTTACGTCATTGAAAATCTATAAATTTTAATTTTAATGTGCTACATCCTTAACCACACAGTGACTTTCCGAAGTCAATTTTATTCAAAATAAATAAGTAAACAAAATTAAAACAATCATTTTCCTTTTGTCAATTTGACTTTGTTGAATTTTTCAACCGTTACTTTCTCTATCGTACTGGGTGGGAGTGTTATTTGTCAGCTTTCATACTTCCATCACTCTCGAACTGATAACTTCAAAGATCTTCAAAGAGGTATTTTGATTATTCTTCAGTTCTTGTTTTTATCATTGAAAAAGTACACGTCCTACTAAAAACTAGTCGCAAGAAAACTACGCGTCCTATAAAAATTATTAATAACAAATTTTTAGACTTTTTTTAGGTGGACCAAAAAGGCTGGTTAACGAACTCGACCTCTCTTTTTGGTTTCTAAAAACGTATGCCAAAGCGCAATCCAAATAGTCTTTCAAAAGTTATTCAGTACACTCTTTTTCGGATTCAGGGGGTCTTAAAATGTGGAAATATAATTAAATCTGCGATAGCCATTTTTCACACAAAACTAACCTTTCCATTATATGTTTTGAGAATGGAAAAAGAATTTATATAAACTATATAATAAATATCCCCAGAGGCCTCATTTAAAATATTTGATTCTTTGAAATTCTTAAGACTGCATAAACAAACTATTATAAATCATCTTCCTGCATGCGCTATTTTGTCAACACTGGGTTGGAAACAGTAAGTCGAGCAAAACTTTTAAGATTTAGATTGACAGCGCTGGTGAAACAAAATCATTTGCTATTTGTAATGAAAGGAACAGAATTCCTTGACATTATCCTTAACCCCTGAATAAGACACGTGACATATTTCTTACGTCACGCTAATAAGGGCCGCGAGGAGGAGAAAGAGAATCTCCGATGGACAGACTTACCTGGTAAACTAATTGCACCAGGTGAAATTCGACATCAGTTCTCAAGGTAAATGCACTGGTAATCGTAACTGCATTAGTTATCGTCAGATGTCCCAATATTTTTTGTATAACAAGACTCGCTCTTGCCGCGTGAAATAAAAAATATGATTTTAGGTAAGTTTATATATCCCTTCATCAAATTAGTATACTTTTCTCGTGTTAATACTTGGTTACATGCCTGACGATTACTAACGCATTTGCATAATTTGAAAAAACTAGGGCCCAATTACAAGAAAGCCGCTATACGTGTCTAATATTTTTCGACGTTCTATCGATTTATACTAGTCTTATCTCAAAATCAATGTCACAGAGCAGGCCTTCCCCTTGTTAGTAGGAACCAAAAGACAATGGACTCATAAGAGTCGCCCGAAAATGACACAGAGAATTCTCTCATGTGCCAAGACTACTATAGGTTTCAAAAATGTTGACCTCTCTACAACAGTTTAAATAAGTCAGTGAAAAACAATTGCTAAGGAACGTAACAAACTTCACTGTAGAGATAATTTTATTGCCAACTAATTCTCTATTCATGACACACACATTATTTTAAAGGTAATTATCCATCATTCTAACGAATCTAACGTAGGGGGTCAAGGTTGGTGCAAAAAACTCGGAAAATTTCAAATAACTACCGTACACGGCACATGCTTTAAAAAATGCAAAAGAAAAATAATTTTATAACTGCTACTAAAACTTATTAAAATGTGGGAAATAATTATTTTTTTGTTTAATTTTATAAGCGCTGACACATATTTGAAGTTTTGCGACTTCTTTGCATCAACTTCGACCTTAGAGCTGTATCTATGAAATTACCAAAGTTATGAAAGTTCAAAGAAAGAAGGACCAACATTTTCAATTTTGAATATCTAGTTAGTTTTTTGCATTTTCAAATATTTATATTATGTTTTTTTTTCAAACACCTCAGAGAACGGATGCTAGAATTTACATCAAAATTACTCAAGTGTTTAATTTGTCGGTATTTAATTACTTTCATCTTATATGATCATTTTTCTCTATTTATGCAATTAAAATCACCCAAGTTATGAAAGTTCAAAGAAAGAAGGACCAAAATTTTCAATTTTGAATATCTCATTAGTTTTTTTGAATTATCAAACAATTATTTTATGTTTTTTTTCATACACCTCAGAGAACGGATACTAGCATTTTCATCAAAATTACTAACAGTAGATGAAATTCTTCAGATGAGTTAACCTGAAATTGCTTATGTGTTTAATTTGTCGGTATTTAATTACTTTCATCTTATGTGATCATTTTTATCCAATAATATTTTTTATCTTCCTCTGAAAGTTTCTTCTTTTTCTGGGGTGGAACTGTCAGCGTGAGAAGTTAAATTCATTTTCTCAAGAGAATATCAGTTTTCTACGCCTTTGGCTTTTTGTTTAGTTTTCCCAAGTAACAGACATCAGGTTGCTGGTGGAAAGGACCGAATAGTGACCGCCGACTGACATTGATATGATGACTCCTATTATGCGCGCAGAAAAAAAGCGTAGCAAAAAAATTGCTAATAGCAAATTATTTAATAATTGTGAAACTTTATTTCTTATGTCATTGTATTATTTGAATCTTTTTACTTACCGTAAGCTTTAGCTGAGCTTTCTTACATAATTCGGAGCTGAGATAAGGTCCTCCTCTATAATTAACTCTAAGCTACAATTATTTACATTTTTATGACACCTACATTTACAGAAAATGTCAAGGAAATCGCCTTGTTCCTACTGATTTTTCAACAAAATATAACAAGTCAAAGTTCACTATTGTGAAATTGACGCTGTTGACCATGTTTTTGTACCTTGACACAACTGTAACTTTATTTATCATTAATGTATGGCGGTGTCATGAATAGAGAATTAGTTGGCAATAAAATTATCTTCACAGTGAAGTTTGTTACGTTCTTTAGCTATTTTTTTCACGACTTATTCAAATTTTTGTAGAGAGGTCAACATTTTTGAAACCTATAGTAGCTGCCTACTGAATACTGAGCAGTGCGAACGCAACAGGCTGCGTTAGACTATCAAATGTGTGTGTGAACAACACCTTAACCTAAGAAAGTATATGTAAGAAGCGAATCACCTGACATCCACTGACCAATAACGACTCCAAACGTATAACATACCACAATACTATACTCACAGTCATAATTAAATGTGGAATCCCGAACATTCCGTCCGCCTCGTCGTACGGCGTAGGGATGGAAAAGTCGACTTTGCCTTTAGTCGAAACTCGATTTTCTTCTCGTCAAATTCGATTTATCGAAAAGTCGAACTTCTACTTTTTATTGTGGCTTTCCATCCATAGTGCGCAGACGACGAAACTGGTGCACTATATATAATTGCCGCCTGCCGTGCTCTAGGCATGGTGGAAACATCCTGAGAATAGATTTGTTGCAAGGCAACAATGATGAGAGGTTGCTATTGGAGCCAACCTGTAGTCAGATGCTGAAATTTTCCGTTTAGGATCCAACCAAATATCTTCTGCCAGGCTATCAGCGTATCTTCTGCTCCTTTCCTTAATCCTTCCGGAATGATGAACGAGTAGATATCTGCTCCTAGCAGGATGTCAGCTGGGCCAGCCTCAGTCGTGAAGTCATCAGCCAGAACTAAGTCTCGTAGGTGAGGCCATTCAGAAATAAGGGTGGTGACGGCTGCTTGATAGGTGGTGATTTCTCAAGCGATGAGAGCGTTAGTCGTTACGCTGATATGTGGATTGATTTTTGACGTTACAGAGACCGATTTCCGTCCTAAGGTATGTCTCATATGCACGTCCCTAGGGTAGGACAACAGAACACAGCCATTTTGACGATTAAGTTGGGGTTTTTTCATCAAGGAATCTGACATGATGGAGCACATAATGGAGTGAGTACATATCAATCAAACTTTCGAACCTTATGCCTTAATCCAGTGGACAACGTTATGTAGACTAAGGCTGCGCCAAGTATCGTCGTCGACGTTGAGCCTGAAAGTGGTTTTGACATGTGGGCAGTAAAGGAAGCATTGCCGTTGAAAGTAGGCCCTGCTGTCACATATGTAGAAGAGAGCAGTTGAGAAGACCAACCAAGCATCGAGTGATGCTTCTGGAACATTCGAGGCACCGTTTAATGGAAGGGCAACCCGAGATGCGATGTCGGCCTAAGCAGTTCTCTCTTCCTAGAAATCACTCGTAGATTGAAGAGTTTTGTCAAGTAGCTATTTATCAATATCCTATTATTGTCGTATCTAGACAATAATATCTCCCATGCCCTCTCAAAGTTCTCGGCGGTAGCTCAGATATTGGCAATTAATTCAGCGGGCTCACCTGTCAGACTGCCTTTTAAATAGTGCAGTTTTTGCACCTTTGGCAAAAGGTGATCGTCATCTTCAATTGATTTGAAAAGGTATGTAAAGAGGGCCACTCCGTATACATCACGGAAAATTTAGGTAATTCTACAAGCGGAAAGTTTGGTCCATTATTAAAATTCGGCGAATCTCGATGAATTAAACCGCTTTCATTTTTCGAGGCTTGAAACTCAAAATGATTCAAAGTGATCGAGGTAATCATTCAGATACATCTTCGAAGCTAAGTACTTCTTTCGGCTTTAGAAAAAAATGTTAATTTAAAATAGTTGTTTTCCGTTTAGTCCATTTTTTCTTCAGCTTAATGTCGTTATTGTCATCAAATTTTGTCAACGTTTTTTCGAAAAAGTTCAATCGCGCTTTTACTGAGTTACGATTATTTTTCTTTGCACCAAGCATTTTTAAATTAGTAATTATATTACATATGCTCTTAAAATGCTCTTGCTGTTGAGCAACATATTGATTAAAAGAGAACATCGTTACTAATTAAAATATCAGCGAAAGAATTGTTGCATAAAGTATAAACACTCAAAGCGGCTATCTACAACCTAACCGATAAAGTTTAGTCACTCACTAAACCTATAGTTTGCACGGTTTACCTGTTCGTAAACTCGCTATGTGTCGTCGAGTACCACTTGCACCGCGCACTCCTAACATTCACGGAGGCGCGTCATTACGCACACAATAACGACTATACGTGAAGTTCCTTGCAAGATGACGCACTCTGAACGCCACGTGTAAGATGCTAAAGTATAGTGAGTAAACTAAGCCGATGTGACGTAGGATGGTGTGACGTTGTCGGTGAACACGCAAATGCACCAATGCTATGTTCATACCTGGGCGATAAACCATTCGTTTGCATTGTAAAATAAAAGACAATGAACTCATAGGAGTCGCCCGAAAATGTCACGGAGAAGTGTCTCATGTTCCAAGACTAGTTTAGTTGCCTAATGAGTACTGCTGATTACGCTGAATACGTGCTGACTACGAATCTATTATCAGATTTTTTAAATTCAAGGTGGTTTATCCAATATGGCGGACCGAATTCGTAAAATTAAGTCTGATTGTAATAGGAAACATTTGTATGTACGGGGTTTTCGGGTCGCTGATCACGTATCTGTTATCAGATTTTCAAAATTCAATATGGCGGACCGAATTCTTTGAATTAACTCTGTAAGAGAAATTAGTGTGTATGGGTTTCTGGAGTAGCTGATCCCTAATCTGTGATCAGATTTTCATAATTCAAGATGGCGGATCCAGTATGGCGGACCGAATTCGTTGAATTAACTCTGATTGTAATAGAAATTGGTGTATATGGGGTTTTGGGGTCACTAATCACTAATCTGTCATCGGATTTTCAAGATTCAGGATCTAATATGGCGGACCGAATTCGTTGAATTAAGAGGTCTGGGGACATGAGCTTTTGTAAGGTCATCGCCAGCCGCTATTTTCTTCGAAAGTATAGTGAGAAATATGACTTGTGTGGTATGCCTGGATTCAGAAAATAATGAGCTACAACGAGCATTTGTAAATTTTTTATTAAGATTTATTATATTAAAAATATGCTTGGTCAAAGTTACCCAACTTTTGAAGACTAATTTCTCGGCTTGTAATGATTATTTCACAAATTCTCGAAATGCTCGATCTAGATTGATATTTTATCTACAAATGTATGTATCTAATTAAAAACCACTCTCAAGAAAACCTTCTCAGACTCATTTCTGAATTTTCTCTTTAGCCACCAAAGAAAAGTACGAAATGATAAAGTTCCCACAAAATTTGCCAAAAACACTTCTCTGACTTTCAACGAATTTGCATGTTTCTTGAAATTCTGATTGGAATGATATATACTTTTAGCAGTCACTTTTATCATAAAAACTGAACAAAATAATCGAAAAATGAAAAGAACCCATGTTTCCTATTTTGTCAATCGAATGTCAATAACAAAAATTTGGATAGAAATCTCTTAATCAATCACAAAAATAGTTTCTACTAGAGGGAACTTTTTTCATTTGAGAAAGAATCATTTGCAAGCGGACAAAGTTGTCTTTAAAAGAAGGGCTACTTTGATCAAGCATATTTGTAATATCATCAATATTTATTCAAATTTTATTAATGCAATCTAGCTTATTTTAGACGAATCCAGGCATATCCTATAAGAAGTCGAAAAAAACTTTGAAATATTAAAAATACTCTACTTGAATTTTCGTCTAATCGAAACATTTCATTGGGATAGTTGCGAAATATATTCGATACCCAGTGAAAAATTGGAATTAAATTTCTCAATATACTAGGAAGTAATTTTTTGTATTGAAATGCTACTTTTTAATTAAAAAAAGTAATAGTTACAGACATTTTTTCTTCAAAGGTTGGGTAACTTTAACCAAGCATATTTTTAATATCATCAATATTTATTAAAATTTGAGAAATGTTTGTTCTACCTTATTTATTTACAGATCCAGGCCTACCAAATACTTTGTAATTGTTAACAATGGTTATAGATAAAATACAGCCGCAAGACGGCGAAATAAAGTTTGAAATGTTGAAAATACTCTACTTGAATTTTCGTCTAATCGAAACATTTCATTGGGGTAGATGCGAAATATACAGGGTGACCCATTTTAATCTATAAATCCAAATATCTTCTAAACTACCCCATCTACATAAAAAAAGGTTGATACAAAAGTTAACCAGGACATAGGGGGCCATTTAACTGTACCATGGGTTTTGACCTTGAGGTCAATTTTCAAGGTCAAGACGATTTTTAAAAATAAAAACCCCTATTTTTGACTGCAGATTTGAATAGAGCGGAAAATTTTACGTCAAAAATGTTCTATAAAAAATCTTGTTCTGTAACATTAGTGGGGTGAAAAATCAAGGTAAAATGTCCAAAAAACGATCAGATACCCTTTTGATGAATTTACGTGGTTTTCTGGGTAAGGCAAATGTTTAAGATGCTTTAAAAAAGTTGATCAAATGCAAAAGTATGAACCACCTTGACCATCTTGTCAGCCTCGAGTTTCAGGTCAATTTTCAAGGTCATTTAAAGGTCAAGACGTGTTTTTTAAAATAGAAATCCCTATTTTAGACTTCAGACTTCATTTTGAGCTGTAGAAGGTCACATCAAGGTCAATTATTTAAAAAGCTCTTATTTTTCTTTTTAATTTACTGTTTTTCTGAGCAATCTCAACGTTGAAGGTGCTTTTAACAAGCATAAGATAAGTTGCACAAATTTTGCCGACCTTGACTAAATTGACCTTGAAGTGTATTTTCAAGGTTTACGAAGGTGTACGTAATTTTTTTAAATAAAAAAGTTGCAAAAAATGAAATCACGTTGACCTTACTTTTAGCGTTACCCGGAAACGACGACATG
Organism: Andricus grossulariae; assembly: GCA_011634705.1. Lineage (NCBI taxonomy): Eukaryota > Metazoa > Arthropoda > Insecta > Hymenoptera > Cynipidae > Andricus > Andricus grossulariae. Next base: position 177,459,295 of record JAABKJ010007545.1, read on the forward strand.
GCCGTAGTAAGTTCTGGCAGCGGTGGGATTAGGCTGTCACTAATTGTTGCTGATTTTGTTGCTGTGCTTAAGGTGAAAAATACAGGAAATTTTAATTGCTTTGAAACTATGAAAATTTGAGGTTGACTGCAGGCTTTAAGTGGGCCGATTTCAATTTCGTTTTAGTTAGTTCTAAATATTTTTTTTCAGAGTTGACTAGCTTCCATTGTTTATAAACAATTTTTGTATTTGCTTGTCAAGATGTGTAAACTGTGATGGTGATTTTATTCTGAAAAATGTTAACGAAATAAGATTCTAAAGGAGTACAGGAATCTCACAATTTCCAACAGGCCTTGAGTTACTCAATAGGCCGAAAGAAATTTTGAAATTTTTCAAATTTATTTGGAATACGAGAGTTCGAGGATGATACGAACGTGCTATTGCTCGCGCACATTTAAACTCAGTGCGGGAATTAATTGTAGTACCAACAGAAAATGCAGTTTCAATTTCGGTCTCCGTGCCATTTGCAGAAACAGTACAAACTTTCGCGCAGTTTTGAGACCAAATGGAGGAATTAATAGAATCTGTTTAACTTTAAAAAAATGGGAAGTTTCTTATTGAAAAGATTCTGCTCTCATTTCGTAAATCTTTATAAGCAAAAAAATTGTATTGTTGAATAAAAAAAAATGAATTAAAAACCTTGAAATTATTTAAATCTTAGAACTGAAAATTCTTTTGAAATTTATTTTCTGGAGATAAATGAAAAGAATTATTATTTAACTAAATTTTACAACTAAAACGACTTTTCAGTTTTTCTCTTTACTTTGGAGATTTTTATACGAGCTTTAAAGTTTAGAATTTTGTTCAACCTGCGCCCTCGATGCGGGGTTCTCTAAAATTCTATTAACTTGCGCCCTCGAGGCGGGGTTCTTCAATCTCTGGAGGTAAATGAACAGAATTGTTATTTAACTAAATTTTACAACTAAAACACCTTTTCAGTTTTTCTCTTTACTTTGGAGATTTTTGTGTGATCTTTAAAGTTTACAATTTTGTTCAACCTGCGTCCTCGAGGTGGGGTTCTCTAAAATTCTATCAACTTGCGTCCTCGAGACGGGGTGCTTTAAAGTTCATTAACCTGCGCCCTCGACGCGGGGTTCTTGAATTTCTGGAAATAATTAAAAAGAATTGGTATTTAAGTAAATTTTATGAAATGAGAAAAATAGCGGAAAATGCCTAATTTCCCGGAAAACGGAATTAAGAGACGTACAAATAAAAATCGCTCTAAAAATTATTTCGGGAAAAATTCGAAAAGAAATTTTCACCTGAGGTATCCGGTGCTTGCGAAGAAAAACCTGGTTTCGGAAAATCACAGGAACCTGTAACTGTGCCCCGAGAGAAACTGAGTACATAAACAAAAAAACGAGCAATGATTTTTGTAGTTCCTCCGCCTTTGGATCCCGAACTAGAGTTTGTAGAATTGAAAAACGACGCTGACTTTTCAGCCCTTTTTGATTCCCTGATTAGTAGAGCAGAACGCGCGCTATGTTATAAGAAGTAGGGAAATAAAGGAAGTCCTTTTGTCAATTATTTTTGATAGATAATTTTTTTAGGATTTGCGCCCTTGAGACGGAGTGTTTTTTAAAAGGAAATTATTTCCTTTACAAGTAGCAAAAAAATAATGATCGAAATCTAGATGGTCTATTGACGAAATGTTTGTACTAAATCTGTTTTCCTTCTGGAAATTTAAAGAGTATTGATCTTTGAGAAGAAACTTAAAAGGCTATGATAACATTATCTCATATATCTACCCTTTATTTGAAAAAAAAATTAAGCTGATTTCAATTGAAAAACCATTTATTGATTTCGGCATCTCACCCAATCGCGCGATCAGCTGACGGGTTGAAGACATTTCTTTTTCAAAATTATATAAAAAAAAAAACGAGAGAATCTCATTAAATGAAAATTAGAGTCACAAAAATATGATTTTTTTTTAAATTATCAAATTACAGTGTCTCATCCGCGCTGACTCAAAACTGAACGCTATAAACGAGGGATTAGCCAAGCTGCGCTTGAGACTTTGATTTTCATTTATATTAAAAAGGAAAACGAGATTTTTGAATATCCTGAGGGACAATCAAAAATCTCTTGCGGCTCTCTCGCGCTTCCTTGATCAGGAATAAGCAGCATTTCGAGTTCCCTTTATTCCTTATGCCAAACCAAAGGATAATTCCTTCCAAAGTTATTTTCAAAAATCGTGCAAAAAGAGGAAAACGTTCACAAAAATCTAATCTAAAGACAAAGCTGAGAACAATAACCGCTAGTTCGATCATTTATAATAATCTGATTAAGCCTGAAAGAACGTCTGTTCCTATTCTTGTGGTTAAACCAACAGTTCGACCTGTTGTTGAAACTGACCGAGAGACGGAAATAGTTTTTAACAGCATCGAAGTAATAAATATTGACCTACCTTTGGAAGAAGCTCTGCAGCAAAGACGAACTGCTCATGAGCAGGAGTTTCAAATCGCTGTCGCGCAAGCAATAAACGATTCGGAGGCCGAAAGGGTAATAGTCCCGTTCTATGTAAGCAACGAGCAAGAAATAGAAATAATAGAATTGGATAAAGAAGTTAATTTTGCGAAAGTAACTCTACAGTAACATCATCGTCAGAGTTTTCGTTTTTTGTTGTCTCATATATCTTCATTCAGAAAATCCTTCTCCTATTTCGATATTTTCTCACATTATTGAATTGAGATTTTGTGACCAAATATACACCGGGTACATTCAAAAATGTTAATTTAAAATAACGACCATTATGAGCAAAGCAAGCATATTCAAGTTAATTTTAAATAGAAAGATAAAGAGTTAGAATTGAAAGCGAGAACCTGAAATATTAATTATCGACACTTTTGAAGGTATTAATAGATCTTTCGATTTTTAAACACCCTGTTTGCTTCAACTCGGATGATACAGTAACTACTTCCATTAAGCCGCAAGAGTTAGAAAAATTTACAAAGGACTTGATGAAACATTTTGATACGGTGGTCAAAATGACTGAACGTAGAGCGCGTGAAGAGGCCGATAAATTAAGCCAAGAGTAGGACATAAAATTATGCCACCATTCGTATCCCACAATAGCCACTACTCGGCTATCGAAATACCAAATTCTGTGGGTATTAATTCCGATATTTTTCTGGAAGGTACAGTGGAACTAGTTTTCGAAAACAGAATTCCTACTAACTTTATTGAGGAAAATAGTTTCAGAATTCCATTCACCGAAGCAACTGAATACGAGATCACTCTGGGGAACCTAGTCTTTCGTACTACAGGAACCGTGAATATAGAGATCCGGAGGGTAGAATTTCCGTTTTTGGTTATTTCAAATACAACCCCCCTCGGATTTGTTCAGGCAAGAGGAATTGTGGGACTATTCGTAATAGAGCACCTTGCCCCATTAGCAGACCAATTAGAGGGAATTTTGGGGATACCAGGGTAATTTGAGCACGGAAACATATAAAAGGGTGTGATTTTAATACCGAATAAATAACTAATTTTCCGTACTATTGTCAAAATGCTTTTCGGAAATAAAGAGCCTGCGCGGAATGGCCTCAATGCGATTCAAAATGAGGAAGATAGAAACCTTGGTAACGAAAATCAAAACCAACGGAATAACGGTACCGGCGATGCTCCAATTCGCCGACAACACGTTCAGCCCGACCCAAACGCGTCTTCGGTAGCTGAAATGTACAGTTCGAGAGTGGATATAGAGTTTCAGCCAAACACAAGTTCCAATCGGCTGGAACCGCAACCCGCCCCCAACGCCGATAACGTCGCAATCAGAGTGGCGTAGTCAATTGCGGATACACTAGCCATACAACAAGCTGCTAGTCACATCCCTATGCACGATGGTAAAAATATCCCGGTAAGAGATTTTATATAGGACATAGTAAATGCGGAAACCTATATTTCTATGTCCTGTGAATCTTCCCACATTACCGCCACATTGGGAAAGCTCACTGGCTCAGCTAGGGAATGCACTCGTAATGAACAATTTTCTAAGATCACCGTTTTGATCGACCTATTAAAAGACCGTTTCGCACCAGGCAAGCCGTTTGAGTACTATTTTAATGAAATATACCACCTAGTTATGAAAAGAAGGGAGTCGGTCAACGAATATTACGACCGGCTGCACTCCTATATAGGGCGAACTAAAGCGGCACTTGAAACAGCCTATACACAAGCGATAGCTTTGGCAACATCCATCCCCGTCATGCAAGCCGCAATTAAAGCTTTTATTCGTGGTCTACCGGATGATCTTTCGTCATCTGTAGACGCCAAGGACCCATTAACCCTTGAAGAAGCTTTCAAGTTCGCCAAACACGCTGAGGAACGAAGACACGCTTCAGGAATGCCCCATAATGCTTTCCACATGTCCAACAATTCACAAATTTCAAAATGATCCTAGAAGTAACCACTATCCGGCGGAAGAAGTGAGGTTATATCAACCCTACAGGAATAATCAGAATTTTTCTTAAAACCAAGATAGCCTCTATAGCAATAGCCCGAGGACGTACTATCAGGAGAATAGAAACCACGGTCCAGATAATGATGGTCAACCCGATCGTTACTATGACGATTCTAGATCGGGTCGGCAGTACCGCGATCATGCCCGATACCCAAGTCCTCGATACTCACGGAATAGTGGAGGGCTTGAACCACAACCCACAGGTGTTCTAAAGAGACAAGGGTCTGACGATCTACAGTACTATGATTATCCCCGCCCTCCGTACTCCCAACAAAATCGGAGTTCCTCCCCATTTTCCAACAATCAACAATATGCAAATTACCCTCGAACTAACCATCATCCAGCGGAAGAATTGCGATTATATGAACTATACGAGGACAATTGAAATTATCCGCAAGGCCGGAACCACTCCTATAATGTTAGCCCACGGAGATACTATCAAAGTGACCGTAACCGGCTCTTTAATGAGAATGGTAAATCTGATAGAGATTAAAATTGTTTCAGGTCAGGTCGTCGGTACAATGATTATGCCCGGACTCCAAGCTATAGCCAGTCGATTAAGACGACGGCAGATTCGGATCTCGCCTAAGGTGACCCTACCTCGACAATAACTAAAGAATTACAAGATTCATGCACGCGGTTCGAGTTATCCCTTAATGATCATCCGTCTATTGATAAACAGCAATCATTAGACTGGGACCCAGATCACGTACCATTAGTTAGTGAAACTGACAACGAATCGTCTTTAACTAATTCAGATGACGATAGGGCTGTTTTTGATGACGATACGGAACCAAAAATAGATCGCGTGATTCGAGAACTCAGGGAAATATCCGGCCTAACTGAAGCACAGGAAGAACAAGGTGTAGATAAAATTGTACCTATGGACTACCCCGCCACTAGAGAACCCTATACCCTTTAACAAATTTTGAGAAACCCTCTATAATCATAAAAGAGGCAGAGAGTAGCGAATATGAGAAAATCCCCACGCATAAAAAGAAAGAGAAACCGCCTAGAAGATTACCGACCACGGAAGAATTCAACACCCCCACTGTAGCCTCCCTTTCCCCAACCCCAGAGGCCAACAATGTAACTTCTCCGACTCTGAATTTGGAAATGCCCAATGTACCCAGCTTCAAAGAACCTGCTAGAGAACCCCCACATACAACCGATACCCCACCACCTTGTCTTTCTTTTCCTCCCATCGATAAAGGTAGCTCTAGTGCGACTTCAATCCGTTTTGACGCCCGAACTTGGGAATAGATAAAATATTCCATTTGGAAGGATTGCCTTCAAGTTCTTTTTTATGTAATTTTTTATTTATTTTCTGGTTTTTTTTTGGACTAGCTAAAAAAGAAAATTTTACGGATGTCACATTTGAGGTTATAAAGTTCGTATATTTTTTTAAAATGGTAACCATTGCTAAACTTACAAAAAAAAGGTTAATATACAGGGTGTCCCAGTACTGAAGGTAAATTTTTATATTTTTGAATTCCTCATAAAAAATGGAGATGAAAATAATACTAAAAATTTGTTGTAAAGTTAATAATTAATGAGTAATTAACAATTAAAGATTAACCGATCGGAAGTATGCGTTATATGGACGACAGTCCATGTGTCACTGATGAGGGTGTGTGCGCAAAAGAGTAATTTCAAATTTGCAGGAGGGTGTGAATGTCAATTGTGCAACTTCACACGGCAACTGAGATACGAGATTCTTAGAAAATATTTTTTCCTTTAGAATACACGTTGAATTATTTTAACTTTCTTCGAGTATTGCTAATTCTGCAGAATTCAAATGAATTCTTAGAATTCACTTGCACTCCTTTGAATTCTTCTGAAGTTTTTTGCAATTCTCTTGAAACTTTTACGGTACAACTTGAATTATTTTGAATTTCTCCTTATCTTTTTTATTCTCTAAATTTAAAATTCTCTGAAATCTTTTGAATTCTATGAATTCTTTAGTATTCTCTAAATTTTTTTTTTAAATTCTATAATTTTTTTAAATTCTGTGAATGCTTTTGAGGTTTGTGTATTCTTTTGCACTCTGTGAATTCTCTAAATTCTTCTTCGTTCTTCGAATTCTTCCGCTATTCTCTGAAATCCTGCATATTCTCTGAATTCTTCTCATTTGTCTGAATTCTTTTAAATTCTCTAAACTCTTTTAAATTCTCTGAAAACTTTTGAATTCTTTTGTATTCTCCAAATTCTGTTGGAATATTCTAATTTTTGTTTTAATTGTGTGAATTCTTTTGAAGTTTGTGAATTTATTTGCACTCTGTGAATTCTTCAGAATTTTCTAAATTTTTCCTAATTCTTTGAATTCCTCTTATTTCTATGAATTCTTACACTATTCTTTGATTTCTCCTGAATTCTCTGAATTCTTACAAATTCTTTGAATTCCTTGATTTATTGTTAATTCTCTGAATTGTTTTAAAATTTTCTGAACTCTCTAAACTGTTTTGAATTTGTTGAATTCACCGTATTACTGCATTTTTTAAAATGTTTTTTAATAATCTTGAAATTATTAGAATACACGTTGAATTATTTTAACTTTCCTTGAATATTTCTAATCCTGTAGAATTCAAAGGAATGCTTCAGAATTGAAAATTTTGTTTAATTTTCTTGAAATCATTACCATACACCGTAAATTGTTCTAACTTTCTCCAAGTCTTTTGTATTCTTTGAACTCTTCTGAATCATTCTAAATTCTCTTATACATTTTTGAATGTCTGAATTCTTTCGGATTCTCTGAAATATTTTGAATTCTATGAATTCTTTTGTATTTTCTTTTTTTTAATTACCTGAATTCTTTTGAAATTTTCGGAATTATTTGAACTGTTCTGAATTTTTTCATTCTTACGAGACCACTAAATTCTTTTAATGATTTTTAAGTATCTTCAAATTGTTAGAATACATTTCAAGATACTTTGAACTCCTTTACATCTTTTGAATATTCTGAATTCTCCTAAAATCTTTAGAATACACGTAGAATTATTTTAAGTTTCATCGAGTATGTTGCATTCTGTATAATTCAAACGAATTCCTAGATTCCACATATACTCTTTTGACTTCTTTTGAAGTTTTTTTGAACTCTCTTAAAACCTTTACAATACACCATTAGTTATCTTGAATTTCTACAATTCTTTCGTATTATCTGAATTCTTTTGAATTCTCAAAAATATTTTGTATTCAAATAGTCATCTGAATTCTTTTTCAGTTTTCTGAATTCTTTCGATATCATTAGAATACGCGTGCAATTATTTTGAATGCCTTCAAGTGTTTTGAATTCTGTAGAATTCTGTAGAATTCTTCAGGATTCAAAATATTCGAAGAAAGTTGAAGTAATTCAACGTGTATTCTAAAGATTTCAAGAGAATTAAAATTATTCAAAAGAAAGAGTTCAAACTAACTCAAGGTGTATTCTAATGATTTCAAGATAATGAAAAAAAAAATGTTTAAAACATTCAGTGATATCATGAGAATTCGACGAATTCAGAGTAGTTCAAAGAGTTCATGCAATTTCTAAACAATTCAGAGAATTCAGAAAAATATAGAGAACTAAGAAGAATTCAGAGAATTCGAAAGAATTCACAGATTTTGAAAGAATTCACATTTTTAAAACATTTTTAAAATTCAGTGATACCGTGAATTCAAAAAATTCAAAACCGTTTAGGGAGTTCAGAAAATTTTAAAACAATTCAGAGAATTCAAAGAATTTGGAAGAATTCAGAGAATAGCGGAAGAATTCATAGAATTAAGAAGAATTCAAAGAATCAAACATAAAAATGTAGTTTTTTTATTTTGGGGTCAAATTTGGGGCGCCGGGTGGGGGGGGGTTGTAAGAGTGGGTTAAAAATGAAGGTTATTAGGAAAGGAAAATTACGGATTTTCATTCTCCGGCATTGGAAACTAGGGTGGTCCAAAAATGCATTCTAAATTTTTTTTTCTCGAAATTTCATTAATAACGCCCTGAAATTTGTTCGAATCCACACAAAAATGAATCTACTTTTTTTTATTTTTATTCAGATAAGTTTTTGTAAATCTAATTTAGAAGCCTCATTATCAGCTTAATCGAGTCTAAACTCATAATTTTTCTTTATAACTCTGTTTTATAGAGTCCCAAAAAAACCCCATAAGTGTAAAATGGGTTTTGCGAGTTTTTGGCGCTGATTATGATTTTTTTTCGGTGATTTTTTATGAAAATTTTTTCAGATAGATAAAACACTAGTTTATACTGATAACTGGATGTGAACATAAATTTTTTAAACAATTTTTATTGTTTTTAGCAATTTTCTTTTAAAGTGGAGATAGGAAGTCGCATTTTTTTCAAACTTTTTAACTTTTTGTCAAATTTTTAATTAGAGAGAGCTAATAGTTAATTAATGTGAACAAACATAATTTTTTAAACAATTCATTATTATTGTTGATAATATTTTCTTTGATTTATGCTAGAAATTCCGTTTTATTCTCAAATTTTCAACTTTTTGTCCACTTTTCACTTCAAGTGGGTTTATATTTTATTAAAGTATTTTATTGAAAATTAATCTTTTCAGTTCAAAATTCAACTATTTGATTGAGACTTCATTTTTTAAACTGCAAAATCGAGTACTTCGTTGTGAATTCATGTATTTTGTTGAATATTCATCTTTTTCGTTCAAAATTAACCTTCTTGGTTAAAAAATAAAATTTTTGATTGATGATTCCAGCATTTTCATGATTTTCTCAACATTCATTATTTTAGTAGAAAATTTATGTCTTTGGATTGAAATTTAATCATTATTCTAACAATTATTTTTTTCAAGCAGATAATTAATTGTCTTCACTTAAAATATACGTATTCCCTTTTGGTTTGAAAATTGATATTTTAAATTAAAAATTGATCTTTTTTTATAAAAAATTCTTGTATTGTATTGCAAATTTGTCTTTTTGATAGAAAGTAAATCTTCTTAATTGAAAATTCATCCCGTTTGGTTACAAATCTTCTTTCTTGGTTAACTTCAACTATTTTTAATTTGAAATTTAAATCTTTTCTTTTTTCTTGAAATATCAACTATTCGGTCATAAATTAATTTTTTTGTAGCAAATTCATATTTTTGGTTGATAAGTTTTCCTTTACGGGTAAAAATATCACTTTTTCGTAGAAAATGCATGTATTTTGTAGAAAATTGGTCTATTTGGGTATAAAATCATTCTGGTTTGTTAAAAATTCATCAACTTGGTTGATGATTCAACGCTATATTGGCGCCGTAGGGGAAATGTGGGGAGGGGAAATAGGTGAATTAGGAGCAATGAGGGATAATGGGGAAAGATGACTAGCTGAAGTGATATGAAATTGGGGATTTTAAGTGAGATTAGGGGAAGGGAGAAGAAATTAGGGGAGTGGAAGTAGGAGAAGTGGGGGAAATAGGGTAACTAGGGGTAGTGAGTGGAGATGAAGTAGAGGAATTGAGTAGGAATCAGCTAGGGAAAGTAGAGGAAATTAGGGAAAATGAGGATATTAGAATAGGAGAAGTGATAGTAAATGCGGAGAGGGGGAGTGGCTAAAGTAGGGCTAATAAGTGAGGGGGAGTATATAATGTATGGGAAAAAATGATAAATGAGGAGAGGGAAGTAGGGAAAGTGATGTGAAAGTGGTCATGGGAAGTGGGGGAATTAGAGGAAGTGAAGAAAAATCAGGACTTAGGTGAATAATGGGAGAAATAGGAGAAGAAGGGGAAGTGAAGGAAAATGAGGAGAGGGGAAGTAGAGAGTGGAGGAAGGTGGGGAAGGAGCAGAAGGTGAAGTATGGGAAATTAGGGGAAATGAAGGGAGGCGAAAGGGAAGTGATGTGAAATTGCAGGAATTAGTGGAAGTGAGGAGATATTATGTGAGTGGAAGTAGGAGAAGGAGACACCTCATGGAAAAATGGTGAAAATGTGTTTGTTAAAATTTTTTTTTCATAATTAACAGTTTTTATTTCGGAAATATTATGAAACTTTTTCCACATGAGCTCATGAACAAAGCTCTGTAGGAGTGACGATGATAGAAAACGGGTCGAGGAGGAAAAAGAGGGAGGCAGGAGAAGAATATTTTCCGACTTGATGGAGACGTTCCAAAAAAGGTCCAAGTGTAAGTGACTTATCGATTCTGAGATAGGTCTCCGCAATCTAACGCCAGAGATTGAACCACAAAAAAGCTAAAATGCTGACGACTGCGTGATAAAAGATCATAAAAGATAGAGAGGATTATCGTGATTAAAGTTTACAGGATCAAAGATTACGAGATCTTGCGAATTCTGACATTTCGCGGATTTTCTTCTTGGTGAGGAAAATTACGAAGGTTCATTCCGCAAGAACCTCCACAATGGAATATGAACACTGTCTTTGTGCAATTTTTGATCATTTTTTGGCAATTTCGAGTATCTTTTGCTCTTCAAAACTGCAATATTTAATTTTCAAAAAGCCAAAATACAAAGCTCATCGCAATTTTGGACTATTTTTAGTCTCTTTGAATGAATCAAAGCGCCGAAAAAAGAGGTTCTGTAGCTTGCCAATGACTTTCTCCTTTTCTTCCCCCTCTCCTCGATTCTCAAACTTACACTCCTCTAACCCTACTTCCCTTACCCAGTGATGATTTTTCCTCCACTAATCACTATCATTTACAATCATTTCCCTTTATCCACTCACATCCTTGACTTCGCTTTCCCTCCTCATTTCCCCTCGTTTTCCCTACCACCCCTTATTTCCCCTGGTTTCCCTTACTTCCCATTTATTCATTTCCGCCATTTCTCCAATTTCTTCTCATTCTCCCTTATTCCGCTATCCTTATTTCTCCTACTTCCACTTCCCTATTTTCCCCCGCTTACCCTTTCTCATTTACCTGTATTGAATCTACTTCTCCTCCCTTCATTTCCTCTAATTGCACCTACCCCCTCCCATCTCTTCTTGTTGCTTCCCCTACACCACCTTGATTTTATCTAATTTCCTCAGTTACCCATATCCTCATTTCCCCTACTTAATCTACTTTCCCTGTCCTCATTTCCCCTAACAGTATTTCCCCAATTCCCTTCTTTTCCCCTCCTTTCAAATTTATACGCCTGAATAGGAACTCAGTAGCTCTCAAAAATAAATTATATATATTTTTTATTAAAAGTTACAAACTGTCTATGGTGAACGGAATTTTCCGTAACTCTCACCCCTTTTCCAATTCGTTCAGGACTGACGTAACGGGAAATTCCGTAACCATAGGCAGTTCCTAAAAGTTCATTCTTTTTGGTTAAAATATGAACGAGTATATTTTTGGTGAAGGAAAATGAAAATTCCTGTTTTCGCGTTAAAGATTTAACTTTTTGTTAAAAATTGATATTTTTTTTTAAATGTAACTATTTGACTGAAAATTTATCTTTTCGAGATGAAAATTCAAATATTATCTTCAAAATTCGTTTTTTTTCAAAATTATTTTTTTTTCAACTTGGAAACATTTGATCTTTTTTGGTATTAAATTCAACTATTCGATTAAAAATTATTGTCCTTTTTTTCAAATTTGACTCTTTCATTTTTTTTTGAAAACTGATGGATTTTTATTAAAATCTTTTGTCTTCTGGTAGAAAATTAATCTTCTTGGCTGAAAATGTAACTTTTCGTTGAGGATATAATTTTTTAAAGTTTATAATTTATTTTTTTCAAATTATTTTATGTGCAGTTAAAAATGAATATGTTTTAGTTAAAAATTTAACGATATGGTTTGAAATTCATCTTTCTCAGTTTAAATTTCAACTATTTCATGAAAAACTGAATTATGGTGTTTAAGATTCTACTATTGGGTTGCAAATTTAACTTTATACTACAAAATTGTTTTTTTGTTCAAAATTAATTTCCAAAATCGAAAGTGAAACTATTTCATTTCATGGTCAAAATTTAAATGTTTAGTTAAAAATTCATGTAATAACTAAAAATCTCACTTTCTGTGCTTCGTTCAAAATTGATCTTTTTTATTTAAAAATGTAACTATTTGACTGAAAATTTATCTTTTCTATTTGAAAATTCAAATATTTTGTTGAAAATTCATTTTTTTCAAAATTAATTTTTTTAACTGGAAATTAAACCATTCCATTGTTTGTGAAAATTTTATCTTTTCTGATTTTAAATTTAACTATATGGTTGAAAATTCAAATATTTTGTTGAAATTTCGTTTTTTTTCACAATTAATTTTTTTTCAAACTAGAAATGAAACTGTTACATTACTTGGAAAGATTTGATCTTTTCTGATTTTGAATTTAACTATTTGGTTGAAAATCAATGTATTTTTTTTAATTCCTCCTTTTCATTTTTGGCTGAAAATTCCTCGATTTTTTTCTTATATTTTATATTTTTCGGTAGAAAATTAATCTTCTTGGCTGAAAATGTAACTTTTTTGTTGAGGATACAATTTTTTAAAGTTGAAAATTTATTTTTTTTAACTTTTTTATGTGTAGTTCAAAATGGATATTTTTCAGTTAAAAATTTAACTATATGGTTTTAAATTCATATTTTTTAGTTTAAATTTCAACTATTTGTTTTAAAATTGAATTATGGTGTTGAAGGTTCAACTATTGGGTTGAAAATTTAAATTTTTTAGCAGAAAATTGTTTTTTTGTTCCAAATTAATTTTTGAAATTGAAAGTGAAACCATTTCATTTTATGGTCAACATTTGAATGTTTGGTTAAAAATTCATGTATTAACTAAAAATCTCACTTTCTGTCCTTCGTCCAAAATTGATATTTTTTATATAAAAATGTAACTGTTTGTCTGAAAATGTATCTTTTCTGTTTGAAAGTTGAAATATTTTGTTAAAAATTCGTTTTTTTTTTAATTAGTTTTTTTTTTAACTGAAAATGAAACTATTCCATTGTTTGAGAAAATTTTATCTTTTCTGATCTCAAATTTAACTATTTGGTTTGAAATTATTTTATTTTGTTAAAAATTTGACTTTTTCATTTTAGGTTGGAAATCCATCGATTTTCTTAAAAATTTGATTTTTTGGTAAAAAATTAATCTTTTTCTTGAAAATTCGATTTTTTTAATTTGAAATTCATCTTTACGGTAGAAAATTCAACTATTTCGTCGAAAATTTGATTTTTAGGTTAAAAATAGACTTTTTAAACAAAAAATTTGAGTTTTTCAGTTTTAGTTGAAAATTGATATTTTTTAGTTGGAAATTCAACTATTTTGTCTAAAATTATTCTTTTGATTGAAAGTTCATTTCTCTGGTCAGGAATTTATTTCAGTAGTTAAAAATTAATATATTGTGTTAAAAATTTGACTTCAAGGGACATAATTAATCCAGTTTAGTAGAAAATTCATCTATCTGGTTAAAAATGTATGTATTACCTGATAATTAAACTTTTTTTGTTTAGTTTAAAATTGATATTTTCTAAATAAAACATTCACTAGGTGGTTGAAAATTTATAGTTGAAAATTCAACCATTGGGTTGAAAATTGAGCAATTTTATTTAACATTTTTTCTTTAAAAATTAATTTTTTCTAACTGAAAATGAAACAATTCAATTTTATATGAATAATGTATCTCTTGTCGTCGAAAATTCATTTTTTTTTTAATTTTTCTGTTTTTTCAAAATCTTTTTTATCAGTTGAGAATTCATTTTTTGTTTGTTAAATAATTAATTATTTCAACTAAACATTTGATTTTTGTGTGGTTGAAAATTCATCTGGTCAGTTGAAAATTATTCGTTTTGGTTTAAAATTGATCTTTTTGGATGAAAATTCATCTATTTAGTTGAACATTCATCTTTTTGGTCGAAAATTATTTCTTTAATTGAAAATTCATTTTTGTGGTTGATGATACATAATTTCAGTTGAAAATTTATCTCTCTGCTTGAAAATTGAAATTTAAATGAAAATGAAAGTATTCCATTTTTGGTTAAACATGAATAGTTTTTAGTCGAAAATTTCATCACTTGGTTAAAAGTTGTGTGTCTTGTGGAAAACTTGACTTTTTGGTCGAAAATTAATCTTTTCGGTTGAAAATTCAATCATTTTGTTGAAAATTTGCCCTTTTTCTTAGAAGTCTATTTTTTGTCAAAATTTTATCCTTATTACTTGGAAATTGATATGCGTTTTCGAAAATTCGGCGTTCTTTATAGAAAATGTATTTTTTTCAAAATAAATTTTTAAAGTCGAAAATTCAATTATGTGATTAAAAATTCGTTTGTAGTTTCGTAGATAATTTATCTATTCGCTTGAAAATCTAACTGTAAATTCAACTTTTTGAGTTTTAGTTGAAATTTTACCTTTATTAGTTAAAAAATCACGTATTTTGTTGAACATTCGTTTTTTTTCACATAAACTTTATTTTGTCTGTTAAAAATTCAACTATTTTGTTCAAAAATAATTTTTAAAGTTAAATATTCGACGATGTGGTTAAAAATGTGTAGATGACCCCATACGACCTCTATGAAAAAGAATCGTAAATGTATTGTTTAACCCGATTATATTTTATATCACATGCGGTAATTACGGCGGAAGCTGGAAAGTGCTCTAGAGCGTTGAAGCACGATTTTTGCTTGGATTTTTGACCTCCCTTGGGGTACTTAACGACCTCACGAGATCGTTAAAAATTAAATTCTTTGGTTACAAATTAAAATATTTTATTGAACTTTTTGTTTTTTTTTTGTCGTGAAATTAGCTTTTTTAATTGAAAATTCAACTTTTCAATTATTTGTTGAAAATTTATCTTTTTTGGTTGGAAATGCAATTAATTGGTTGAAAATTGATCTATTGTGTTCAAAATTTAAATTTCTTTTCGGTCTAAAATGAAACCTTTTGGTTGAAAATTTAACCATTGTCAACTCATTTCCGGTCAGGTGCTCTAATCACTGAGCTACTAGAGAGATCAGAGGAAGACTTCTTTTTTCTGAATCACGCTTTATTCAGCAAGATGTTACATATCAATTTTTAATAAAAATCTGTATTATCATCGGAGAAGGTAACGGATCGAGAAGAGAAATTCACACATGAAATGGAAATCGACAATATCGACCAAAGTTATATTCTCCTATACAGAAAATATTTTTACGTCATTTCAGACAAGATGAAAACATAAATTAAAAACTTTTCAATTAAATTTTATTCAGAAAAAAGATCTTCTCCTTTCACTCCGCTGGGATTCGAACACCAGTTCAACTGATTTCCGGTCAGGTGCTCTAACCACTGAGCTACTAGAGAGATCAGAGGAAGAATTCTTTTTTCTGAATCACGCTTTATTTAGCAAGATGTTACATATCAATTTTTAATAAAAATCTGTATTATCATCGGAGAAGGTAACGGATCGAGAAGAGAAATCCACACATAAAATGGAAATCTACAATATCCACCAAAGTTATATTCTTCTATACAGAAAATATTTTAACGTCATTTCAGACAAGATAGAAATATAAATTAAAAACTTTTTAAATAAATTTTATTCATAAAAAAGATCTCCTTTCACTCCGCTGGAATTCGAACACCAGGTCAACTGATTTCCGGTCAGGTGCTCTAACAGTTGACCTGGTTTTAGAATCTCACCGGAGTGAAAGGAGAAGATCTTTTTTCTGAATAAAATTTAATTAAAATTTTTTAATTTATATTTCCATCTTGTCAGAAATGACGTTAAACTCTCGAAATTTGAATCAGTAAAATATAACTGATTGTCAGTTAAATTTTACTAATTGCTGTGGCTAGAAGACAGTCACTGATAATTAGTAAAAATATACTGATTCAATTAGTAATTATTGCTATACCCACGCGCACTATCCGAATTCATAATTATATATTTCTTAAACCTAAATGTAAATTATTAAAAAGTGTAAAGTGGCAAATTAATTTAATTTTCTGAGCTTCCCATTTATTTATTCAACGAATTTGTGAAAAAGTCATCCTTTCTAGTTTTTAAATTCAACCGTTTGGTGGAAAATTAACTTTTTTGTTGAAAATTCATGTTTTTAGTTAAAATTTTAAATATTTTATTAAAAATGATTTGTTTTCGGTGAAAATTAACTCTTTTAACTGAAAATGTAACTATTGTATTTTTGGTTAAAAATTCATCTTTTTGAATGGAAAATTCCACTATTTGGTTCAAAATTTATCCTTTTTAGTTTAAAATTCAACTATTTGGTGGAAACTCTACACATTTTACTGAAAATTCTTTTTTTTAATTGAAAATTAATTTTTTTTTAACTGAAAATGTAACTATATTCTATTTTTGGTCGACTATTGATATTTCTTAGTTGAGAAATAATGTATTCTGAAGAATATTCATTTTGGCTTAAAAATTTAACGATTTGAAAAAAAATCATCCTTTTTGTTTTTTAGCTTCAACTATTTGATGGAAAATTAACTTTTTTGTTGAAAATTCATATTCTCAGGTCGGTTTAAAAATTCCCCTCTTTTGGTTGAAAATACACATTTTTGGTTAAAAATTAAAATATTTTATTAAAAATTGTTTCTTTTTGGTGAAAGTCAACTTTTTTAACAATTTGGTGGAAAGTTGATTTTCTTGTTGCTGATACTTTGTTAAAAATACATTTTTAGGTAAAAATTCATTTTTTTAGTTGAAAATTAATATCTTTTGTTGAAGGTTCATAATTTGAGTTGAAAAGTAATATTTTTAGTTGGAAATTAAACTATTTATTTAAAAATTCTTATCTTTCGTTGAGAATGCAATATTTTTACCTGAAATCTTAGAAATTTAGAGAATTCAATAAAATATAGTGCCCACATTCATTTTATTTGAAAGAATTTATTTCCTTTTTTGTTTTAAATCACCTTATTCCTCTGTTTTTTAGAGTTGAAGTTAGACTGTTACAATGTTTTTTACTATTTCAATCAATTAAATTTTTCTTAAACTGATTCATCAGTTGAAATCCTTAGTATTGATTTGATTCAAACAAATTTTATTTTACAAATTTTTGAAAATTACCCAATGGAATAAAAAAATAAGGTCATTTTTCCATGTGAAGTATTACCTATTATATGCTTATACAAATGTTTAGTTAACAAAAGATAACTTTGGTTTAAGTTAGAATTATTCGAAAATTAGTAAAAATCGCAATTTCTTAAAATTCAATCAATGTTTAATAACAATTTTAAAAAAAGTTATCAATGACATGTCTGTAATTGCACTGGACAAGTAAGACTTAGTTTATTAAACATCGAAAAAAAATTCCTAATTAATTAAGAAGTTGTGAATTTAGTAGTTTATGACTTTTTTCAATATCTGTGAAATCTCAGGAAAATTTCTCTGACTTTAATTTTCTTTTAGTATTGAAAACCAAATAATGTAAAAGAAAATTAATCATAATTTTCGTATCATCAATACCTCTGAATGAAAGATAAATTTTAAAAAATGTATTTTGTCAAAATTAGAATGAAAATTAGAATAAATGATTTCTGATCATGCAAATTCAAAAATTTTTTCAAACTTTGAAAATAGTTCATCCATAAAGTTCCACTTCAACGAAAAATAAGTTTAAAATAAAGGAAATAAGTTAAATCATCAGCAACACTACTGAATGAGACATAAACTTTTTTTATTGTATTTCCTATTTTTTTTACTTAAGGAACCGTATCTTTAATCTAATTCTCTTTATTTAAACAAAAATAACTTCAAGATGATGAAAATAATTTCAATCATCATCAAAATCATCATCGTTACCACGATATGAAAGATAAACTTTTTTTATTTGTATTTGTTATTTATTAATTGAAGAAACCGCTTCTCTGACATAATTTTCTTTATTTACCCAAAAATAAATTGAAAATAGAGAAACTAATTTTTAATTTATGACAGCTTTTAACATAAACAAACAAAAATTTGCTTAAACAAAAAAACATTTCTTTGAACGAAATCAATTTCTTTGATTCTAAAGAAATTTCTACTTTTCTTTCATTCAGAGCTAATGAATATTTTTCTTTGATTCAAAGAAATTTTATTTGATTCAAAGATGGAGGATACGTTAGAATTTGATGGAAATTGAAAGATGCAATGAGTCATTAAAGTGTGTTTAATGATCAAGATACCGTTGACGAGGTTGAAAAAGAAGGTTGCAGAATCGAGCTCAGGGACCGTATTTAATTATGCGAAGTGTTTTTAATGTGGTAATGGACTATGTTAGATTGATTTTTCTTTTCTTTTAGATAAATTTAAATAATTAAAATATTTTTAAGTATACCGTTTAAAGTATTTCGTGAGTAGTTTTTTAAAACTATTAAACTTTCACACAGTATTTTAAAATTTACAATTCTTCGGTTCTATCCTGTTTCCAAGAAATATTCCCATTTCCCCTTTTCCCTTGCCCCTATTTCAATTTTCCCTATTTTACCCCCTTTCTCTCATTTTCCCATTTTCCCAATTCCCCTTTTCCCCATTTTCAACTTTCCATCCCCCCTTTCCCCTTTTCCCGTTTCCCTGTTCCCTTTTCCCTGTTCCCTGTTCCCTTTTCCCTGTTCCCTGTTCCATTTTCCCTGTTCCCTGTTCCCCTTTACCTTTTTCCTTTTCCCCTTTTTATAATTTTATCGCTTGGATGCGAACTGAATTAGTAGAACCTAATAAAGAAATCCAACTATTTCTAGTTGAAAGTTTTTTTTTATTATTGAAAAGTCTACTATTATATTTCTGGATCGGAATTCGTTCTAAATTCTACTTTCCCTTCCCCTTTTTCCTTTTCCCTGTTCCCTGTTCCCCTTTCCCTTTTCCCCTTTCCATTTTCCCTGTTCCCTTTCCCCTTTTCCCTGTTCCCTGTTCCTTTTCCCCTGTTCGCTTTTCCCTTTTTCCCTTTTTCCCTTTTCATAATTTTATCGCTTAGATGCGAACTGAATTAGTAGAACCTAATAAAAAAAACCAAGTATTCCTAGTTGAAAGTTTTTTTTTTATTATTATTATTGAAAAGTCTACTATTATATTTTTGGATCGGAATTCATCTCGTTTAGTTCATAATTCTACTATCAGGTTGAAAATTTAATTATTTTGTTGAAAATTATTTTTTTCCGTTGAAGGTTCATTTCATTGTCTAAATTTTTTACTATTTTGTTGAAAATTCGTTTCAGTTTTGATTAAAAATTAATTTGTTTAACTGAAAATTAACTGATTCCATTTCTGGTTGAAAATTTACCTTTTTTGTTAAAAATTCAAATATCTGGTTTAAAGTTGATCTTTTTGAAGTGAAAATTCAACTATTTGGTTGAAAATTTATGTTCGTTCTTAAAAGTTCGTCTTTTTTAGTAGAGAATTAATCTTGGGGAAAAAAACCTTTTTTTGTTTGAAAATCAACTATTTCGTTAAAAATTAATTTTCAAATTAAAATCATTTTTGGCTGAAGATTCATAATTTTAGTTGAAAATTCAACTATTTGGCAGTAAATTTACTTTTTTGTTGTAAACACAGATTTTGAGGTTGAAAATTGGTCTTTTTTTGTTGATAATTTAACTATTTGGTTGGAAATTCCTGTATTTTGTTAAAAATTCGTTTTTTTTAGAAAATTAATCTTCCTGGAAAAAAAACTATTGCGTTGAAAATTCATTTTTTCAGTTGACAATTTAACTATTTTGTTGTTAAATTCAACTATTTTTCATATTTTTTAGTTGAAAATTCAAATATCTGGTTTAAAATTGATCTTTTCAAGGTGAAAATTCAACTATTTGGTTGAAAATTCATATATGTTCTCAAAAATTCGTCTTTTTTTAATTTCCTTAGTTGAAGGTTTATGTCATTCGCTAATATTTTTAATATTTTGTTGAAAATTCGTTTTTCTAAATTGATTCAATTTTTGGTTGAAAATTCAACTATATAGCGGAAAATTCATCTATTTCGTTGAAAATTTGTCTTTTTCAGTCGAAAATTAATCTTCCTGTATCAAAAATCAGGGTTAAAAATTCGTTTTCTTATTTTCTTTTTTTTTTTGGATGAGAGCTCATTTTTTTAACTGAAAATGTAGTTATTTATTTTTATTTTTAAATTCAATTATTTTGTTGAAAATGTAACATTTCTACAACAACCAAAAAAGAAGAATTTCTAATAATATACATGAATTTTCAACAAAATAGTTGAATTTTCAACTGAAAAAGATAAATATTCAACCAACCATGAAATAGTTGAATTTTAAGTTAAAAAAATAATTTAAAAAAATTTTAACAATATTTAAATTTTGTACAAAAAAAGACATTTTTCAACTAAAATGATGAATCATCAAACAAAAAAATTATTTTTTGACAAAACTAGGGTCACAATTGGTAACGTAGTTTAATTACGGCCCCTAAAATATAAGTTATAATTTATAATTTATTAGTTATAAGTTCTATACTCTCAACTATAAATCCCCTGAATTGTAGGAGTGCAGTTTGCCAATTTCCAATATTCTATTTAAAATCTCTAAATATTGCAGTATTTTACGTCTGACGTTATAAAACGTCATACGTACAATGTAAAAAATTCAGCACTCGCTCATTTTGTAATATAGACAGTAAAAACTGCCAAGGTAGTTTTAAAAGACGAATTTTCAACAAAATAGTTGAATTTTCAACTGAAAAAGATAAGGAATTGAATTTTCAACCAATTAGTTGAATTTTCAACTAAAAAAGAAAAATTTTGAACTAAACAATGAAATAGTTATATTTCCAATTGAAGAAATTATATTTTTACTAAAAAAATTTAAACAAAATAATTAATTTTTCAACTGAAATTATGCATTTTCAATCAAAAATTTCATTTTTAACAAATTAGTACAACTTTGAAGCAGTTAGTCAAATTTTCAACCAAGAATATTCATATTCTATCAAAAAGACTATTTTTTAACAAAACAAATAAATTTTTTACCAAATAGTAGAATTTTTAACCAAGAATATTAATTTTCTAGCAAAAAAGACCAATTTTTAACCAAAAAAAATGAATTTTTAACCAAATAGTGGAATTTTTAACGAAATAGTTTAGTTTGCAAACAAAAAGATGAATTTTCAAGTAAGAATATTACTTAAAAAAAAAAAAAAAACGAAATTCCAACATAGTAAGTTAATTTTTAACTAAGGGAGACTTTACACCAGAAATGAAAAATTTAAAATATTAGTTAAATAACTCATTTGAAAAAAAAACGAATTTCCAAAAAAATAGTAAAATTTTCAACCAAATGATTTTCAACTAAAATCAAGAATCTTTAATCAGAAAAATCAATGTTTAACAAAGTATTTCAATTTTCAACCAAGTAGTTGAATTTTCAACTGAAAAGGATAAATGCTCAACAAGAAATGGAAATAAAATAGTTGAATTTTCAACCTAAAAAGAAGAATTTTCATCATAACAGTTCAATTTTCAAAAAACAAGAAAATAGCATTAACAAAATTTTTGAATTTCCTACATAGTAGATCAATTCTTAACCAAAAATGTAATAGTAAAATTTTCAGTCAAGAAAATTAATAAAAAAAAAAAAAATTTCAACGAAAACTATTTGGATTACCTTTGTAAATTACTTTAAATTAACTGGATTACACTGGATTATAAGCGGATTTCTTGGATTACCTGAAATACTCAGAAAAAACTGGATTACACTGGATTATAAGTGGATTGCTTGGATTAGCTGATTCACTCCGAATTAACTGGATTATTCTGGATTATTAGTGGATTACTTGGATTACACGAGCTCATAAGCGGATTACTTGGATTACCTGATATACTCCGACTAAAATGGATTACACTGGATTATAAGTGGATTGCTTGGATCAGCTGATTCACTGCGAATTAACTGTATTATTCTGGATTATTAGTGGATTACTTGGATTACACGAGCTTATAATTGGATTACTTGGATTACACAAAATACTCCGAATAAACTGGATTACACTAGATTATAAGTGGATTGGTTGGATTAGCTGATTCACCCTAAATTAACTGGATTATTCTGGATTATAAGTGGATTACTTGGATTACACAAAATACTCCGAATAAACTGGATTACACTGGATTATAAGTGGATTGCTTGGATTAGCTGATTTACTCCGAATTAACTGGATTATTCTGGATTATTAGTGGATTACTTGGATTACACGAGCTCATAAGTGTATTACTTGGATTACCTGAAATACTCCGAATGAACTGGATTACACTGGATTATAAGTGGATTACTCGGATTACCTGATTCACTCCGAATTAACTGGATTATACGTGGATTACTTCGATTACACGAGCTTATAAGTGGATTACTTGGATTACACAAAATACTCCGAATAAACTGGATTACACTGGATTATAAGTGGATTGTTTGGATTAGCTGATTTACTCCGATTTAACTGGATTATTCTGGATTATTAGTAGATTACTTGGATTACACGAGCTCATAAGCGGATTACTTGGATTACCTGAAATACTCCGAATAAACTGGATTACACTGGATTATAAGTAGATTACTCGGATTACCTGACTCACTCCGAATTAACTGGATTATTCTGGATTATTAGTGGATTACTTCGATTACACGAGCTTATAAGTGGATTGCTTGGATTACACAAAATACTCCGAATAAACTGGATTACACTGGATTATAAGTGGATTGCTTGGATTAGCTGATTTACGCATCCAGGATGTCAACCCACCTCGCTGAGTTGAAGGCATTCTTCACGTCCAGGGTGACCAGCACACAGGAATTTCTTGTCCTATGGTTACCCTGCCATGCCCTTTCGGTCACGGAGATGACCTCTCTAATGGCTCCAATGGTCGAGTGTTTAGTGCGGAACCCATGCTGGTTCACAGACAACCCGCCTGCTTCTTCAATGGCGGCACGTATCCGCGCCCGTAGAAGCTTCTCGTAGATCTTGCCTGCGTTGTCCAACATACAGAGCGGTCTGAAGGACGAGGGAGTAACAGGTGGACCCTTACCCTTGTCAAGCAGAACCAATCTCTGTAACTTCCATCTTTTCGGAAAGACACCAGTTAACAAGCATATATTGTACAGGTTTAGTAGTACAAATGGGTATTCGCTTGTGATCATCTTAAGAATCTCAACGGGAATCCCATCTGGACCCGGTGCCTTGCGATTGCCCAATGAGTAGACTGCACTGCATAGTTCATCCTTACTGAAGAGTTGTACTTCCGTTTCATCAACTGGTATCATGCCACATGTTCTCTCCGGATGTTCTGGAAAGAGTGCGCCCACGATCGCCTCCATGGTCACAGGATCCCGCGGGGGCTCTGGAGCGCGAAGTCCCAGACAGCGGGTAACAATTTTGTACCCGCGTCCCCAGACGTCCTTGTCTACTTCGTCTAGAAGTGAGATCCATCCAAGCTTCTTGCTATTCTTGATCGCCTTTGTTAGTGTCTTTTTGGCTAGGAGATACGTTTTCTCGGCATCACCGACGTCCACGCGGCCCCTTTTTCGTTGTGCCTTCCTGCGCTTAGACAGTGCCTGTCTGCGGAGGTCAGCAATTTCATCACTGGCCTCCACGGGGCTCACGGTGGTCTCCCGCTCGCTCTTCCCTCAAGAGGGAGTGGGAGTTTCCACGGCTTCTCCTCTCACGGTCTGTATCCCCTTGTTGGACATTGCACCGCGCTTTCCCTTCTTTTGCAACTCCTCGACTCGATTGGCAACCGCAAACTTGTTCGCAACCTACGTAGCATCCTAGTACAGATTTAGACCGTACGTATAGCCCTTCATGCTGAATAATTCTCCTCTTGCTTCGCTGATTCCATCTTTTATTGGAAGAAACATGTTTCTTTTAGATTGACTAAAGTCGCACATCGTTGTAATGACTTCACTCATCTTACTAATGCTCTCCTTCATCATATTTGAATACATCTTACATTTCTCCCACTGCATTCGTATGTAGCTTTTTTCTTTCCGGTCCCTTTCTTGAGTGACGTCCAATGGGCCGCCAAGCTCCTCACAAACGCTGCGATCAAAGTAACTTTGGTTCCCACCAAAATCCGTGGAACCATCCGGGGCTTCAACCCGATCGGAACCGGCGGAGAGATTGTTACTCTCTTGGGGTATTCTGTTATCAAGAAACTCGCTCATCATTGGTTTTTTGTTTGGGGTTCCTTCCCCTAGCTGGTTTCTGTTACGAATAAAACAGAAACTACACATCCTATCAAAAAGTAACGGAATACAAATTTGTAGATCTGTTTGGAATGCACAGTTTTTTTTTAATCGTCATTTGTCGTATCTTGCATAGTTTGACCGTGAAATGAAATTTTCGATTATTCATTATTTTTTGTGCAATAAAAATGAGAATTTTCGATTTTTCGAGGCAATTCAAAAAGTCGTTATGATAATCCTGTAGAACATCTGAAAAGAAAAACTTTTTTCATTCTGACTTTTTTCCGTGTCTTCCGTTGTTTGGCTGAAAATGTTAATTTTCGTTTCCTCTTTTGGATTTTGAAAATGCTGTAAGTCTGAAAAATTTCATTTGATCGAAAAATGTCATTAGAATAAATTGTTTGAATTTGTGAGTACTATGAACAGACGCACATATAGTTTTCAAATTGTGAAAAAAGTGGCCTCAAAAATTTTCAAAATGCCCTCACTTTTTGAATTTTCATAAAATGTTTTTATTTAAATAATGAAATGTCTGGCTAGCGAACTTGACCTTTCGTTTACGAGACTAAAAGAGTATACCAAAGGCCAATCTAATAGGTCAATTCTTTCGAAAGTCGTCGTGCTCACAGACATACATACATACATACATACAGACAGACACATTTGTAAAAATCTGTTTTTTGGTTTCAGGGGGTCTCAAAACGTGGATATTTGACAAAAACCGGGGGGGTTAAATTTTACACAAATCTAATACCTTCTCTGGATGAGAATGTAAAAAGTTGCCTAAAGCGGGTAGTACTTATTTGTACACCTAATAATTGAAGTATGTCGTTGAATCAACAACATTATTTTGATACATTAACCAAATCCTTTTCTACGCAGTAAAAAAGTATCAATTCAGGGTTAATTTCAGTTATTAAAATAAGACTCAGAAAAATAAGTATTGAGTGGTACTAAATTGATGACACTGGTAAGAACCCAGATTCATTTGTTTTATTAAGTTATTCTTGGGTGAACTCGGTTTCTCATCATCAGCCGCGGACTAAATCAGTTGCTTGATGAGATGAGAATGTTATAAATTAATTTAATACGATGTTTGAAATCTTTTGCGATGATGTTTAGTAGATACAAAATTAGGAGCAAGGTGTCGTTTGCAGTTCGTCTTTTACCGCTGTTATCCTTACACAGCTGCCGCGAGCGTTCAAGGTGATAATAGTCGCCTCTGGATGCTTTCTCAGAGCTACCATTTGCCATTCCATAGGTTTTTAGTCTCTTGCTTCCTGATGGTCTAGGAAGTTTCTTATAATGCGACGGGTGTTTCATAAAACTACCTGTTGAGCTGCTGCCATTACCCTCCTGACTCCTAAATGTTCAAGATGTTCAGTGCATCTGGCGTGCAAATTACCTGTAGCCGAAATCATACTATGATGAATAGATACATGTTTCACATTCGTTTATACTGTGAACAAGCAATGTCGATGATGTAGCCTATTTCACCTTTTTTCACGCGTCACGATGTCGAGTCGATTGGCTCAGATATAATGATCCGTTTGGATAGTAACATCCCAATACAAAATGCAATCTTTGTTTTATAAAACAAGTACTAAAATTTGTCTATAGAAAGGCATCCATTCTCCGAAGAGTCTTAGTTTCAGGGCAAGTTGTTGATGTATAATGCCCGTCACATACTTATGTCTATGCGAATATTTTCTCTGAGCCATTTCGCGACAATCACTAATAATGTGCTCGATGGATTCTTTGGTATCTTCACATAATTGGCACCGGTCAACCACGTCTTGATGTAACACGTGTTAGTGACAATTTCTGGGGCTGACAAACAGCACGCCCTTTTTTACCCAAATATTAGATGCCTCACTATCCACTTCATGCTAATCTAACGTTTTCGGGTGGTCGCCGTGGATGATTTTTTGTCTCCGTTGCGTTTCTAGCTCCTCCATAGTTTCTGCCCTGATATTCTAGACCTCCTCTGAAGATAAATTCAATGGCGTGTAATCAAGATCCGCTTTACAGATGGGGTTGTAAAGCGCAACACCTTGCTTGCTATTAAGGTGTTGTACAGCGCAATACCTCGCTTGCTGCTAAAATAGTCTCACAACTTTATAACTTGTGACTCACATAGTTTCTTGGCATCTACGATGTCTCCAGCCACTCTATGTCGTGGTACCCTTTCAAAAGCGGAATTACTTTGGTGCATTCGGTGCTTCGTCATTTCTACGCGGATGGTTCTGTTTAATTTTTCAAGGTCGTGGTTCGACCATTTGATGAGCCAACAAGAGTACGTGAGGATAGTGATGGCATAGGTGTTGACTGCACTGATCTCCCTTGCCGAGTTAAGAGAACTCTTCAGAACTAATTTGGGTCTTCTACAGAAGGCAGTCGTTAAGCTTTTCTTAACTATCGTATGCTGAATACTCTTTGATTCGAGAATACCAACGAATTTATATGACTCGACCTCAGCCAATGCCTCGATGTCATTCTCGTGTTCGTTTTCCAGCTCTGCGGACCCTAATTTTCCTCTGGTTGAATGCACTGTTCTGCATTTTTCTATACCGAACTCCATATGGATGTCATTGGAAAACTGTTAAGTGACATCGACCACTTGCTGCAGTGTGGAGTTTGAACTAGCGTATAGCTTCAGGCCATTCATGTTTAGAACACGGCTATCTTTGATTAAGGTCTACCCAAAACGCTTGCACACACAATTTCTCTTTTGCGCGTGTTTCGGGGGTAGTTCTCGGTAATTTGAAGCCAAGAAAGAAAAAAAATCGTACTACGCGTATTTGAGAAAAACTATTTTTTTTATTTTTAACAATTAAAAATCTCAGTTTTCTCGAAAACGACATAAAATATACTCTAACTAGATTTTTTGTGTGTATTTCAACTAATTTTCCCAAAAATAGAAAAAATCGATAAAAATCAACTAAAATAGCATTTAGTTGAATGAACTGCAACATTGTATTTTAAAAACTTTCTGTTTTTGCTCACCTTAGTTTATCGATTTGCGAGAATATTGTGAATAAAAACACGAACGAGGATTTGTATGATCAATACATATATTTTAAAGAAAGGTACATGTATACATACAAGCAATGTATATAGTGGACTGTATAGTTTTCAGTAAAAGTTTCTATAAAGTGACGGAAAAGTGAAGTTTTAACCAGAGATAAATACGATACAACCGACGAAATGTAATTGATTGACTGTTGGCGATGCAGCAAAGGGAAGGGTGCGAAAATTGAGAAATTTGGTAAGTTGGCAGAATTGATGACGTCGAGGGCTTTGATTGGTCGAGGAAGTGCAAGGAATGAGGAGGAGGCGTGGAATGGAAATCATGGAAATTGAGTAGTGGAAGATGGGGATGAGGCCCTTGAAATGGGTCTTTCCGAAGTCTAGGTATTTGCTCAACAGCTGCGAGTACATAATAAATTTCCGAAGATTAAGTTTGTTGGCAAAGTAAAGGGCTATACAATTTTATTACGGGATTTTCGAAGATTCTAAAGGTTGGCGCTAAATTGCCCTTGCAAGGCCATTCTTGCATTTGTAAATAAATAGAGAGGTGAAAGATGGTAAATTTACAAAGGTGTACAAAGGAAAAGTTGAAAGTGTCGAAACGTGCCAAAACTAGAGAAGAGAAGATTAAAACAGAAATATGATTTTCACAGCAAATATGAATTTGAAATGATTTCAAATAGACAGAAAGTATATAAACTAAATAAACTTAGGTGTTGCGACTGAGCACTTTTTATCTTTTGTTCAGTGACAATTTGAAGAATCATCCTTTTTAACGATTAAAAATCTAATTTTTGTCGAAAACGACGCCAAAAATAAAAAGAAATTAATGGTTCAAAATTGTTTCACATCCTGAAATCTATAAAAATACATCCTTACCAGATATTTATCATGTGCAGTTCAGCAACAATGTTAAATTAAATACTATTTCAGTTTATTTTTATCGACTTTTTCTATTTTTTTTGGAAAAACTGGTTGAAAAACACTAGATAAACTTGTAGTAAGGATATACTTTTATAGATTTCAAGAAGTAGACCAATTTTAAATTATGAACTACTATTTATACACATATTGTGCGTCGTTTTCGAGAAAAATGAGATTTTTAATCAATAAAAATTATGGTTCTTCAATTTTAGAAACGAAAACCAATTTGTCTTCACTTTGACGCTCATATTATAGATAATGTTATTTATTTAATCATCTTAATATTATCATGAAATGTATTCTTTACATTGTTATTGAACTGAAAACAAACATTTAAAAAATAAAATGTTGATGTTCTTTAATATACGAGCTATGTTAGTCCATTTTCATCGATTTATTCTATTGTTTTGGCAAAATGGGTTAAAATACAAAAAATAAACAACCAGCAGAGCTATCATTTTATAGATTTTTGAAAGGGGAACGATTTTGAGCCATGAACTATTAATCAAATTTTGCTTCGTTTTTTAAGATAAACCAGGTTTTTAATCGTTAAAAATAAAAAATAAAAGTTTTTCTCAAAAACGCATAGTACGATTTTTTTCTTTCTTGGCTTAAAAAACCGGGTGCATTCTCGAAGAGAAACTGGACGTGCAAGCACTTTTGGGTTGAATTTAAACGACGCAAGCCGGGTTACCTTTATCTGAGTAAGGCAGTACGGCTCCATGCTGAAAAATCCAGGGTTGGGAAAAACCCGTGAACAGTGAACAATTGGAAATTTAATATGTTCCAAAGTGAATAATCGAAAAATCCAATATTCAACATTGGAAAATTTGTAATTTATATATTTCAAAACAATATATACAATTTAACATTAAAAGTCTTTATAGTTGAGCAATTTTCAATACTTCATGTATTTTTTGAATCTGTTAAATTTGCATTGTCTTAAATTAAAAATATGTAAGGTTTTGAGAAATTCTGTTGAAGCCCAGAACATTATCGCGGAGTCTGTTGAGATTAGAGCCTTCTTGTTACTCAATTTATTAAATTTATGTCAAACTTGTTTTTTTACGCATTCGTGTTTTCATAAGAAATTATATGTATAAACAGGGATCTTCTGGCACTTCTTCGTGAATTAGTAAACAAATTCGTTTTTGGTCTACCCTTATACTGAATTTGGTCTTTTCTTGATATTATTCATAATAAATGTTGGAATGTAGTCTTAAAGAAGGATCAAATTAATTTAGTGCTGACAAGATTAAGAGTTCATTCAGCCGTTGTTTAGAATGGGGTCAACACGTTTCCTTAATCAATCTTCATTAAATTCGGACGCCTATTATTATTATTCGTACCGCAGTACATTAGTGATGGTATATTCTTTCACTGACTCAAGACTCCAAGAAGTGGAAATTTTAGAGCAAGTCGGCCTGAGATATGAACGATTAGAGTTGATCTCGTTTAAGAGTGCTGGACCTCAGCGAGAGAGTTAATAAGAACTAATGTTACGTCTTAACATTTCCATGCAAACGTGTAACGGTTTTAGAATTGCCTTCACGAACACCTGATGTGCCATTCTCAACGGAACTAACGCTTTAATGTAATGTGCTCTATGATATATTACCTATTTTGTACCAAGTTGATCCGAATTTGATATAAGCATACCTCAAACAATTTTTTATATGTATTTAATACGCTAAACTAATAATTCACATTGAGTGAATTTGTGAAAATATACTGAGTTCAATGAAAACGACAGCCAAGTATAGTGACGTCAAGTCATGTGGATCGTATCGCGTTAGGTATCGCTACTTCAAAACCTACAACAGATCTACAACCATCAATGTACAAATACTTCGAGAGAGTGAATAATTCTAAATTTTGCTCAGTTGTAAAAATTACAAAATTATCAGTCACACTATTTAAAGTTACAAAATCCTCACCAAATTTAGTTCTCAAATCCAAATCGCTAATTATGCGTTACGTTTCCTTCAAATCTGTAGGGAGTCTTGGAATTAATCGACGTCCAGCTCTATAAGCAGATAATTTACCACTTTTTACATCATCTGCTTGATAATAGGTTAATGCTCTACAGTCTACCTCCAGAATTGTGTGAAAAATGAAAAGGGTGGGGTAGAGTAGGGCTGGACATTGCTTGAGAGGGAGCAGTAAGAGAGGAAATAGATCCGTAATCCGTGCAGTGGAAGGGACGTTCGCTCCCCTCATCAGCTAATGTATTAGTGCCTACCTGTGCAGGTCAAGAGCGAAAAGTCAATCGCTCGTGTCGGGCTTTGCCGGCAAGAAAAATTTTGGCTAAACCGGGGGATCCAAACCAAAACAGTCAGGGTCGAAACCGCTTCCAATTGGAATGCATAATATTGCATAATATACTCGAGTGAGTATTGACGCACTGCGGCCCTTCCGAGGCGACAGTCGAAAATTGTATCTCGCCCTGCCCGCTGAGAAGCTGCGTGGGCCAGGAGTTCTAGGGATTGGTAAACCAAAAATGATTAAACCGAGAGTCTGATGTGCTTTGTAGGGGCTTTTTATTGACAACCTGTCAAATATTTTTAAAGAATAATATTTTGAGTTTTTAGTTTGAGAAACTGAAATTTGAATTAAGCTGAATATGATATTGAAGCGGGGAATGCTATACAACGCTATGTTGAATCAACATAATTTTACAAGAGAGACGAAAAACCTTTCTAGAGAAACAATTTATGAACGACTGAGTAAATTATTTTTTAGAACACCTACCTCGAAAGTGAGGATTTTCGTGCCTCTACATAATGTACAAAGTAATTCAATTCAGCAGACTGTGCGAGAATAATACACTCATACCTCGCTATTTAGCCAGCCTCGGATCTGGTTGGCCAAGTAACGAGGCAGTTTTTTCATGTCAACACTCAGGACAGGATCTGTAGTCTCTGACCTTGGAACAGTATATGACCTGAGAGGCACGACTTGAGCAACTTCTGATTCGGCACTGACGATTCGAGCATATAGGCTGTCAAAGGACGCCCAGAGTGCCAGACAGAAGCAGTCAAGCGTGAGGATGGCCAAATAGCGGGGGCCAAATATCGAGGTATGAGTGTATTGGTGCATTCGCACTTTGAAACACGTGTGTTTTGCGAATCGACGCAATGGACGCGCATGCTCACTTTAGAGATGAGTAACTTTGCACACCAGCTAAATAATTTTCTTGGATGGTCGTTCCAAAAAATAACGTGTGATACATGCGCACACAGGCAGTTTCTACTCATGTGAACTCGTTGTTTAAATATTGTTCTAAGGCTTGAGAACTTTCAAGTCGTCGATTTTTGAAAGATTTTGAATTGAAAATGTATCAACTGTGAATGAATATAAATTTAAAATTCTTTAATTTCCAATATTTTTTAGTTCAAAATCATGCATTCCTGGGGGCTTCTTATTTGAAATTGCTTAATATTAAGAGCATGTGACACTTATCCGATTCCTACTTTACTGACATTTCTGTTGGATCATGCCAATTCCACACAAAATAATAATCTGAAACTTTGAAAAAATTAAGAAAAAGAACTAAGGAACGTCTATTTACTCATAAATTTTCATAAATACAAACAAAAATTTCCAAACATTATTTTTTTTTAGTTGTAAAAGTTTATTAGTACATGAACAATCCTTAGTCGTTTTTCTTTATTTTCCCAAATTTTCAGCTCGATATATTTTTTTTTGTGGAATTGGTATGATCCAAAATATTTCGGTAAAGTAGGAATCGGATAAGTGTCACGTGATAAATCCCATACAATTAAAAAAAAAAAATTTATTTATTACGAATTCTTATAATAAAAAACTTTGTATATTTTAATGCTTGACATTTTTTATTTTTTACTTTTCAAGGCATTAAATTAGACATGTTTCAAATTCTAGAATCCATGAATTAATTTTTCGGAACTGCAATTTTTAGATAATTAATATCTAAATCAATCGCCCTAAATTTGGTAAATCGTCAAATTTGAACGATTCGTAACTGCATTCTTTTGTAGTAAAACCGAAATGTTTTAAATTTCAAAGCTCTTACAATTAGATACTTTTAGACTTTGATAAAGTTCACAATATTAAAAATATAGCGTGGGTTACTCTCAATATTTTAAGGAGGGATGTGCAAAAAGCTCGAAACTTCGAGTTGAGTCGAAACGGTTTTTTCTCGTGTTCGACCTGGCTCGAACAGCTTTGCTTTTTCGAAAGTTTCGAGTACTCGAACAGCTTCGATTTCTCGAAAGTTTAGAATACTGGAACAGTTCGAGGTTGCTTGAAGCTTTCAGGCTTCCTGACCGGATTTTTGATCACGAATTTGAGGTAAAAAAATGAAATGTCCGACAATTTTGATCCGGATAACCCAAATTTTCGAAAAACTTAAAATACTGAGACTCATTACTAGGGAGGGTTTAAGGAATCTAATCACAAAAAAGTCGAAGTTAAAAATGTTGACAATTTTGATCCGAACAACCCAAATGTATTAACGTTCAATAAGCTGGATAATTTCAATAAGACACATTACTAGGTTTTTTTTGGGTTTCTGATAAAAAATTATCGATAAAAATTAAAAATTTCACATTTTTTATACAATTTCCCCAAATTTTTGGTAAATTAAACAAACCTAACGGATTTCCATAAGCCTCAATATTGGGGAGGCTTCTGGGGTACTGATGACAAACGTAAGTTCAAAAATTAAAAAGACGACATTTATCCAAATAGTCCAAATTTTTGGAAAGTTAAAAACTGGCTGATATACATGAAACTTAGAACTGAAATGGGAGTGTCTCATTTAACATACATTTTTTATACTTCAGAAAGTCAATGATTGATCACTCTCATACTTATGATTTTTACCCTAATTTTAAACAAGGAAATTTTGAAAACCATTCATTTTAAAAGTCTTTAGTTTTTATTCATATATTCGATTTCTTTTAATTTAATATTGTTAAATTTACAAGTCCACATTTGATATTATATTCAGCGGTTTTATAATTTGAAAATTGTAAATATTGTGCTGAGATTTTGAAAGCTTACATACATACATTTTCCTATTAAAAAAACAACAATTTTTTTAAAATAGAAGAAAATTTAATTGAAAATGAATAGAAAATAAATCTTCCGGTTCTCTGCTCATGCACATATCAATCTGAGCAGTGCATACCATCAGAGTAAAATACTTTTCGCCATATTTAACTTCGAGGAGCTCTCAGCAGTGTGATTCACGCGTATTTATACGAGTAAGAACCTCGTTTTCGAAGCGAGCGCCATGCACAAATATAAGTACACTTATATTTAATTAAAAGAATACAATGTAAAATAGTCCTCAAAGTTATTTTCAGCACCTTCAAGTAAGGATAAAATGTAAAATGAAACAAAAACTTCTAAGTTATTTATTTTTTGCTGATTCAATGTCTATGGATAAAATGCACAATTTCTTTTTCAATAAATATTTTTTGTCTTTTAATTGTGAATGGGAAAGACTTATAGTACTAACTGCTATTTGATAAGTGGCCTTTACAGAAATTGCTGACACTTGTTAAACTGTTAATTTAATGCACGCAGTCACTAACTTATCCGTTTACTTCATCATCAATATTATACCACTCCATGCATACCACTTTCTTTACATAGAAAATAGGTCACGAATTTTTATAATCTCATCAGAGAATTTATTAGATTTGCGTCAAATTTGACCCCCCCCCCCCGTTTTTGTCGAATGTCCACGTTTTGAGACCTTCTGAATGTCTGAATGTCTGTCTGTTTGTACATGTTTAGTCTATTAGCATGATAACTTTAGAAAGTTTTTAAAGATTGGATTGGCCTTTGTTATACTCTTTTAGTGTCCTAAACTGAAGATCAAGTTCTTTAAACAGCGATTTTGGATAAAAATTTAAAGTGTTAGAGAATTTTCCAACTAAAAGCGAAAATTTCAGATAATAGAGATGCCTTACTCCTTAATTGTAGTGTGTGATTAAAATTAAAAAAATTTATTAATAATTTTTTGGTAGGATGTGTATTTACATTCTCATCTCAATGAGAAGTTATTGGTTTTATGTGAAAAATTACTTTCGCGGATTCAATCAAATGTCGACGTTTCGAGGCCCACTGAGTCAGAAAAAATGGTTTTTACGAAGGTGTCAGTCTGTCTGTCCGTGTCTGTCTAGTGTGTAGTCTGTAGTATCGTGTTGGCACGATAACTTTCGAAAAATTGATCAGATTGCATTGTGCTTTGGCACAGTTTTTGAAGGCCTAAAAAGAAAGAACTAGTTCTCTAACCAGCTATTTTTGATCAAAATTCAAAAAGTGAGCACATTTTCAAAATTGTTTAGATCACTTGTTTTCGAAATTTGAAAATGATATGAACGATAATTAGTAGAACTCAAAAATACAACCAATTCATCCCTATGACATTTTTCGATGAAAAAAAGATTATCACAGTTATAGTATTTTCAAAATCCAAAAAAACCGACGAAAATTAACATTTTAAGCCGAACAACGCACGATATGAAAAAAAATCAAGGGTAGAAAAACGTTTCTTTTTGAGAGCCCTAGAAGATTGTCATAAGAACCTTATTGAATTTTTTCGAAAAATCAAAAATTCAAACTTTGATCGCACAAAAAAAATAAAAAAAATGGTAACTTACCATAAATTGTCCCAAATTCATTTTTAAAAACTTACATAAATTTCCGGACATTTATGAAATTTTTTGATCATCTATGGTAATTTTACCGGTTATGTGGTAACTTACCATAAATTACCCAAAAATCATTTTTAAACATTTCCACAAGTTTCCCAAAATTTATCATCATTTTCGGTCATTTATGGTAATTTTACAGGTAAATATGGTAACTTAACATAAATGACCACAAGATTCTATTATCTGCAACCAAAATTTCCTCACAGTTTTTACGGTGAGTGGGCTGATAATCGTAAAATGCGAGCTCCTTGATGTATAATTTTCATTATTAGCCTCTGACGTCACTTTTCCCCAGGGAGTAAACAGTAGAGCTTTAGCCCCGCTTCATGGACGTCGAAAAGGGCTGAAATCATGCATGTGTCATAAAAAATTAATTTTTTAATACTTGAACGACAAGCAATTTTGAAAGCCCCCAACCCCGCCCTCAACTTAGAAAGTCTTTGAATTTAAAAGCCTTTTAATTTAAAAGAAAAAAATATTCAAAATCTCAAAAATAGATAAACCACTAATTCATAGTGGCTCTAAAACAAACATTATGTTATACTTATGAACTAGTTTTTTTACGAACTTCACGCAAGTATTTCGCAATTCTTTATGTGAAAATTGTAATTTAAAAAACTTTAAATTTAATTTATCAAGATTCGTGGTACTGGATCGCCGCCAAGTGAGAAAATAAACGCAAATATATTTTATCTCGAAAAACCCCTAATTCTTAGGGTGCTTCACGAAGGATTCACAACTCGATCGATGGAGTGTACGCTGACTTCAAGTGACTTCAGTGACTTCATGTGAATTAAAGTCACTTCACGCCAGTGACTTCAGCAAAGGTGTACACCTGACTTCACGAGACGACCCAGAAGCTGGCTATACATATAGATTTGAAATTTGTGCGTTGAATTGAAACGAGAGTAATACTCCTAACAAAAAACTAAAGTCAGCCCTGGATTCGTCTCAGCCATATCTCTAGGTATTTTTAAAATTTTGTTTAAAAGTAATTTTATAAACAAATGCATTGTTATTAAACATTGTGCCTTTATTATAAACAAAAGTATTAGTCCTAAAGAAATTCTAAGCACATATGGAGATTCCTCACTACCATATCTCTAGGTGTTTTTTTAATGTTGTTAATAAACAAATTATTTAAACAATTACATTGTTATTAACATTTTTCCAGATTTTTCTAGTTTAACGCCAAAAATATGATCAAAACATATACTAATACACGGGTAAATCATTATTCAAGCTGGCAGAACATTCAATCAACAATAATTAATAATTTACTTATTGTTTTTACCCTCTCCACGTTCACTGATTGATGCTATACCATACAGCATATAGATTTGAATATAGAGCTATTATTATAAAGAAAACCATAAGTCCCATCGAAAAACTGAAAACACGCCTATATTCATCTCGGCAATATCTACAGGTGTTTTTTTCATTTTTTGAAACAAGTCATTTTTTAAACAATTATATTGTTCATAATTTTCAGAAATTTATTTAACAATAACGTAAAATAATTTAAAGTTACT
This sequence comes from Andricus grossulariae, assembly GCA_011634705.1. Lineage (NCBI taxonomy): Eukaryota > Metazoa > Arthropoda > Insecta > Hymenoptera > Cynipidae > Andricus > Andricus grossulariae. The sequence continues at coordinate 177,496,025 of JAABKJ010007545.1, forward strand.
TGCTAAAACATAATGTACACTAAGGTATCATAATTGAGGAAAAAATTTCAACAATGAAAAAAAGTTAGTTTAAACATTGTTTTACCCCCTCCACGTTCATACCTTCACATAAACCCGTGGCGCATATACATTTGAATATTGAGCTATTATTATAAATAAAACAATAAGTCCCATCGAAAAACTGAAGATACCCCTATATTCATCTCGGCAATATCTCCAGGTGTTTTTTTCATTTGTTGCAAAAAGTCATTTTTTAAACAATTAAGGTATTAACGTGGAGGGGTTAAAAACAATGTTTAAACTATCTCTTTTTCATTATTGAAAATTTTTTCCCAAATATGATACCTTAGTGTACATTATGTTTTAGTAAGTAACTTCAAATCATTTTACATTATTGTTAAATAGATTCCTGAAAATTATAAACAATATAGTTGTTTAAAAAATGACTTTTCTGAAAAAATGAAAAATACACCTGGAGATATTGCCGAGATGAATATAGGGGTATCTTCAGTTTTTCGATGGGACTTATGGTTTTATTTAGAATAATAGCTCAATATTCGCATCTATATGCACCATGGGGTTACGTGAAGGTATGCACGTGGAGTGGGTAAAAACAATGTTTAAAATAACTTTTTTTCATTATTGAAATTTTATTTCCAATTATGGTACGTTAGTGTACATTATGTTTTGAAAGGCAACTTTAAATTACTTTCCATTATTGATGAATATATTCCTGAAAACTATAAACAATATAATTGTTTGAAAAATGACTTTTTTTAAAAAATGTAAAAAACCCCCGGAGATATTGCCGAGATGAATATAGGAGTATCTTCAGTTTTCCGATGGGAATTATTGTTTCATTTATAATAATAGCGTAATATTTAAATCTATACGCACAATGGGATTACGTGAAGGTATGAACGTGGAGGGGGTAAATATAATGTTTAAACCAACTTTTTTTCATTATTGAAATTTTTGTTTCAACTATGATACCTTAGTGTACATTATGTTGTAGTAAGTAACTTTAAATTATTTTCCATTATTGTTAAATAAATTCCCAAAAATTATAAACAATATAATTGTTTAAAAAATGACTTTTTTCAAAAAATGAAAAAAATACCTGGAGATATTGCCGATGAAAACTAAAAATAACAAATTTGTACATCCTCTTTGAGTGAATAGGTTTGCCTATTATATATATATTTTTTCTTTCTTTGTGTCGTCTTCCAAAACTTTAAAGTTTTTTATTTCAAGTGTTATTTTTGACGAATAAAACAAAAAATACGCGTCCTATTAAAAAGTCAAAAATTATACCTTGGCAGACCCCTCACCCACCTTCGTGAATGAAATTTGTAATTTTATTCAAAAGTTCCTAGGGCTGAGTAGCCCTCTAAGGAACAGAAATTCTACAATAGTTACCTAATTTTAAGGTCCTTCAACACAGACTGATCACGCAAAAAAGGAAAAAATAATAAGGGAAAAGAGTAGTGAGTGATAAACTCTGAACTTAAAGAAGCCAACCAAAAATAAAAATGATAGCTTAGTTAAACAAAAATATACTAGATCTATCAAAATCTACAGCTAGGGTTGTACCATGACATAGGTCCATGCGTATGTGCGAGGCTAACTTTAGCGACAAATAATGACTTAGAAAGTATTGAAGCAGAGTAGCTTGACAAGTTACATGATAGTGCAATAGCAACAGGGGTAAAAGTAACCGGCCGTAAATGTATAATATGTTCAAAAAAAGCCACCACCAATGTGTAATTTCAAGCAATAATTTGCGGGAGCTTCTCTAATACAAGGTAGAAGTTTATTCCACAGGCGTGCACCCCTTATAATGAACGACCTCTGGATTTTGCAAGTTCTATGTGTTAGAATTTCTAGGACTAAACCCCTATCACGAGGCCTTGCCTGGTTAGGATTTCTATCAAAAAAAGTTACTAATTCAAATATGTATTGAGGGGTCTTATCTGCGAATATGGAGTATAGTAAGTTGCCCATGTAAGTTCACTTTTAGGTAAATTATAAAAAAAACGGTTGCATGCATTCAAGGCTCGTTCCAATTTTTCGTTTAAATTATTCGTGATGTTATCGAATGCAATGCAACCATAATCAAAAACGGAAATGAAGCTTTTAACTAATATAATCCTGGCTGAAGTAGGAAGGGTGTCTTCCTTTTTATGTAGTTGCTGTGAAATTCTAAATGTGTTTCTCGAGATGGTCATTACGTGTTTCTTCCAGGACAGAGTGCGGTCCATTAGAAATCCTACATGTTTAACAATATCAAAGAAGAAAGTAGAAACATTGCCGACCATAAGGGGGGGGGGCTAATTTCAGCACTTCTAGAGAGGGGGGGCAGACGGCCCAATGACAATCACGTGAATTTGATTCGGATTTAGCATGAGCTTGTTCACCGCAGCACAGCCCAATGTGCCACGAAGTTTACATCGATCTGACCCTTGCCTAACATATTATCCAGATCAGGCTCTGATCCTGATAGGTAGAGTTGAATACCATCTGCATACTTATGATATTTACAGAATTGCAACTCGCCACCTAGATCGGAAGTGTGAATATTGAACAAAGCAGGGGCAAGATAAGACCCTTGGGGAACCCCCCTCTTAACCTTTACCCAGTTGGATAAGTCGTCCTTACTATTCCTGATCCGTTTCCACCTATTCTCGAGGTAAGACTCAAACCCTTAAATAGCTGAACCAGATAATTTAAAAGAATTCTATTTTCTAAGTAAAGGAGTATGGTTTGCCGAGTCGAATGCCTTCGAGAAGTCAAATAAAAGCCAGATTGCAAAGGGTCCATTAATTTATTTGTACCCAAAAAATCTGTCAGCTGCCGATGAACAATCCGCTCAAGCGGCTTAAACAGAACGTTCAAAATAGAGATAGGACGGAAGTCAATGGATGAAGAAGGCCTTGAGATCTGGGGAGCAGGACTGATGACTGCCATTTTCCAGCTATCTGGAAAAATCTCACTTTGTAGTCAAAAGTTGGAAATATGCAACAGAATCGGGAAAATAACTGACAGGACAAGTCTGGTCATTTTAATAGAGATACCATCTGGGCCAATAGCATTTGAATGGACTTCAGAAATTGGGTTCAATAGGGATACAGGGCAGGTCTCTGAGAAGAAGAGGTTACTATCATCAAGGGGATCCCCGCACAAGGCGAGGGTTGGAGTTACTACAGGACGTATTTTGTGAATGACCCCTGTCCATAATACAAAACAATGCAATTTCGAATAGTTTTTTCGAAATAGTTCCTTTTTGAAGTTTTAAAATTGATATTTATTCAATTTTATAGATTTGCAATTGAAAATTATTCAATTGAGAACTGTAAAAATGATAGTGTTGATTTATTTTTTTGAAATTCTTATGATTTTTTCAATATGTAGTATGTAACATATATGTTTCGTTGTATAAAAAAAAGGAATGGCAATTCAGCTATCTCAGGTAATAAGTAACTAAATTGTATTCAATAGACCGGGGGTGGGGTGAGGTCCAAACCATCTTGTTGTGACTTGGTACATGGGGGAGATGAGAGGTAAAAAATTGGACAAAAATTTTTTACACAATTTATGGATGGCCCCTAAGTCTTCTTTTTGCTAAGCATATTGGACTAAAAAATTAGTCGTTATCATTGAATCTCCATTCAGAATGAAAAACAATAAGTAAACAGTTTTTTTCTTTACATTGAAGAGGAAAGGAACGGTAGTAGATGTACAGGGCCGATTCTGGACCAAAAAGTAAGACAGAGTCTGAATACTCATTACAAGACGGACTCTGGATCTCAAAAGTGGTCCAAATCAGTATCCAGCGTCCGTCTTGTAATTCGTATCCAGACTCCATCTTACTTTTTGGTCAAGAACCGGCCCTGTATATCTACTAACGGTAAAGATGGTAGTTTTCAAGTCTGAAGGAACTTTTCGAAGTCTTTGATTCGAGAAATCTCAAGGGATTTAAAACTGGAAGAACTGAGTTGTGTCGCCGTGATCGAGATTTGTGAGTGTGGTGAACGTGAGAGATAAATCAGACACCCATCTGCTGGCGTATTCTTCATTGAACCCAACTCATCGTATATATCTCACTCCCTCTCCCTTACACTTCTTCTTTTTCTACATTCTTCGTTCGTCAAGAGGGTGATTAATCATCTGCGCTAGGGAACAATGTCGCTCATCATAGTAAACGAATTCGATCCTAGAAGTTGAGCAAAAGTGTAGAGTTTCAAAGAAAATCATACTTCAACGAAACTGGGATGAGATCTCACTTATCTTCTTCTTCATACTCATCAGTTTTTTCATTTTTGCCTCCGAGTTTTCAAACAACAACGTTCATGAGCTTTTACATTTTTATTCAGTTTTAAGTTTAATACCGTAAGGGGCCGTCCAAAATTACGTCACACTGCTCGGGAGGGGGGCAGTTTTTATCACAATTTGTGTTGTACGGGGGGCGGGGACGCAGAATGAGACATCACGCATGGAAAATATAAATGTGAAGAACAAGTTCTTGAAATGCTTTGAAGAATGAAAATGGGTGATTTTATTTCACAAGTAAAGCTCTTAAATACTGACTTCAAAACCTTTGCTTTATTCCTTTATTCTCTCCTTTTTTAAAAGATGGCTCTCTTTTGCCCTGTTTGCAAGAAACTTTCCTTTTTTTCTCGCTTTTTTCACTTAAATGCGAATGAAATTATTGGAACCCAGTAAGAAAATGCAATATCTTTTGGTTAAACACTAATTGTTATGGTCAAAGATTAAATTTTTTTTTAATTCATTTTTTTTTGTTGAAATTTTTTTTTATTTAACTTAACATTCAACGATATCATTATTGGTTGAAAATTTATGGGTTTTAGTTGAAAATTCAACAATTTAGTTGAAAAATTATTTATTTTTTTGCAAATTGGTCTTTTTGGTAGAAATATTCATTATCTTGATTAAAAATTAACCTGTTTGTTTGAAAAGTTAACCACTTTGTTAAAAATTTGTTTTATCAGTTGGAGATTCATCTATTTTTGTTGAAAATTGAACTATTTTGCGGAAATTCCTTTATTTTTTGTTGAAGACTTATATTTTCGGATTGAAAATACAACTGCTTTTCTAAAAAATTCGTCTTCTAGCTTTGAAATGCAACGGTTTTGTTGAAAACATCGTTTCTTTGGGTTAAGAATTCTATTATCTTGGTATAAAATTCAACTATTTCGTTAAAAATTAAGTTTTTGGTTGAAAATTGCCATTAAAATTGAAAATTCAGCAATTTGGTTGACATTTTTCTCTCTCTTAACTGAAAAGCCTCTCTTGGTTAAACATTCAAATCTTTTGTTGAAAATTCATGTTTTAGTTCCAAAATTCATCTCGTTTGGTGAAAATTGTATCTGTTTTGGTTAAAAATGCAACTTTTTGGTTAAAAATAATATGATTTGGTTGAGGATTCAACTATATTGTTAGAAATTCGCCTTTCTTGGTTGAATTTACCTGTTTTTTATTTTACATTGAAATATTGTTGTTCTTGTTGTTGAAACAACAACTATTACATTATTATTTATTATTTATTTACATCATTATTTCGGCTCTAAATGTGGATAATCGGGACTTCATTACAAATTTCAAAGTTTACTTTTCGAATTAATTGAATTGGTTTAAGTCGAGGGGTTACCTACTCAGATTTTTGGTATAGGGGAGACCACCCTACAGTAGATAATGATCCTACAGTAGATAATCAATCATTTAAAATACTGATGCACGTAAAATAATTAATTTAACGTAATTGGTAGTTAAGACGTGGTACGTGGTAATATATACAAATTAGAATGGATTATTTTACTTATATTTAAGCTTATAATTAATGATTATCCACTGTAGCATCATTATATACTGTAGGGTGGTCTCCCCTACACTAGATAGCAAGATTGCAAGATTGCAAAGTATCGCAAAATATTGCAAAATACTAAATGAGATTGCAAAAGATTCCATGGACTATCGGAAATTCATTATAGAAAATCATGTAAAAAACGATATTAGGATAATCAACATTGGAATTAATAAAACAAAAGTATTGAAGGAAACAATGTAAATAATAGAGAAACTACAAAGGAACGACTGATTTTAAATCACTCACAATCTCATATGAAAGTACATAAAAATAGCGATTAAAACCGTTTAAAATATCTTGAAATCTCTTCATACCTTCAGAAATATTTATAAATCAATTAAAATCTTTGAAATCTGTTGAAGTCCATTAAACTTTGCAAAATCCTCCCAAATCTTTCAAATAATAACTGAAGGTCCTATAAATCTTAATCTTCTCTCCTCAAATTGTTGAAATCCGTAGATATCCCTCGAAATAAAATTTAGTTTATTCTGTAAAGCATAACTCATTTGAAATCCCTTAAATATAAATTAAACTAAACTTATTCATTAAAGTTGTCTATAAAAACATTGGAATCCCTAAAAATCTTTGAAATCCCCTGAAATACTTGGAGATTCAATAAAATCCTTTCAATCTTGTTAAATTTCTTGAAATACCTTAGAATCCCTTGAAATCTTTTGCATCGCTAGGAATCCCTTGGAATTTCATTCATTTTCCAAAGTTCACTAGAAATCCCTTGCAATGTTTTGAAATTCTACCAAATTCTTTGAGAAACGTACAAATCTTCTTAAACCATTTGAGTTTTTTTGAAATTCATTGGAAGCCGTAAAAATACTTTGAATCTCTTGAAAACCAATGAAATCTTAGAACTTGTTGATGAAAATCTTTGAAATTCCAGAAAATTTTTATGAAATTTGACGAAATTGCTTAGAATCCATTAAAATTCTCTGCAATTCAAATTAACTTAAACTAATTCATTGAAATTGTCTAAAACCTCCGTTAAAGTTCAAATAAATCTTTGAAATTCCTTGAAATACCCTAAAATCTTTTAATATCTTTGCAATCGCTAAGAATCCCACTAAATTTAATTTATTTTGCAAAGCCTACTAGAAATATCTTGACATTTTTGGAAATCCGACCAAATTCTTTGAAATCACTTCAAATTTTTTTAATCTTTTAGAATTCCTGGAAATCCCCAGAAATATTTATAAATCTTCGAAATCCTCTATACTCCCTTGAAATGTTTCGAAATTCCTTGAAATCATTTTAAATAATTTTAAATCTCTTGAAAACCATTGGAATCTTTTAAAATTAGTTTAAATATTACGAAAACCCTTAAAATTCTTAAAATCCGTGGAAGTCCCTCGAAATTTGTTAAAATTTCTTAGGATCCCTTGAAACCTCCCCATACGTTTGAAAATATTTAAAATACCCTGAAACTTTTGTCAAATCTTACGGAATCGCTTAAAATCCATGGAAATCTCTGAAAATCTCTGGAATTCTTTGAAATTTCTTAAAATTGATCATAATTCTATCTTAAATAAATAAATCATTCGTTTGTACTTTTTCCATTTTTTGCAGAAACTATTTCAACATTTTAACATTCTTCATTTCTGTGCTGATTTTCCAATAATGACTTTCTATTATGAATTTTACAGAATTGCGAAAAAATATACTGAATTTCCTGTAATATTTTTTGGTAAATGGGGATTACAAGATATTGTAAAGAATTGTATGGGATTGCAAATGATTGTATGAAATTTCAAGAGATTGCAGCGTGAGTGAAACGAGATGGCAGGAGTAATCAACCCCTCGGTTTAAGTTTATCATTTTTGAAGGTTCATCATTCAATATGAACGTGAATTGATCCATCCCTTCAATATAAGTGACCTTAAACCACCAGATCTAATTTTGTGTCTCTCCTAACCTAATAATTTTCTTTTTACAGTATAGTTTAATGATATGCCAGTTTTCAAGTTTTGCATGAATGCCCTTTCTGTGAAAAAAAAAACACTTCATCCAGTGAGTAAACTTCCATCGTTGGCGCGTAAACGCTAATACGTATCGATCGCTTTCTCGAAACAGGGAGGGAGTGAGTTTGAAGGAGTGCCAATCATTTCCCGAATCTGGGCGAGTTTTCCTCTCATGCTGAGTTAAACCAGAACTCTCTGACCTAAATGAAATCTTTCCGTTAGGTCCTGGACATTTCCTAACCCTTATCAAAGCAAGACTCTCCTTCCGTTTCTCAAACCAACCCCGTCAATCTCCCTGTGAGTTTTCAATCTTGTTGTAGACTCTTATTTCCCATAACAAGGAAATCCTCCAAACTGGTCTGCGGTTGAATACAAAGGGATTTTCTCCAGCAAGATTATCTCCCCAATTCCTCTCGCTGTTCAGTAATCCCTCATTCGAGACTCTTTTCTCGTTTTCTTTCATTTAAATAATTTATTTTCCAATTATTTACTTTCACAAGAAGCCTCTCACCATTTGCGTAATCTTTCTTAAGCTCTTTTAAACCCTTCACTTCCTTAGTTTAAGACAGCTTACCAATCGTCTCTTCTCCTAAATTTAAACTTTGAAAAAATAAAGTGACTGTGTAATATTTAAATATAATTTATTAATACTTAATTAATAATTAATCATCCCCATGAGACGTGACACCTACCCCCGTATTTTGAACACGGGACTGATCGAACCTTTGGTAGAAGGTCTCACGTCTCATGAAGTTAATAATGTATTAATTAAATACCAAGCATTATATGTATTAATCAGAAAATGATGATCATAGTGGGAGATCAGTCGAAACTACTAAAGTTACTATGATCGCAGAGTGGCCGCAAAACTACATTTTCAAAATTCCCTGACCAAATTTTCATTTTCCCTAACACTTTCAACATAGAATCTTTTATAAACGAAATAAAACCATTTCGAATTGAAAAATTTTAATTTGAAATTTACTAATTTATTTCAACTAAAAAAGATAACGTTTCTACAATAAAATTTTCAACCAAATGATCGAATTTTTAAATAAAAAAGATTACACTTCAGCTGACAACAGTTGCATTTTCAATAAAATAATTGAATTTTTAGAAGACTTTTGAATGAAAAAAATTTTTTTCATAGAGTAGTTCAACTTTTTACAATTAAAGATTTTCAGTCAGAAAAGAAAAAAATTCATCCAAGTTGTTGAAATTTCAAGTTTAAAAACAAATTTTTTTGTAAAACAGTTTAATTTCAAACACGAAAATATGGATTTAGAACAAAAAAATACATTTTTTTCAAAAAATTGCATTTTTAACCAGAAAAGAGGAAATTTCAATAAAAAAAGTTAGTTTTATATTCAAAAAGGCGAATTTTCTAGTACAGAGGTCAACTTTTAACTATAAATATAAAAGTTACATTTTCAGTTGAAAAAATCAATCAAAAAAAAAAAAAGAAAAGCTTCAACCAACAAAATAAGTTTTGTTCAAACTTGCTTAACTTTTATCAAATAGTTAAATTTTCAATTTAAAAAAATTAATTTTTTGCTAAAAATGGAATTAGCTTTTGACCATCGAGAAAATTTTTCGAATAAAGTGACGAATTTTCAACTGGAATAGTTAAACCTGCAGTTAAAAATATTAATTTTCACGCAAAAAAAACGAATTTTCAACCAAAGATATGAATTTTCAACTAAAATTATGAATCTTCATCCAATTAAATATTCAAATAAAAAAGACGAATTATCAATGAATAATGTAATATGAAATTTCTATCAAAAGAGTTAAATTTTTAAACCCGAACGATGAATGTTCAAAAAAGTAATTGAATTTTCAACCAAAATTTTACCAAAATAGTTGAAGCCTCATCCCATAATGAGGAAGTTTCTACAAAACAGTTGGATTTTTAACAAAAATAATAGCTTTTTCACAGAATTGATGAATTATACAAGGCAAATAAATTATCAAGTAAAATATTATATCAGGCTTACCGCAAAAATTCTTTTTCGAAATTCCCTAACATTCCCCAGGTTAATTTTTCATTTTCTCTCATCATTATTATTCAAAGATCAGAATTTTAATGTTGCAGCATTTTTAACATAGAATCTCTTATAAATTGAATAAAACAGTTTTAAAATAAAATATAAACATTTAAAATTTATTATCTTTGAGAGTTATTTAAACTGCCTCTTATAGAAATTCCCTGACTTATGCAAGATTTTTTTTCAAAATCCCTGACTTCTCCCCGACCTTTCCCCCAAATTCCAGGTTTTCCCTGGCGTACTACCACCCCGCCATGATCGGTATCAATGAGGGGTACTTCAATCACGCACAGAACGGGAAATTGATTTTTTCACACTTGAAACAATGCCTCTTTCAGTCTCTGCTCGATGGGGCTTCGAAAGAGGGGAGAGGAGTGAAAGGGTTGGAAAATGAAGGAGAGAGCGAGTCAGATATATACTCATATCAAGGATTGGGGGTGAAAGTGGGATGGAAACATGAGGTGGAAAGAGAGCGGGAAGCAGAAATAGGCAAGGCGGGAAACTAGGACGAGAGCCACGAGCCCAGGACAGGGGTGCACTAGCTGGGGCCACTGACACGAGACCGTCCACTTCTGAGGGAAAGGGGTGAAGAGGGATGCTGAGGCCAGTGGATCTTCACCCACACTCGAGCAACCTACTTTGCCACCTCGCCTCGGTCGAAGTAGATATTTGGCGTCGAATCTTGCTAAAAGAGTCGCTTTACCCACAACGATAAGTCTCGAGGCTTTCTGTGAATTTTCCTCGCGACTCCTTTACAGTAAGCCACCCAGTCTCTGAAGCAACCTCCTTAGGCAACCTCCCTCCAGTAGGTCCTTTCCCTTTCCAGCTTCTTCCATCCTGCCTGCAACGTTCAACGTTTCTCCCCGCCTGTTTCCACTTTGCCCCTTCCTTGACTGAAATTTTCCCCCTCCACATATTTCACCCTGCAATCTACGGGTGTTCTGTAAAACGGAAGACGATATTCCACCGTCGTTCCGGAGACGGAAGTGGCTTGAAATTACGATGAAGTCATATTGTCCGATAACCCCAGACTGCTGAACGATATCTAGTGTAGTTGATATTTCCATAGCATCCCTGGCTGACCTTGCGAGGGGTTGTTCCACTAACCTGATTATCCGTCGTACTTTTTATTTTCTCCCTGAAACGCGGAATCCAATAATATTTTACAGTTTTTCCGGGATTTTTTTATTTAGAATTTTTAATTTTACGTTTCGGAGATTTTAATCAAGTTTTAAATAGTGGATTGCCGCCAAGTTAAAACAAAAGGCAAATAACTTTTCTCGAAAGAACTTTAGTTATCGTGCATGTACTGGACTTAACAGCCAATTCTTCATCCATTTGCATTATTCAAACTTTTCGAATCAATAGCGAATCAACAAAAAAAAACTTCTGTACATAAAGATTGTGAATTTTTTAGAAACTGGACACAGCAGATTCAGAAAACAATTAAAATGTCTATTTTTTACCTATTCAATCTCCCTGTAGCCTACAATTTTCAACCGATTCGTCTACAATATTCAGAACAGATTGACTAGATGAAGCTCCAGTATATTTTTTCCGAAAATTTTGATTTATAAATTATTTTTAGAGATATTGAACTTTTTGTGCCCAAAATTCGAGTGTTTAGCAGTTCAGATGACCTATAGCCTATATACAATTTTTTACCGATTTGTATAAAAATTTCGGAGTAAATCAACTAGATGAAGCTCCAGTTCCTTTCTTGAGAGAGTTTTGATTTATCAATTATTTCTGAAAATATCTAACTTTTTATGCAAAAACATCGAATTTTTGATAGTTAAACAACACCTAGAGCCTACTCTATTCTAAAAATTGGATCAAAGATTTTAGTATGCCTCGGTCAAAGAGAAGGCTCGAAGACATTTTTTTAGAAAATTTCCATTCATAAATTATTCTTCAAAATTGTATACTTTTATCTGAAAAAATTCCACTTAACTCCGTTTGATAAATATCTAGGAAAATGGAAAATAGAAAAACAGTTTATAGTTACCGTTGCAGATAAATAAACATAGTTGTAACACAAGTTTGGGTCTATGTTTTCGGTGAGTCTAGTAAGTACAATATGTATTATGTTTTCCATAAACATATATATTTTTAAAAATTTGGGTCTGTGTTTTGGGTATAATATTGTACAATCTTTTTTAGAAACATAGGGAGGGTCATAGATTTGGGCGTATGTTTTTAGTGCAGCAGCAAAAATGCGGTAAAATGATATTGGGTAATATTGCACATAGGACAATATGTCACATGGGGTAACGTGGTACATGGGGTAATGTGGCAAATCGCGTCTTTGTTTTTGGTTAGGGTAGTATATTCAGAGTGATATATTGCACGGTGCAATATGACTCACGGGGTAATGTGGTACATGGAGTAATTTTGCAAACGCGTTATTGTGGGGCATGGAGTAATATGGCACATAGAGTATATGCTTTTACTTGAGGTAGTATATTCAATACAATATTGTACCATCATTTCAAAAAATATGTACAAAATTGCTTGTATCTTTTTGGTTAGGGTAGTGTATTTAGTCAAATATTGTACTATAGTTTTGAAAAACATACACACAAATTAGTTCAACTTTTTCGATGGCTGCGACGAGACTTTTTTATAACATAAAGAGATAATAATATCAATACAAATTATGTGTATTTTATTGTAGTTAGTTTGAATTTTCTAATTGTTATAAAAAACTCTCATTTGAATTAATATAAATTTCTATTAAAGAAGAAGTGATATATAACCAAAAATGCTTAAGATGCGAGAAATCCCGTCAAATAAGCAGTTATTAGTAAAATCAACATACTCTGTGAAATGAAAGATTGCCAAGTCTTTCTAAAAAATATCCCAATTTTTACCTTGATTAAATTGATAAAATCACAGATATTTTGAAAATGTATTGAAAAGGCGAAAAAATGAAAATTTGGTAGGGTAAGGTCATTATTATTAATGAAAAAAGAGAACATCTCGCCAAGTTTGCATTTTTTCACCTTTCGATACATTCTCAAAATTTATGTCATTTTATCAACTTGATTAATTTTTCTAATTTTATATGGTAAATTTCGAAAGTTTACAAGTTGTAAAAGCGCTACATTAAACATATTTAAATTTTATGTGAAAATGGTACTAAAACTTAAAATTTTACACGCAGATTTTATATGACTTTAACCAACTTTTACGACTGAGTGTGCACATTTTAAACAACTAGTTTTTATCCAAATAAATCTTAGACATTTCTTGAAAGCAATATTTGTAGAAATAATTAAAATATTCCAAATTTCTGTTGAGATTCATAGAAAGTATGTATTTAATTGAAATTCAAGAATCGTAGAGTTTTTACTGAATATTGACAATAATAATTCTTGTATTATTTTGTATTGAGTATTATTATGTAGAATTTTTTTCTTATCAACATTTTCAAAATTATGTGATTTTAATTAACAAATATTTCAATTTCCCATTTTATTCTGCAATAACAATCATTAATTGCACAATTTTTGTGATTGTAATTTTATTCCTGGAAGAGAAATTCTCTTGTACCATTGAACACGTTTTATTCCTCAAAAATGGAATCAAATTTACTTTTCCATCACTTCAATTATTTAATTAATTGATTCAAAAAATAACTTTGGGAAGTTATGTTATGGCCATAATTTGAAATTATTCTATCAATAGTAGTAATACTTTTACAGGGTAGCTTCCTTAATCAGAAATGTCACCAAAATGAAACTTTGTTAATATGGGAACTGAAGAAAAAGTTCATCTAAAATTTCAATCAACAATTGTTTGTATAAAAAAAATGAATTTAAACAAAAAATAATAAAAGTATCCTTCATATATATTTGTTTCGCAGTCAAGAATTTTCTATTTTTTTTTGTTTGGTATTAATTTCTTGTGCTCAAATAATTTATACTTTAAGATCAAAACTCCATTAAAAGGAAAAAGCAGAATAGCTTTGTTAAGCAACAAAAACATTTATATTTACAACATTATTTTTCTTTGTAAGGGTTTTCTTTATTTAAATATTGAACAGCTTTACAGTTCACTCAAATTTAATAAAATATTTTTCCCTATAAATAAAGTTGCAAATCAAAAAGTTAGAATTATATAATTTTAAATTGAATAGAAAAAAGTGTTTCACATCAACATAAATAATTTTTTCCTGCTCATATTAATTAAAAATAGTGTAAAAATCATGTTTTGTGAGATTAGGATGTACGCTCTTATTTTATCATTTTAATTTTTTATACCTAATAACAATCTTTTTATATAAACCATTCAGAATGTTTTTTTAAGTCAAAATGGCAATTATAGATCTGCTTCTCAAGTCTTGAGTAAGAAAATTATAATTTCATTGCTATTACCTTTACATTCTCATCATTTATGATGGAAGGTATTAGATTTGTGTAACTTCAGACCTATCCAGTTGTCGTCAATTCTAGACGTTTTAAGACCCCCTGAGTCAGAAAAAATGGTTGTTACGAACATGTTTATCTATATGTCTGTCAGTCTTTCTATAATCAGACGACGCGATAACTTTCAAAGAAATTTTTCAATCAACATAGTTTGACTGTGAAATTATAAGTTTTACATTCTCAATATTTATGATGGAAGATATTAAATTTGCATGAATTTGGACCTATCCAGTTTTCGTCCATTCTCGAAGTTTTGAGACCCCCCTGAGTCAGAAAAAATGGTGTTTACGAACATGTCTGTCGGTCTGTCTGTTGTCTGATGAGACTAATTATTATGATTTTAGCCACTGATTATAATAGAGTTCAACATAATTAAAAATATTTCGTGTTTTGCATATACGTTGATCGAGTGTGAAGTGCGACACACGTGATGAGATTGTATTCGTTAAACCCGAAGAAGCTTTAACAAAAGCGAATTTGCAATTACCAAATGACAGTTGGCAACGGTTTGGCCTTTAACTTAAAAAGGTGAATGCACAAATATGGGGGGCGTGCAAAGACCAAGCGCGAAGTGCGCGATAACAATGTAACATAGGAGGTGCAAAGGTTTTGTAACAGGTAGCACTACTCTGATCAAAAAATGAAATTTAAATCTGTTTCGATGCGTTGAAGACTATTATTATAGAGAAAAAGATTTAGTACATAGTTGCATTTTCAACCAAATAGTTGAATTTTCAAGAGAAAAAGATGAATTTTGTAGAAAAAAAGTGGAATTTTGTACCCGAAAAGACAAAGTTTTGACAAAAAACATAAAAGATGAAGATGTATTTTCAACAAAACGATTGCATTTTTCACCAAAAAAGACCACTTTAACAAAATAGTTGAACTTTCAACAAAATAATTATACTTTATACAAAATGGTTGAATTTTTTACCAAATAGCTGAATTTTTAACCTAGTGAGATGAATTTTCAACCAAGAAGAATAATTGTAGACCCAAACAGACGAATTTTCCACAAAATAGTTAATTTTTCAAGCAAAAATTTCGAATGTTTTAGAAAACAGTTGATTTTTAAACCTTAAAATAACAACTTTCACCAAAAAAGTTAATTTTCAATCAAAACAGATGAATTTTAAACCCGCAAATATATGAATTTTCAACAAAAAGATCAATTTTCAACCAAAAATAGAATCGTTGAATTCTAAACTTAAAAAACTAATTTTCAACAACAACAGAAAAACAAATTTTCAACCAGTTGAATTCAAATAAAAAAGACGAAGTTTGAATGAAATAGTTGAATCTTTAACCAAAATGATGTATTTTTAACAAACTACATGAATTTTCCATAAAATAGTTGAATTTTCAACTTACAAAGGAAAAATTTCTAACCAAAAATGGAATAGCTACATGATCATATTAAAAAATGAATTTTTAAGCAAAAACAAACAAATTTTCAACCAGTTGAATTGAAATAAAAAAGACGAACATTTAACAAAATAGTTGAACCCACAACCAAAATGATGAATTTTTAACAAAATACATGAATTTTCTACCAAATAGTTAAATTTTCAACTTATGAAGAAACACATTTTAACGGAAAATTCAAGTATTTGGTTTAAAATTTATATTTTTTGATTGGAAATTCATCTATTTGAGAATTCAACTATTTTTTTGAAAATTATTTTTGTTTTGTTTGATTCAACTCGTTAAAAATTTGTCTTTTGGTAGAAAATTCAACTTTTACGGTACAAGTCATCTTTCTTGGTTGCAAATTAACTTCTGCGTTGAAAATGTTACTGTATTGTAAAAAAGTCGTATTTTGACTTGAAAATTGAACTGTTTTTGGTTATCATTGAATGTTTTTTGTGTCAAGTGAATGAAAAAATTTTCGTTAGATTTCTAGGAAAATTAAAAATTAATTTTCATGTTGAAAAATTAATTTTAAGATATCTAAAATTGTCCAAAAAAAGTATGATTTTAAGGCCATTTTTAAAATTGGCCAGAAACCTAAAATAAATTAGAGAAGAAATTTTAATCATTTTGAAAGATATTTAAAAGGTTTGAAAGATTTGGAAAGATTAAAAAAAAAAGATAAATTTTTAACAACATTAATTTTCAACCAAAAATACGAATTTCCAACAAAATACATGAATTGCTGAAAATGTTTGTATAAATAATATAGGTTTGATGATATTTGGTAAAATATAACAATTTATATTTTCATAAACAAATTAGATGAACAAGTTTCAAATATTTTGGAAGTTCAAGTACAACGAATTGGTTCCTTCCATTCAAATAGCTTGAGATTAAGTTGAAAGTATAATTTAGTTACAAATGTTAATAAAAATGTATTTAAACGATTTTTAGAAACAATCGATCATAGTTAAGTATTGATTATAAAATATTCCAGGAATTTTCACTGAGTGAATCTTACCATGGTGCGAGTCGGGCGATGACCACCGAAAGATACCTACTAACCCGCTGGGCTCAATTCGGACCTATAGTAGAAAGGTAAGGCTGGTTGACGGTTGGCTCAATTTGAGTGCGCCCCTCATAGGAAGCTCTGGAGGCCCTCGCAGTAGGCTGTGGAAGACCTCATGGGAGGCTCTGAGGTCCTTACACTCTTATAGGATGCTCTGGAGGCCCACACGGGAGGTTCTGAAGACACTCATAAGAGGCTCTGGAGACCCTTACGGGAGACTCTAGAAGGCATTGTGAGAGGCTCTAGACTTCAGTCTCTCATAGACCGGCTTTACACCGCCGAGCGGAAGGTTAGTTTCACGCACGTAGAATTGTTGGTGGTAGAGAAACTTTCGCCTTCGAGAGCGCGTGAAAGAAAGATTGCCAACTTATAAAATTCATGTACTCCAACTGATGGAAACTGTCAGTAACGTAGGCCATCAAAGGTAATGATTGCGTAGTTACCGGCAGTTTCGATCAGCTGGAATATCTGAAATTCCCCCCCCCCCCAGTAACGGAAGTTTTTGTGAGAATGACGTTACAACAAGATTATACCTTACTCCTATATACCTATATACCCTATTCCTATATACCCATCCACACATTACTACTGTCTAACCGAGCGATTCACGCCTACCCCGAAAGGGAAACGGCTTAATGATATAATAATAATAATAATTATAAGTTGGCAACCCTTCTTTCACGCGCTTTCCGAGGCGAAAGTTTCTCTCCCTCCAGCCGTTCTACGCGCGTGAAACTAACCTTCCGCTCGTCGATGTAAAGCCGACCAAGGGAAGAGAGAAACTTTCGTCTCGGAAAGCACGTGAAAGAAGTGTTGCCAACTTATAAAATTCAGATATTCCAGCTGATCGAACCTGCCGGTAACTGTGCATCATTACCTTTGATGACCCACGTTACCGACATTTTCCATCAGCTGGAGTAGATGAATTTTATAAGTTGGCAACCCTCCTTTCACGCGCTCTCCGAGGCGAAAGTTTTTCTCCCACCAACAGTTCTACGCGCGTGAAACTAAACTTCCTCTCGTCGGTGTAAAGTCGACCCATAGAAGACTCGAGAGTATCCGTGGGTGTCTCTGAAGGCCCTCGCGGAAGGCTTTGGAACCACTCGTAGGAGACTCTAGAGGCCCTCGTAGGAGGCTCTGTATGATCTGCTAGGATGCTCTAGAGATCTTAGTGAGAGACTCTGAAGAACCTCGTTGAAGTTTCTGAAGGCCCTCGGGGATGGCTATGGAGGACCTAAAACAGCCGAAGCGGTGGGGCTTATCCATATAAATTCCTAACTATTCTGGGCCAGAGATTGGTCAAGCCTAGGCCAATGCTGGTTCAAGTCCGGGCCAGGACTGGTCCATGGAAGAGTTTAGAATCTCTGAAACATCAGCAGCGACATATTTTTATAATATTTTGAGATTATTGAACTTTACCTTTGTAGGGCGATCTTTCGCAAAATTTGAAACGTTTGTTCATACATATCAATACACGTACATTCCAACTGAAATGTTTGGCGTAACTCCCTCACCCTCAAATTGCTAACGTAGTTTATGGACAACCATTTACTGTGTTTCGATAATATAAATATTCACATGCTTCCCTTTAATGGACAATTGAAAGCTTTATACATTTTCCGAGTATAAAATTTTTAGGATAGAAAGCTAAATGTATAATATCAATATTCAACAGCTTTTCCGGATTTAAAAGTATCGATATCTACTCTAAAAGCAAAATAAAAACAGAACGTTGTCACTGATTGATTTTACGATTCACTTCCTCTATCTGAATTGAAAATACCATCGGGCGGAGGACACGTATCGAGTTGATGGTATATATAACGTCCAAAAAAGGACAGGTTGCTTAGGCGAATTTAATGTTATGCGTTGCGTGACGTTTAAGTTAGAGAGACAATATTCAGGACCATTATTCGTCCAACCGCAGTTGTCAGTTTATCGGAGGCTAGCGACTAATCGATGTCACGTAGTTTGCGGTAATTCGCATACCGCGTATGTGAGTCATGCTATATAAGTGGTATTCGCTATTCACCATATTCCCCCAAGTACGCACTGGATGGAATGAATGTCTTTACCCTAATCTCGCCAAATGCAATTTTACTTCACTTTAAGCTTCATCAGAATGTACATCTTCCACAAATAATGTTGATGCCGCATTCAGAAAAAAAATGTTACAACCAAAAAGACTGTTTTCTTGGATATGCATGAAAATTTGGTTGAAGCAAAATAATTTTGGTTGATTCAATAAAATATTTGATTGACCAAACCAAATGTTTTTGTTTGAATTAACAAAATATTTCATATAGTGAAAGATTCTGTTAAAACTACCAAAAAATTTGACTAGATCAACCAAATCTTTTTCTGAGTGTGATGCTAATAATTATGCACATTTAGTGATTTTTCATTCACTCCTCCCTCTTGTGACAATTTTGTACATTTCGGTGACCCCCCCCCCTTCACTCAAATGTATTGTGACACTGAAGCTACCCCCCCTACTATTTTTAAATACGGAATATAAATGTGATTTTATATAACCGTCAATCGAAAAATGAAAAATGAATTAAAACTGTTTGATATTATGAGAATACTGTTCATTAAATTTCTTAGAATTTTGGCAGATTAACTTAACATATTAGAATCCAATAAGAAAATCCAACTATTCTTGGTTAAAAATTATTTTTTTGTTGCTGACAAGTCTACCATTATATTTTGGTTTGAAATTGATCTCGTTTCGTTAAAAATTCTACTATTTGGTTAAGAAATTGATTATTTTGTTTAAAATGCAACAATTTTGTTGAAGTCATCTTTTTTGGTGAAAAATTTAACTATACTTTAAAAAAAATGTATTTGTCCGTTTGTTATTTTATTTTATTTATGATTGTAAACTCAACTTTTTTAGTTAAAAATTCAAGTGCTTGGATAAAAATTCATGTATTTTGTTAACAATTTGGTTGAAAATGAACTTTTTTGTTAAAAACTCATATTTTTGGTTGAATATTCAAATATTTTGGCATTAAATTAAACTATTTATATGAAAATTCAACTATTTCATTTGAAATTCGCTTTTTTGTTAAATTTGTTTTCAATGTTAAAATTTAACTATTCCATTTTTGGCGCAAAATTGATTCTTTATAAGTTGAAAATTCAACAACTTGGTTGAGAGTTTAACTACTTCGTTAAAAATTTATTTTTTCGGTTGAACTAGTTTGTAAAAAATTAATTTTTTTGTCTAAGATTCTTCATTTCAGTTGAAAATTCAACTGTTTTGCAGAAAATTAATCCATTTGGCTTGAAAATTCAACTATATTGGTAGATATTTAAACCACTTTTTTGAAAATTAAACTATTTTGTTGGAAATTGTTTTTTTTTTAATTCAATTTTTTTCATGTGAAAATTTACCAATTTCATTTTTAGTTCAAAATTTTTCCTTTATGAGTTAAAAATTCAACTATGTTATAGAAAATCAGTGTATTTTTCTGAAAATTCGTCTATTTGAGTAGAAAATTAATCTCGTTTGTTGAAAATTCATCATTTTGGCCGAGGATTCAACAGTTTTGTTAAAAATTCTCCATTTCTAGTTGAATTTACTTGTTAAAAATTACTTTCTTTTTGTTGTTGAAAATTAGTTTTTTAACTGAAAATTTAAAAATTCTATTTTTGTTTGAAAATTCAACTATTTCGTTGAAAAGTTATCTCTCTTGATCGAAAATTAAGTTTTTTGCTGAAAATTCTTTTATTCTGGTTTAAAAGTCAACTGAATATTGATCTTTCCGGGTAGAAAGTTATTCCTATTTGTTAAAAATTCATCTACTTTGTTGATGATTTAACTATTTTGTTAAAAATTTGCCTTTTTACTAATCATCTTTAGTTGCAAATTCACCTATTTGTGTATTTTGTATCAAATTTGTTTTTCAGTAGAAAATTAATCTTAAAATACAACTATTTTGTTAGGGTCATTTTTTTGGTCTAAAATTTAATTATTTTCTAGAACATTCGTTTTCTTGGACTAAAAAACCATCTCTTTTGGCCAAAAATGAAATTTATTTTCGAAAATTGAACTTTTCGGTTTGAAAATCAACTGTCTTACAAAAATTTATCTTTTTGGTTTGAAAATCACGTATTTGGTTGAATATGCAGCTAATAAATTTGTTGATGTCAATAATATTGGTCTTTAATGTATCTTAATGGATTTAAATTTTATTTTTTGATTAAAGAAGTGTCACGTGTTACAAAACCTTTGTGACCTCCCTCCTATCTGATACTCTCCCATATTTCTGATATCAATACTATAAATAGTATATTACGCACGATTACAAGTAGGCTAACCATAAATTGTTGATGATATGCATAACTAAAAGTGGAGAAGGTGCAAAAAGGTCATATATAGTCGAAAGGAAAAGGCAGGTGGAAAATTGAAAATGTCAAGAGATTTATAACTTTTTACTTTATTATAAGCCAGCCGGTGAAATATGTATAATATTAAAATTTAAAGGATCCCGGGGCATAAGGGTTTAAGTGCCAAATTTCGTAAATGCATTTTATTGGCCTCAACTGGATTCTTTGACCTAACTCATGTCTTTGCAGAAGATTATTTTCCAGTTCGATTCAGAAGTTGGTTAAAATCGAGATTTGGTATTCTTTAAAGCTACTCCCTAGTTATTTTTTAAATAAAAAAGTTATGCAACTATTTATGTGTCAATATTTTTGTTTTTGGGGACGAGCTGCACCATTGACAAGGATTTTTCTCGGAGGTGGTTGCTGAATTCAGGATGTTCCTTTCATTGTTCAACAGAGTTAAGTGATAGTATAAAATTATTATTATTATTATTTTTTTTTAATTGTAAATTTAAAAAGTTATGCAGCTTTTTCTGTAATAGGTTCGGTCTTTTTTTTGTGACGTGTCGTTCTGTAAAAAGATCTTTTTTCCAGATACGTCACTGTTTTTGAGCGCTCCTTTCACGATTCGATAAGGCTTATTAATATCCGAAAAGCACGTTTTTGTTGTTTTTGTTTCAATTGAAAAATAAGAAAATTACTAAATTTAATATACTTTGTGATTTATTTTAGAAAAATGTTTGAATCAAACCAATTTTATTTGAATCAAATAAATTATATTTCTGATATAGGGCGAAACAAACATTTTTCTGAGTGTAAATAATTTATTCTTAATCATACTTCTTGGAAATCTTATGTAATATCATGCAATCCTTTGCAATCCCATGCAATCTTTTACAATGCCTTCTAATCCCCTCTTACTAGAAAATATTCCCATATTGAATTTCTTATAATTTTTTCACGATTTTTTAAAAATCATTGAAGAAAGTCAGTATAGAAATGAATAATGTTACGATATTAAAAGAGTTGACGCAAAAAAAAAGAGAAAGTACAAACGAATGACTTATTTATTTAACGTCGTATTTCGACAAATTTCAAGGAATTTCAAGGAATTCAACAAATTTTGAGGGGCTTAAACGGATTTTAAGGCTTTTAAAAGGATTTTAGGGGAGTTCCAAATATTTCAACTAATTTAAAAAGATTTAATTCGTTTTTAAGAGATCTAAAAATATCTTCACAAATTTCAAGGAATTTTGAAACATTTCAGGGAGTTTAGAAGCTTTTCAAGATTCCCAAATATTTCCGAGAATTTGAAGGAATTCCAAAGGATTTCAAGAGATTTAAAATAGTCAATAGATTTCACAGAATTTTGTAGGAGTTCCAGAAATTTCAAAGGTATTTCGAGTGAATTTTGTGAAATAAATTAAATTAAACTTGAAGCAGTTTATAGTGATTTCAAAGATTTCAAAGTATTTCAAGGAATTTCACAAGATTTGAAGCGATTTTGCCAGATCCAATCAAAAATTTCACGGAATTTGAAAGATTTTCAAACATATCAAGTGTTTTTAAGGGATCCAAAGGATTTCAACAAATTTCGATGGACTTCCACGGACTTTAAGTCTTTTAAAGGATTTTATGGGATTTCTGAAAGTTTAAACAAATTTTAAAGGATTTTGTCGGTTTTTAAGAGACTTAAAAATATCTCCGTGAATTTTAAGGAATTTCGAAATATTTCAAGGAATCTTAGACGATATTTACGCTTTTCAAAAATATTAAGGGATTTTAAGGGATTCTAAAGGATTTCAAGAGATTATAAATTTTTCAAGGGATTTCAAAGAATTTTTAGCTGTTCCACAGATATCAAGATGTTTCTATTGAACTTTGGAAAATAAATTAAATTAAATTTGAAGTGATTGCTAGTGATTTCAAAGATTTCATGGCATTTTATGGTATTTCAAGGAATTTTGAAAGATTGAAGGATTTCAAAGATTTATAGGGATTGAAACAGTTTTTGAGAGAACTTTAATGAATGAGTTTACTTCAATTCCAGAGAATTTTCCTGGATTTAAAGCGATTGGGACAGAGTTAATACAAATTTTATGGAATTTGAAAGATTTTCAAACACATCAGGAGGTTTTTAAGGATCCGAATTTTCAGGGATTTCTGAAAGTTTCAACTAATTTTAAAGGATTTCATTAGTTTACAAGAAATTTCAAAGAATTTGCAGGATTTCTAAAGATTTTAAAGGATTTTGAGGTATTTCAAGGAAGTTAAGGAAATTTAACGATTTCATTAAATCTCTAAGGATTTCAAGGGATTTGAAAAATTTCTAGGGGTTTAAACAATTTATATTCTAGGGATTCACAATGATTGATACTTGACGGAATAAATTAAATTTCATTTCAAGGAATTCCTACGTATTTCAAACATTTTAAACGATATGAAAGAATAAAAAGAATTTTAAACGATTTTAAAGATTTTAAAATATTTTTAAAGGTTGCATAGAACTTCAAAAGACATCAAAAATTAATAGGATGTCAACGAATTTGGTAGGATTTTCAAAGATTTCAAGGAATTTGAAACAATTTCTCAGGATTCAAGGAGAGAATAGGATCTAAAAGACCTATACTTACATTTTTTTGGGATTTTACCAGTTTCAATGGATTTCACCAGATTATAATGGATTGATAAATATTTCGAAAGGTATCAAGCGATTTGAAGAGGCCCAAGAAGGTTTACATGGATTTCAATTAAATTTTAAGCGATTTCAAAGATATCAAGAGAGTTCACAGATTTTTGCCGTTTCTTTACTTTTAACAATAATTTCTTCAATATTTTTGTTTTATTTATTCCAATGTTGATTATCCTATAATTGCAATCTAGTGTACACCAAAAATCAGAGTGATTGCCCCTCGGGAATTTATTAAATTTCAAGGAATTTCTTCAAACTCTAAGTATTTATTAATTTCTTTTTCATTTTCAAGAATTTGAAAAGATTTTGTGAGGTTTCAGCAGAGATTTAATTCCAATGAATCATTTCTTATCAGGCGTGCCGAAAAAAAAATGTTCTTTCTCAATGGATGTGAAACGACACGTATTTTCCCGGTTTGATAACAAGTTTTGCTGATGAAGTAATGAGTATTGTTACTCATCAAGCGGTGACCGATTCTGCGATATTATAGCTCATGAACTGAAATATAATTTAAAATGATTCATTCGGTCTCACAAGTTTTGTAAATTAAAATTGAAAATGAAATTGTACTTTTTCAATTGAAACAAGTGACAAATTTCCAAAATAGGGGAAATAGGTGCAAAATTTTAAAAATGGATGAAAAAGGGTGAACAGGTGGCAATTCCTGTGTATAACTCACAGAATTATGAAGGAATTTAATAAAATTTTGACAAATATTCTAAACGATTTCGTGAATTTCAAACGAGATTTATTGGGGTTGTACAAAAAAGTAACGAGTATGATAGAATTTTTATGAGGATTTTTTTTATTTTTAGAGGAGTAAATTTATTGTTGACAAATGTTATTTCATTTCATAGAATATCGAAAGGATCTGTGAAACGTCAAGGCGTTTTCTGCCATTTGAGGAAAATTTCTTAATATTACTTATATTCTACGTGAAATAAAAGAAATCCCTTAAAATCTCCTTACAAACTATAATGAATTTAATAGCATTTCATAAAATTGCATGCAATTTAAAAAGTTTCAAATGGGTTTTCTAGGATTTAAAAAAGATTTATTGAATTCCAGAGATTTCCCAAAAACTCATGTTATTTTAAGGGATTTCATAGAATTCTTAGTACATATGTTTATTGGATTCTATGGAATATTAATGAATTCCATGGTATTCAATGAAATTTTAAGGGGATTAATATCAAGAAAGATCCGGGAACTTTATGGCATTTACAAGGAAATTTATGTTTTACTTTAAATCAATTCAAAGTTTTTATAACTTGATAAAACATAACTTGATAAATTTGATTATAATTTGATAAAATTTTCCAAATTGAAAATGAGGTAAATTGGAATGTATTCAGCGTGCTGTGAAATTGAAAAAATATATTTTCCAAGAGATTTAAATTTCAATCTTAATAAGGTAACACAAGATTTATTGAGTCTTTGGTGATACACATTATTTTATATCTACATCTGCCTTATTATTACCTCAAGACAAGCATAATTCCACCAAAAACATCTGCGATTCAAAAAATCTGCCAGGTACAACTACATGAATTTAGAGAATTAAGGTTGGCCAAGTAATTAAGAGATATGAGCAAAATAATACTAAAATAATATAAAATAATTAAATAATACTATGCTTATTAAAATATTCATAATAAAATATATTAAGAAATTTTTTGTGTAAAGAAAACTATAGAAAGTTTTACAGTAAATTTAAAAAAGCCCTTTTAATCATTTTAAAACATGGCGGGATTATATTATACCATCAATCTCCCATATCGAGCAAAATACGTTTAATCCGGCGAAGTTTTAAAATCACTGAAATGGCATTTTTAAATTTATTTAAAAAATTTCTATATGGTGCTTTCCAAAAAAAGTTTCTTAATATATTTTATTATGAGTATTTTTTTTAATTACTTGTTTATGCTATGAGTATTATGAGTTTAACCATCCCTGAAAAACATCAAAATAAACGTAAAGATTGCAGCATATTGGTCTGATAACAAAACTTACTTATTTGTTTTATATTTTAACAACAGATAACAAAAGAAGAACACTTTAGAATAGCAAATAATAATTTTCAATCTACATCTACGTGTCCAATGCTTCAATTTGAGCCATCTTTGAAGAAAATTGGTCTGACAAAAATTTTCAGCATAGTGGTATAAAAAATCAAAGTTCTTCATTTTTTTCATTTCTCAATCTTTGATAACAAACGAGCATCAGCATTATATATCGAATATTTGTATGCACATCTATATATTAGGACCTTTAATTTGAGACATCCCCGAAAAAATGGGACTAATAGAAAATTTTCCAATATAGACATTTAGGAATCGAAATTTTCTCATTTTTTTTTCATTTTTCAGTGAACAAAAAAAATCAGTAATAGATGGCAAATTTGATCATTTATATCCCTGAAAAGACTAATAGAAAAGTTTCCAGCATAATCGTCTAAAAACCGAAATGTCCTCATTTTTCTTATTTTCAAATCTTCAGTAGCCAAGAAACATCAGTAAAAGATATCAAATTTTATTTCTTAGTCCATATCTACATTCCATGACCTGAAATTTGAGTCACCTTTAAAAGAAATTAGTCTGATAAAAAAGCTTTCAGCATAGTCGTCTAAAAAACGAAGTTTCTTCATTTTTCTTTTTGTTTCAATCTTTGATAACCAAAAATATTGGCAAGATATGGCAAATTTCATTTTTTGATGCACATCTACACGCGAAGACCTCTGATTTGACCCTTCTTCGAACAAAATTGGATAATTTTTAGGTATTAACCAAACAATTTTTAAATAAATATGCAAGTTCATGCCTTCTACCAACATAATAAAACAAAATTAATTTTCGATTTTTTATGTACTACAGTCGGTAGCAATGACTGTCATGGTAGCACGTTAAATATGACGCAATTTGGAACTCGTGCAATTTTTATAAAATATTGAAAAATAATCACTGTATAAATGAAAAAATGTTTTTGAATATGAGTTCTGGGATCATTGTTTCATGCATTTATATGCAGTGTCCTTTGACATTGGTTGAAATATAGAAACTACGAAAAAAATGTTAATCTTTGAGAATGTAGTGTTAAAAAATGTTTTTAAAATGTGTCAAATGTACAAATTCCTTATGAAATTGCTGATTTTTTAGCTTAGGGGGGAAAATTGGTGTTCCCCACAATACTGATAAAATCCCTGTAAACAATGTCATAGCAAATATTGAAATCTCCATTAAAAATTCAGATAATGATGAGGATATGTTAAATATTAAAAGAAACTGAATTATTCACTCAATTAATAACTTAGTTGTAACTGAATTAATTAACTTTTACTGTAATTGAATTAATTTTAAATAAGAACAGACACAATAAAATTAAAAATAATAATAAAATCGCAGAGACTATTGTAAATTTTCAAAAAACCACAAAGATTCGTTATTTGTAAAGCCGATTGAGGCAACATTATGGCGGAAGCGAATATAAATGACTATAATTTTACTATAGAGAACATTTAAAAGAACAATAATTTATACAAAAATGTGAAAGCTAATTTAGTTCCAACAGTTGAAAATAAATGCAATGATATTGTTTCCAGATGGGAAAATAAAAGATACATTAATGAGTCCAGTTGCATATACATTAAAACCCCATATTAGTGGTGTGGCAAATGCTCATGAGCTCCCAAATGTACACAAAACAGGACTAAATTGGAGATTAATTGTTTCCATAATTGGATCACCAACTTACAATCAAGCAAAATACTTATCAAATATTTTTAAACTAATTTCAAGAAAAACTGAGTCGATCATAAAAAAGCTAGGATCTAAAACAAAATATTAGAAAAAAATAAATACCTTCTACTCATTGATTAGTATCTTTAGATGTTTCAATGTTTGATAATATTCCTCTCGAATTAGCTTTGGATTTCACAGAAGAAAAATTGAATTTACGTACAAATTTAACTAAAATATAAAAAAATAAAATTTGAATTGCTGTTAGACTGTCTTTAATGTTAATGTTTTTTCTTCTAATAACAAATGTCATCAACAGTTATCAGGATTCCTAATGCGATCTCACGGAGAAAAATTTATATTAAGACTCAATATCTGGATTTTTAATTTAGGACAATGATCTAGATATTTAGGTGTAATATCTTGAGATTAAAATTTAATATGTAGATAGTAAATCTTAATGTCTCAATATTTTTGTATTTAGAGTTTTTAATACCTGGATTTTAAATTTTATTAGCAAAATATTCTAGCTTAATATCTAGATCGTTGTCTTATAGCTAAAAATCCAGATTTTGAATCTCTATATCCATTTTTCTCCGTGCTCCTTCATCTCCTATAGTATCAAACTTGGTTATAGAAATAAACGTAATGTAGATGACATATTTACAATTTTTCCAACTAAGAAATTTATAGAGCTTTTAAATGTTTTTAATAGTATTGATGAATCCATTTAATTTATTGTTTGGAGAAGAAAAACAACATTTTAAGTTTCTTAGATTTGGAGATTCCAAAAATACCTAATCGAACTTTAATTACAAACTGGTTCAAAAAATTCATTTTAGACCGGTTCTTACTTAAATAAAAATTATAAATCCCATTATTTGTTTTTTGTCACAAGATCGGTTTGATAAAAGGTTTGGTCGGCAGATGTATTAAATTGACATACAATTTATAAAAGAAAATTTAGACCAACTAAAAGCCACCTTCCAATTGAACGATTATCCATTGCCGTAATAGAAAATGTCATTAAAGCACGTATTCATGAAATATAGAATACTTCCATTGTGAAGAAAAAGAAATGGTTAGAAAATTAAAAAAAAAAACTGATCTAAAAGTTACCTTACCACACGACCAAGGTTTTTCTGAAAGATTAAGAAGATCCGTAAGAAAAATCAATATGAACATTTACTTTAAAAATAACCACACTTTAGAAAAATTGTTAACTTGCAAACAAGATTCGGAGACAATAGAAAATGTTTCTAATGTGATTTATTTATTAAAATGGACTGGTTGTAATAAACACTACATTGGTAAAACTGACAGTAGATTGAAAATTAGAATTTATGAACATAAAAGAGATTGAAGAATTGGTGATTTGAACATAGGTTTGTCACAACATTCATAGAGATTTAATTATGTTTTTGATTTTGATACTATTCAAATTTTGGCGAGGGAAAATAATACTTTTAAAGGAGGTATCATTGAATCAATTTATATTAATAAGTATCTCAAAACTTCGACAAATTTAAAACCTGAAAGAATTCATATAGACCAAATTTATCAAAGCATTATGTATAACCTTCCCTTTTTAAATTCTCATTACTTAATTCAATGATATTCAATTCAATCTTATATTCTCAAGTTTTGGCGTGCCCTTTTATCAGAGATTTATTAAAAGTTCTCACCTCGACAATTATGATTGACCTTTTATTAGTCAGTTTGTATCGTCCGTATGTTAACTTCGTATTAATTATATGACACTTTTATACATTATAGGAGCCTCTCCATAATCTTTGAGGCTTCAGTTGAAAAAAGTGTATGATTTTTTAACCATCTTTTTCGAATGGGGTTTTTATAAGATACCACATTTTTTTTACTCAGGTATGTTTAATTTAGATTTTATGTTTGTAAAATTCCTATCATTCTTCAGAAATTTGCTGAAATATTTAGTGGTAAATGACTAATATAGGGTAAGGAGGGGCAGCGCCGACCAGTTAATGGTAAATGATTTTTTGAAAATTAATAAGATGTTGAATTGATGAATTTTTTTATTTCGAGTCCTACATTATTGTATATCATATTTCTATAAGTATTAATTACAAAAAAAATCTATACCTCCTTCCTAAAACTACTACTTGCCAACCAAGCGAGTCACGCCTACCCCGAAAGAGAAATGGCTTAATGATATAATAATAATATTAATAATTAATAAAACAATTATTTGATAATTTAATCATTTATAACAAGCTGTATTTCGTCGCCTTTGCCCCACGCTGGAGGGCAAAGACGACTGCAGCTTTTTATGAATGTCAAACATCTGAAGATGGCAAAATATGATGGTTCGCTTATGTGGTGTTTTATTTACTGGAAAAGTGATCTTTAAACATATCTATCAAGAAGAATAAGTTATTTTTAATAAAAATAGTGATTGCATGTAGCATGTAGCCCAGAAGATAAGTGACTGTTCTATATTACCGATCACTTATCGATAAAACATATGGAACGTGTACCACCTAAGCACTTGTAAACTATTATTTTTGTCGGGCTTGCCCCCTATTGAGGCCTTAATTATTTACAACATTTAATATACTTTGAACTTTAATTACGTTGAATTATTATAGTTACACAATGTGATATTGCTTTATCTGTCGGAATATCAAATTTTCATACTGTAAGTATTGCCATTATTGTTGAAAACTCTTTGTTTCTGTCAGTGAATCTTCCATTTTGTCGTTGTCAAAACTGTTTTTTGCATAATTTTTCCTTTACAACGTCAATTTTAAATATTTTAATAAGTAACACTATCTTCATAATAAAATAGATTTATTTAGTGCAAAGTAGAATCAAAATTGTTGAATAATAGCGATGTTATAAGCAAAGTCGCCTTTGCCCCACCGATCAGTGCTGCCCCTCCTTACCCTAATTCATATGATGGCATTACCGAAGGGTCGACCACTCTGATTTTTCGTGTACCAGGAATATATTCCCCAGAGAATATCCGGGAATATAGAGAATATATCGGAATATTTGGGAATACAAAGAATATGAAAAATATCGGAATATGAAAAAATATGTAAGAATATGAGGGAATATTTAGGAATATGAGACAATATTTCGGAATATATTTAAATTATGTATATTAAATAAGTAATCCCTTTCTTAATTAATTCAATTATTTAATTCCATTCAAAGTCCTAAAATCAATTCATAAATATAAACTGGAATAATCTACTTATCTAGCAAAGTAGACTCCAACATTTTCTATTTTCTTTCCGATTTTCAGGTTACACTGTTACAACAAATCAAACTTTAGTATTTTAAATTTTGTTTGTTTCCCAAATTCTGGGAGACACGACTTTCCTCTACTATAATTTTCATTATTCACCTTTGACGTCACTTTTCAGTTCCTAGGCAGTAAACTGTACTATTTACTCCCTAGGGAGTAAAAAGTAGTCTTTTAGCCAAGCTTCATAGGCGTCGAAAAAGGCTGAAATCATCCATGTTTCATAAAAATGAACTTTGGTCTCGAAAATTCAACTTTTCGTGTCAGAAATTCAAATATATTACAAAGCCCCCCCCCCCCCCACCTGTTTTCAGTGTAACTTAATATGCGGAGGAGCCTACGTAGTATGCATAATTCAAAATTGTACCATCATTTTAGACACTCGATAACTCTTTCGAAATATGTTAAGGAAGAAATTGCTGATTGAACTTAGAACTTTTTTGTTCCTGGATAGCTGAGCAGCGCCACTCCTGGGCCAAAACAGACTTTTCAAACAAGACGGTTTGGATAAAGTCTATATGCCCATTTTTTTCTGTGTTCATTACTATGATACCTAAAATCTAAAGACTCTTAGAAAGAGGCTCTATATGTTAAACATTATTCGGTAAACGAATCCCTTTGAAATGTTTAAAAATAGGTGAACAAAGTTTTTAGGAATTTCAATAATCTTAAGGTTCTAGTAAAACTAAAGTTATGGCCTCATGAATAAAATCTTATTTTTATGGAAGTTATATAGACGTTTACTTTCTTTTGAAGTTTATATCTTCTGCTTCAATTTTTATTCTTTTGAGTACATTTTTTCACGACGAATGAAGTAGCAGGAAGAATCTTCAAAAGAAACTTTACATCTAGATAAGTTTCATAAAAGGTCTTATTCAGGAGGCCATAACTGCAGTTCTACTAAAGCTCAAGCATTTTTAACAAACAAAACTAAATTTTTTCATATTTTTTTCATCTATTTTTAAACATTTTAAAGGGGTTTGGTTAACGCAAGATGTTTAAGATATAGAGAGCCTTTTTTTAGGTGCCAAAATAAATACTAAATATTTTATGACAATCATTTACCACTCCAGTGTTATTTTTACAAAACTATACATAATAACCTCCGTAAAAAATTGAGTTTTTGTCAAAACGTCTTCGACGATTTTTTCTTCATTTTTATATCAAAAAGATCGCAAGATATCACATTAATGAGAACAAAAAAAATCCAGGAGGTGCAGAACCTTTTGGGTTGAGTTCCATCGAAGTCCATCATGAGCAAGTATACCCCGTTTAATGTTACTGATAATTAAGTAATAATCTTCATTTGTGAGGACAATTTTAGTGCATTATGACCAATGATAAGTGCGCTTTTTCACAAAGAAAAAGAGGAGGCTTTCTTTGCCGGAGTGCTGTCAACTTTCAAATCTTTAGATTCTAGACAAGGGACATGATTAGGTTCTTGAAGAGGGTAGATAAAGAAAGAGGGGATGTGAGACGAGTGAAAGAGAGACACAAGGGGTGTACGATTAACGGGACTTTCTATACCTTTTCTTGCGCTCCCACGATTTAGAATTGGGAGCTTCGTCGTAAATGCGCTGAATAACGGGACTTTCCTTAGAAGAATAGAATAGCCACCGAAAAAAACAGACCAGTAGTGGTAATGAACCTGAAACTGGAATCGTATTTCTTTTCGACAACCGGTATTACCCACCATAAAGATTAAGTGCTGATATATATTTTTTTATGATTGTGCATCGCAAATCTATTCTAGGCTGAAGACAAAAAGAGGTGATTAAATCAGTATTTTCTTTTTTTAAAGATTTAATTAAGAAGCAACCACAATTTCACGTGAAGCTATTTTCATTTTTTAGTGATTATTGACTGGACACAATTCCTCTTGCCACAATTTGTGATATATTGGTGACCCCACCCAACCTAAAAAATTTCATGTGAGACTGAAGCTCCTATTTTTAAATAAAAAATATAAATGTAATTTTACATAACCGTCAATCGAACAATAAATAATGAGTGAAAACTATTTGATTATAGCGAGATGACACTTTTAATTAAACTCTTAAGGGATTTTTTTCATTTGATAACATTCATATAATTTAAAGATTAACTAAGGCAAAACATTCACTTAAGTAATTAGGGGTCGTCCATAAACTCTTTTTCCCTTTTTTAAAGAAATCTGATTTTTTCCCCTGCTTTTAAGAAAATTCCCCTTTGTCTAATTTTTTTGGCTTTTATTTGAAGAAGCGATAGACCCTGGATACTAATGGGCCTGACTGGAGACCTTCAAGTAATGACTTTGTGAAGCTCTTTGTTTGGAGTGCTTGCTAGAGAGATTGATCAGCGACCTGGGTCGGAGCAGTGTTGCGGAACAAACGTGATATTTAAATAAATAATACGGAAATTCTAGAATAATCTAAAAATATCCCCCCCCCCCTTATAACGCCTCGTACAATTCCTTTCCTCACTTTCCTCGCATGAATTCCCTGATCCCCTGCTAGCACCAAGTGAGTCACGCCTACCCCGAAAGGAATTTGTCTTAATGGTAGAATCCATTAAGAAAATCCAATTATTCTTGGTAAAAAGTACGTTTTTTCTAGTTAAAAATTCATTTTTGTTGGTTAAAAATACATGTGCTTGATTGAAAATTAATCTGCTTTGGTTGAGGATTCAACTATTTTGTTGAAAATTTTTCTTTTCTGATTAAGTTTTACTGCTTTTGATTAAAAATTAAAATAATTTTTTGTTGAAATATTAACTATTACATGTTTCATTGCGATTTGATTTTTGTTGTTGAAAAATCTTATACTTGGTTTAAAATGGAACTACTTTGTGAAAAAATACTTGTTTTGTTTGGAAATTCAACAGTTTGGTAGAAAATTAAACTATTTGGTTAAAAATTACCTTTTTTTTAAACTTCATATTTTTGGTTGAAAATTATATTACTTTGGTAGAAAATTAAGCCTTTGGTAAAAAATTAAACTATTTATTTCAAAATTTAACTATTCTGTTGGAAATTCGTTTTTTCTTTGTTAAAAATTAATTGTTTTATCTGTTTTAAGAAAACCGGATTTCACTTATGGATATATGAATTTCTTTTGAGAAATTAATGGGATTCAACTAATTTGTTAACAATTTGTTTCAGTTGAATTCAACTAGTTGAAAGCTAGTTTTGTTGTTGTTAAAAATTAGATTTTTAAACTGAAAATTTAACGATTCCGTTTTTTATTGAAAATTTTTTATTTTTAGTTGACACTCCAACTATATCGTTAAAAATTCATCTTTCTTGCTATTGATAATTAACTTTCTGGATGAAAATTCTTCTTTTCCGGTTTGAAAGTCAACTGTTCTAAAAAAATTCGACTGTTTAGCTTGGAAACTGAAGAAAAATTTAGATATTTTGTAGAATGTTTAATTATTCTGTTAAAAATTTAATTATTTTGTTGAAAATTTAACAATCTTGTTAAAATCATTTGTTTTGGTTGAAAATTCATCCCTTTTGGCTGAAAATGAACTTTCTTGTCGAAAATTCAACATTTCGGTATGAAGATTCAACTGTCTTATAAAAAGTTGGTTTTTTTGGCTTCAAAATTCAACTGTTTGGTTGAAAATGTAACCTCTAATTTTTTTACGATAATATTGATCTTTAATGTATCGACACGAATTTAAATTTTATTTTTTGATTAGATGAGTGTCACGTGTTTCTGTCTTACCGAAAATCTTCTTTCTATAAAATCAGAGCCCACAAAATTGTCAATCGGTGTGTTATGTTGCAATGAACAACTTTTTAACTTATAGTAATGTTATATTCTTAATAAAAAAAAGTGTTGCCATATAAACAATGTAACCTTTTTGTGAAACTTTCTAAGTCTTCATTGTTTGATTAAGAATGATGATCTTAGTCTCGAATACGCGAACAATCACGTCAAGTACATCACTGTTATATTCCGAATACAAAAAAAAAACTTTAATAAACTAGGTAAATAATTTAGTTTACAAATTTTAAAACGTTAATAATAGGTTATGGTAGGTCATGAAAGGTTCTTCAATTGCGCATTCGATGCCTCTCAAAGACGCGAACAAATATATCATACTATTGTATTTCCAATATTAGAAAAGTTTTCTTTATATTGAAAAGATAAACAATATATTTCGAAATTTATAAGTCGGTATTGCTAAATCATAAGAGGTCATGGAAGCTTCGTCAACAGGTCATTCGGCGGGTCTCGAAGACGCGAACAAACATCTCAGATACAGTACTGTAGTATTCCTAATACAAATAAAAGTTTTTCTCATATTCACAGAATACACCCATTTTTGTATGCTTCCTAAATCGGTACGGAAGGGTCACAGGAGATTCAACAACAGTTTGACCGATGTATGTCGAAGATGCAAAAAACTACGCTAAATATATAGTATCGTATTTTGAATATCAAAAAAGTTTTTCTTATGTAAACAGAATTAACCATTTTCTTGAAACTTTATAAATCTTAACTGGTGGGTCATAAAAAGTTTAACAATAGTTCGATCGATTGATCTCGAGGACGCGAACAAATACACTACATTGAGTATTGTTCTATTTTTAATATCCAAAAAGTTTTTCTCAAATAAACAGAATAAACATTTTTTTAAACTTCTTGAATTGGTATTCGGTACTGGCAGGTCGTAAAAGTTTCAACAATAGGTTGATCGATGTGTCTCGAAGACGCGAACAAATACATTAGATATTGTATTGTGTTTAAAATATAGAAAAACATTCTCTCATGTCTTCAAATTATGATTGTAGCTTATTTTTGAAAGAAAAATTCTTTAAAATTTCGAATGTCATCTGGTTTTGAGTACAAGAATCTTTTTCACTTGTCATTTTCTCAATGGCAGGAAATGATGGCCAATTTTATGGAGCTTCCTTCACGAAAGAGTTTTGGCCGATGGAGCATGCTACAACGCTCTTCTGAGGTCCATCATTATAGACTGTGACTCAGGAGGAAACCAGTTTTTCGCCATATTCGACACATTTTTATTTTCTTTTGTACCACGCTGTACATGACTCTACACGAAAGTTGGAAGTTACCAATCATTAACCCGAAAAGAAATTCCTGATTAAAATGTGATATGCTTCATTATTAAATAATCAAATTAAAATTGCTTTTGAATAGAAAATTCGTCCTCTTATATTGAAAATTCATCTTTTTTGGTAGAAAAGTCATCTTTCTTGGTTGAAAATTAACGTTTTTGTTCAAATTTCAACTCTTCTGATTACAAATTCAACTATCCTTTAAAAAATTCGTGAGCTTGGCTTCAAAAATCCAACTATTTGATGAAAAATGAAATTCTTTTTTTAACAAGTTTAGTTTTTTTTTGCTGAATACTTCGACCATTTGGTTAAAATTCATCTGAGTAGGTGTAATTTGATAATTCAACTATTTCGACAAAAATTAAACTATTTAATTGAAAATTTACTTATTTTGTTGAAAATGTAACTATTTTGTTAAAAAGTAATTTTTTTTTGTAAATAATTCCACTGTTTTTTTTTTAATTTTCGTCTATTTAGATAGAAAATTCGTCCTTTTGGATTGAAAATTCATCGTTTTTGGTGGAAACGTCATTTTTCTTGGTTGAAAATAAACTTTTTGGTTTAAAATTCTATTTTTTGGTTAGAAATTCAACTCTTAGGTGAAAAATTTAATCATTTGGTTGAAAATTACACTATATTGTAAAAAGTAATCCTTTTTGGTCTAAAATTCAACTGGTTTTGTTAAAAAGCTGTCTTTTTTTATAGAACATTCATCCTTTTTGGTAGAAATGTCATTCTGCTTGGTTGAAATTGAAAACGAAGTTTTTTGTTGAAAATTTAACTTTTTTATGAAAATTTCTTCAGTTTGGCTTGAAAATTCTAATATTTGGTTAAACATTCAATTATTTTGTTGCAAATTTACTTATTCTGTTTTAAATTGAACTATTTGGTTAAAAAGAAATATTTTTTGATAGAAAATCCAAACTTTTTAAAAATATTTGTCCATAGAAAATTTATTTTTTTGAATTGAAAATTCATCTCTTTTGCTTGAAAAGTCAGTTTTCTTGGTTGAAAATAAAATCTTTTGTTCAAAATTTAACTACTTACCAATGTAATTATTTTGTTGATAATTCAGCTATTTTATTAAAGTTTAATATTTTTCGGTCAAAAACTAAAGTGTTATGTTTCATCTTTTTTTATGGAAAATTTGAAAATTCCTTTTTTCTTGATTAAAAATTCATCTTTCGTGATTGAAGTTTAATCTTTTTGTTGATATTTCAACTTTAATTTAAATAATTCGTGTTTCTAGTTTGAAAATTCAACTATTTGGTTGAAATGTCAACTATTCTTTTTAAAAGACGTGTCTTTTTCTTGAAAGTTCAACTATATATTTGAAAATTTAGCGTTTTTGATTTAATAAACAGTTCTTTATTTAAAACTAAAATCTTTTTGTGTTGAAATATCAACTATTATATTTTTTGTTGCAAATTCATCTTTTTTGGTTTAAAATTTAACTACTAGGTTAAAAGTTGAACTCCATCGTTAAACATTCATTTTTTTTTTGTGGAAAATTTATCTCTTTTGGTAGAAAATATATTTCTTTTTTGTTGAAAATGTAAGTATTTTTTCTGAAATTCGTTTTTTTTTTTGAAAATTCATTTTCTTAACTAAAAATTCAACTTTTGGAATTATTGAGAATGTGTCTATGTTGTTTGAATTCAACTGGTTTTTATTAAAAACTAAAACCAAATATTAAATTCTTAGTTCATAATTCACCGTTTTAATTAAAAATTTAGTTTCTTTTTAAAAGTTTAACTACGTTGTTAAAAATTCATTTTTTGCAACACTTTATGGGAAGTTTGCAGATTATGCACCAAAAAATAAACACAAAATGGCCAATTCTTGATGAAGTCAAAGTGTTGATAATTCATTTATTTTGTTGAAATTCGTCTTTTTCGTTGAAATAAACTGTTTTTGGTTTAAAATTAAAGTCTTTTTAATTGAAATATATCAACTATTATATTTTTCTTGGAAAAATGATCTTTTTGGGATTAAAAATTCGTATTGTTGATAGAAAAGTCATCTTTCTTGCTTGAATATGAACTTTTCTGTTGAAAATGTATCTTTTCGGGGTTCAAAGTCGACGCTTTTCTATTTGACTTTTTAGCTTCAAAACTCAACTCTTTGAATACCTGAAAGTTCATATTTTTTGGTCGAATTCAACTAGTTTCGATTAAAAATTTTAATCTTTTTTTGTTGAAGTATCAAATATTATGATTTTCGTTGAGTATCTTTTTTGGTTAAAAATGCAACTGTTTGATTAAACTGTCTATGAATTCAACCTCAGATGTTTTCACATTGTTTGTATTCACAATTTTGTGGTGGAAGTTTAGGAAGCACTTTGCTTTCTCATTATGATTAATGAGAAAATATATTTGCTTCCTCAAAGAGAAATAAAAAAAATACAAATAGGTCAATCAGAATGCCACGAAACAATATAAGTGTTTTCTATTCTTGTATGAACTTTGAATCATGTTAATTAAAAAAGTTTTTCTGTAAAAAACAAGTTTTCCGAATTATATAAATGGCCATAACTTCCCTACTCTTTAATAAAATATAATAATATTATAGGTCAATCGATTCGTCTCGAATGAAGAAATATTTTCTGTACTTACACCAACTTTGAATTACCATAAATTCGGCACTTTTCAATACAATGTATTATTATTATTATAGGTCAATCGATTCGTCTCGAGTCAAGGGATCTCTTATACCCTTGCATCAACTTTGAATTATGCTAATGAAAAAAGTTTAATTATAATTAAACGATTCTTTAAATAATGTAAATGACCGTAACGTCCATAACTTTTTTACTCATTCATAAAATGCATTAATATTAGATATCAATAGATTCGTTTTCAGTCAATGAATCTTTGTTTTTTGCTTCAACTTTGAATTATGCGAATGAAAAAAGTTTGAATATAAATAACCGATTCTTTAAATATTATAAGTCACCATAACTTCCTTATTCTTCAATATAATGACTTTATATTATAGGTCAATCGATTTGTCTCGAATAAACTAATCTTTCATATTCTTGCATCAACTTTGAATTATATAGGAACATTTTTACTATAAAAAGCACTTTTTTAAATTATATGAATGACCATAACTTCCGTACTTTTCAACGCAATGTATTATTATTATAGGTCAATCGATTTGTCTTGAGTCGAGGGATCTTTTATATACTTGCATTAAGTTTGAATTATGGTAATGAAAAAAGTTTATTATAAATAAACGATTTTTTAAATATTATAAATGACCATACATTTTTTACTTGTGAATGAAATGTATTATTATTATAGGTCAATCGATTCGTTTTGAGTTAAGGAATCTCTTATTTTTTGCGTCGACTTTGAATTATGCCAATGAAAAAAAGTTTAAATATAAATTACCGATTCTTGAAATATTATAAATGTCCATAGCTTCCTTTTTCTTCAATAAAATAAATTTATATTATAGGTCATTAGATTTGTCTCGAATCAACAAATCTTTTATATTCTTGCATCAACTTTGAATAATGTAAGAAAATTTTGACTATGAAACGCGATTTTTCAATTAATATAAATGACCATAACTTTCTTATTTTTTATTGAAATGTATTATTATTATTATTATAGGTCAATCGATTCGTTTTGAGTCGACTCTATAAGACTATAATAGAGTCTATATAGAGGTAATAAATATTTTTTTTAATCATTCGGTCTATTTCGAGATATTAGTGGTGAAAGTAAGCCATACAAATTTCATCAATTTCCACACACACAGATCCACAAACACATATTCGGAAAATTGTTCAAAACAATGTATTAGACATTCTTAATTGAGAAAGGTTCTATTAAACGAATCTGAGCTAGATCGACCATTTAGAAGTATGTTTTTCTTGCTTTCAGAGATTCAAGAAGAACAATTTTACCTTGTTTATATGAGAAAAACTTATATGATATTCAAAATACAACAATACGATATCCAGCGTATTTGTTCGCGTCTCTGAGCCGCATCGATCGACCTATTGTTGAAACTTTTATGACCGAACAGTACCGACCTATGATATTTAAAAGAAAATGGGTGTATTCTGTTTATATAAGAAAAACTTTCTTCATATTAGGAGTACTACAATACTGTATCTAACATGTTTGTTTGCATCATCGAGACACGTCGAATGGCCTATTGACGAACCTTCTATAGCCTCTTATGATCTAGCTATACCGATTTATAAATTGAACAAATATGTTGTTTACCTTGTAGATATAAGGAAAACTTTTTTAATACTGGGAATACAAGTATGATGCATATTATATATTTGTTCGCGTCTTCAAGACGCATCGATTGCCAAAATTAGGAACTTTTCATGATCTTCCACAACCTGCCAATATCGTTTTTAAATTTTTCACCCAAACTAGTTATCTTGTTTATAAAAGGATTTTTTTTTATTTTAAATAAAACAGTACTGCATTTGATATAATTGTTCGCGTCTTCGAGACGGGTGGATTGATCTTTTGACGAACTTTCAAAGACCATTATTGATTAATCAATAGCTACTCAGAAAATTTTAAGAAAAGTTACATTGTTTCTATGATTTTAATTTGAAATATAAGACTACCGTAGGTTAAAAAATTTTTCATTGTAACATAACACATCAATTGACATTTTGGTGTGCCCTCTGATTTTTTCAAAACAAAATTTTCGGAAAGACAGAAACATAAGCTTGAAAAATATTGAAAGTGTCCATTTTTTCTTTTGTTAGGGACCCCCCCCCTCCCCTCTATGAGAAAGCAAATTTATTTGATCCTTATGAGAAAGCAAAATGCTCACAAAATGAGAACAAATAAATACACCCATAGTGAATACGTCCATAGTACTTCGCAGCCGTATTATTCCTCTATTTTCGTGGAAAATCACCCTATATCTCCTCTTTTCAGATCACTTTGGGCTGTAGAGTCTGTGATATTATCATCAATTACTAATGAATTTCTCGACTGATAGTCGAGATAGTTCACTAATAGTCGACCCTAAAAAAGCAGAAAAAAAAGGTCCATATAGTGTCAGATATTTGGGTCTCGCCAAAGTGGTATATCTAGGGACGTATCAATGTCTTTATTAATGAACAGATCCCACTGGGACCGACGGCTTCAGTCGGGGAAAAGCAGTCGGACTGGTCTGGAAATTTGAATCGGTGCTGATTGGCGTGAATTCGCGCTGTTTGCTTTGGTCCTCTTCGAAAACTTGGTCTCGACTCACGATGAATAGACGTTTCCAGGAAGCCCTCTTCTCTCTCTTTACCACCCTCGAGCTTATATGTTAGCTCCAGAATCTCTGCATAGATCTCTTCTTCTCCCTCTTTGCCTCTCCAGTTTCACTGCACTATTTTCATCCAACTCTGCCACACGAGAAGAAAAAATGCACGCTGCTGGAACATAATGTGTGAAACTAGCAAATCCTGGAGATCCTGGTTTATATCCTGGGTAAACGAAAGAAGGATGTGTTCAGAGGGCGGGAATGCTACGCTTTGCAATTTATAGATTCTAGAGTTCTAGAAGCTGGTCTGAAAATATCAAGTGAATAGTAAAGCTTTCAATGCGGTTCAAAAGAGATGGTATTATTTTCAGTTGAGTAATCAGAGCGAATTTTAGATCTTCCAAAAGGGATAAGTTCATAGTTTCGAAAAATGTGAAATAGAAATTTATTTTTCTTAAATAAAATATGATTCAGCAAAATTTTCTCAAGGGGCTCATTGTACTGGGAAAAATATTCTTAGAAAAGTAATTTCAAACCTTTCTTTTTCTTAAAGAGTTGTAGTCGAAAGATGTCACTACATTGTTATCTAAAACCTGATTGGTTGCGACTCTTAACACTTTGATACCATACTATAACTTGTAAACTTTTTCAAACTTTTGCAGAAATTGGAAAAATGAAGTTCTGCACAAAAACTCAGATTATCTTATTTTACGAAGTGTATACACTGACGGTAACGGTGAAAAATTATCGTTACCGATAATGAAAAATTGCCGATAACAATAATAAGATATCTGCGGAAATTTTGCATAATTCAAGTTTTATTTTTAAATAATAATTTTAGATTTTGAAAATTTCAAAATATGTCGAAAAAGATTCTGGAGGATTAAAGACGATTTTTAAAATCTTCAGAAAATTTCAAACTATAATGTACATTTTTGAAGATTTCGAGAGAAGAACCTCTTAAAAATTGTGAAAGATTCGAAGAGAATAAAAAAAAATCTTAAAATTCCTGGGAGCATTTCAAATGATTTTTTTATTTTGTAAAATAAATTTAAAGAGAAAATTCAAAAAGATATCAAAACATTTCAAAACCAAAATTTTTCAATTTTCCAAGATTACAACATTTTAGAAAACACCCTATTAAGTTTAAGAGGTCTTTAGAAGTTTAAAAAAATCCAAAAATAATTTATACTTTGAAAAGATTTCAAAAAGTTCAAAATAAAATGTAAATTTTTGATGATTTCGAAAAAAAATGTAGAAACTTTTTTATAAATTTACTGTCTGTCCAAAAAGTTTAGGCAGCTCGATTTTTGTGCAGATTTTCATGAAGATCGCAGCAAAAAAAAATTTCTAAAAATATGAGACAACATTAGTGTTGCAGGTGAAGGTTTTGCCAATACTGATACCAAGTTTCAAATTTTTCAGATGATTAGCTATTATTTCCAGGCGAGTACATTTTATTAAAGAGTGAGGAAGTTATTGTCATTTATATTATATTTAAAATCGATTTTTATAGTAAACATTTTTTCATTCTCATAATTTAAAGTTGATGTGAAAATAGAAAAGATTTGTTGATTCAAGACGAATCGATTGATATTGAAACATTTGATTGAAGACTAAGGAAGCTATGGTAATGCATAATATTTGAAAACACGGTTTTTTATAGAAAAACTTTTTTCACTAAAATAATTCAAAATTGATGCAAGAACGGAAAAGATTCCTTGATTCGAGGTAAATCGATTGATCTATAATATTGATACACTTCATTGAAGGTTAAGGAAGTTATGCTCATTTATAATATTCGAAACATCTGTTTTAAACAGAAAAACTTTTTTCATCGATATAATTCAAAGTTGACGAATGAATAGAAAAGTATTTTTGATCATAAATTTTCAAATAGAATAATTTTGACACTTTTTGTAAAGAAATTATAAAGCTGGGAAAGGGATAGGATGCGACAAAACTTTTCCCTTCCCGTTTTCAGCTCGAAATATTATAATTTCGAATACAAAATTTGATTTGCCTGATTTGTCATTATATTTGATAAAT
Source organism: Andricus grossulariae (assembly GCA_011634705.1). Taxonomy (NCBI): domain Eukaryota; kingdom Metazoa; phylum Arthropoda; class Insecta; order Hymenoptera; family Cynipidae; genus Andricus; species Andricus grossulariae. The sequence continues at coordinate 177,539,238 of JAABKJ010007545.1, forward strand.
TGTGTCTATTATTTTGTAATTTTGTATTTTTTGTAAATTTATATTTTTAAGTTTATAGAAATGAAAACTTTACTTTGTTTATTATTTAAAAAATCACTAATGCTTCCTCTATGAGAAAGCAAATAAATTTGCTAACGGGAAGCAAAGTGCTCGTCAAATGAGCAACATATAGATATAAATACAAATAATGTGGAAACACACGAAATCGAATTCACAGATAGTTTATATTTATTTTTAATTTTTCTCCAAAATGGCTAGTTATACAGAAAAATCAAACATAAAAGGTGTCATTTTTCTAGATCTTCAACTTTTGCATACAAGTTTTTTCAATACTTTAATATTGACAAAAAAAAATTAATGTTGGAATATTTCATACCAAAACAAGCAAATTTTATATACGTAATCATGGGGAAAATAGGGGGAAAAGGAAAAGGGGAATAGGGGACTGTGATCACTGATAATGAAATCGCGAGTCGAACGCATCTGGCGTCACGCAAGGTCGGTGAAAGGCACTAAATTGTGAATTGCATTTTTTTGTCTGTTAGAGAACAACGATCGATAGCAGTATTGCACAATGATATTTGCAAATAAAGATAATTCTGAACTCTCCAACGACTAAATCGATACCAAAATTAAATTTCTCTATATGGGCCTTTCGCGAGAGAGGTACTAAATAACTGTGCAAAGTTTTCGTTCGAAATTGTTTAAATTTTTAAAGATATGTGCATTAACAATTTTGAGCTATTTGTTTTGTTTTTATCATAACTCAGTTCATAATAACCATAGAGTCAAATGTTCCAGACAGTTTTGTATCGTAACTTATTAAAATTTCAGGGAAAAAATTCAAAACTTTAATTCTTTAATTTGTTCATTTCAAACACAAAATTTATTTGTCATGTAAAAACTAGTTCTTCGCGAGATATTTTTTTCAAACAAAAAAATAAAATAAAATAATAAATACGCTTTTTTACTGAAGGTTTTCGAAAAGAATCCAAGAAGCTCGTGGCGTTGGTTTTTTTTTATTTGTTTCGAAAACCGTTAGATGTACGGGAAAAAGTTATACACAATAAAATATGTTTCTTAACTAGATCTACAGTATTTGTATGACATGCATTTTAAACAAATCGACATTTAGAAGATATCGAACAAAATGGATTTTTGGCGCATAAAAATCATTATTTAAATATTCAAGATTCACCCTTTTCCCTTATTATCCGGTCAAGATAAAACATTACAGGAATAAGTGCCAGTCTAGTGTTACACCGTGCCTTCGCGGATCGAAAACTTCAAAGACGTTTTTCTCAGAAACAAAAAATAATGGCATTGTCAAAAAATTGTTACGCACTTTAAGACACATTAAAGCGTATTTATGATTTACAAATATATATATCTCGCGAACAAAAGATTTTAAAATATGATAAAAAGAGAAGAAAGTAGCTCGAAATTATTAATCAAAATATTGACAATATTAGCATATATTAAACAAAATATTATATATTGAACAATTGGCACAATGCCAGTATAATAGTCAAATGGAGTGGTTGCATGAATTTTAGATAGTATATTTTTCATATACTGAATACAATTTTGAAAATTTCAGTATATTTTGAAATTTTTTAAAATATTTCGCTTCTGAGAAAAAAATATTTAAAAAAAGTATTGAAATCCCTATTGAAACAACTTTGTGACCTTGAAACATCACATCCTCCAAAACGCTGAACCAATAAGAATAGTGGTAAGCAGTGGCTCCATTGATTAACGAAGTATCCAGATAATATAGCTGGCGAAAAACTGCGTGACCATCCACATATATTGACTTTTAGCATATGCGCACTTTACAACTCCCAGTTTTAGTGAAATTCTAAGCATTTTGAACACTTTTTGGGCATTTTTTCATACTTTTTAATCACGACTGATGTTTACTTCCGACTCTGGCTCCATCAGAATGCCTCATCCTCCCGCAAAAAATTTAAAAAATACACTTTTTAAACATTGACAAAAATTCAAACTTATCTAAAAAAAAAACTTTCCTTAAGTAATAATTAATTTTTAGTGTTCTTTTAATTTCACTAGGGGGAAAATATATTTGAAAATATACAATAACCTCATTATATAATTTTATATAAATTTCGAATATACTCAACACATTGTATAGCTCCATGAATTTCTGTCATAAACTATAAAAAAACTCCTGTAAAAAACGCTTGTAAATATTCCTCATCACTATTCTTCCAAGGACTTTAAATAATTTTCATCTCTTGTTTTTGACTTTCACTTCGAAATAATAAAAAGCCTGACTAAAAATTAATTTTTTAAAGTGAAGATTTAATTATTCGGTTAAAATTTCAACAATTTGATGGAAAATTCAACAATTTGGTAGAAAATTCAACAATTTGGTAGAAACTTGAACGATTTTGTAGAAAACTCAAAATTTTGTAGAAAATTCAACTGGGTTGTAGAAAAGTGAACTGTTTTGTAGAAAAAAGATTTTTTTCTGCTGAAAATAATTTTTTTTTTCAATGAAAATTTAACTATTCTATTTTTGGTTAATAATTGATATTCTTTGATTTCAAAATTCAGCTACTTGGTTGAAAATTTATGTAGTTCGTTAAATAATTCGCTTTTTTCCTGTTGTTAAAAAATATTGTTGTTTAGTGAACATTTAATTATCTGGTTGAAAATTCAGCAATAATTTGATAGAAAATTCAAGAATTTGGTAGTAAATTGAACAATTTTTTTAGACAATTCAACTTATGTAGAAAATATCACTGTTTTTTAGAAAATTTAACGGTTTTGTAGAAAATTCAACTATTTTGTAGAAAATTCATCCTTTTTGGTAGAAAATTATTCTTTTTTTGGTTGAAAATTATTCTTTTTTCTTGAAAATTTATATTTTCGGTTCAGAATTGAACTATTCTGGTGAAAAATTCACCCATTTTGTTGAAATTATTTTTTTTTATGTTTTGGGAATGCGTATGTTTTTGTTGAAAATTCTACTTTTTGGTTGAAAATTTATGTATTTTGTTAAAAAAATTTCTTTTTTGCTAGAAAATTAATCTTTTTGCATGAAAATTCGTTTTTTGTTCGAAAATTAATCTTCTTGAATAAAAATTAATCATTTTGGTGGAAAATTAAACTATTTAGTTGGAAATTCGTTTTTTTTTGTCCAGTAATTTTTTCATCAAAGTTTCTATCTGAAAACTCAACTATTACATTTTTGGTTGAAACTTTGATTGAAACTTTTTGGTTGAAAATTAAACTATTAGGTTGAAAATTTAACTTGCTTTGGAAAATTTGTCTTTTTTGGCTTTCAAATTAAATTATGTTGTTGAAAATTCATGTATTTTGTTCAAAATTAGTCTTTTTGGTAGGAAAATTAATCTTCTTTTTTGAAAATTCATCTTTTTGATTGAAAATTTAACAACTTTGTGGAAAATTCTTGTTTTTTTTTTGTTAAAAATTATATTTTGAATCTGAAAATTAAACTATTACATTCTTGGTTGAAACTTCATCCTGTGTATTGTATAAGTTGAAAATTCAACTATTTGGTGAAAAAGTTAATAAACTTTGTTGAAAAGTCGTCTTTTTTTAGTAGAAAATTAATCTTGTTTGTTAAAAACTCAACTTTTTGGTTGAAAATTCAACTATTTGGTAGGAAATTCATATATTTTGTTAAAAAGTTTTTTTTTTCTAGAAAATTATTCTTATTTGTTGAAAGTTCAGATTTTTTTTTGAGAATTTAACTATTTCGTTAGAAGTTCATCTTTCTTAGTTGAAAATTACCTTTTTTCATGAAAATTCCGTCTTCTAAAATATTTGTCTTTTGGATTGAAAATTCATCTTTTTTATGATAAAAAAATCATTTTTTCTTAGTTGAAAATTCATCTTCCTTGGTAGAAAAATAACTTTTTTGTTAAAAATGTAACTGTTTTTTGAAAAAATCGTCTTTTTTGCTTGAAAATTTTACTATTTGGTTCTTAATACTACTGTTTGGTTGAAAATTATTATTATGATTTTTTGTTTGAAAATTCATCTCTTAGGTTAAAAAATCTTTTTTGGTTGCAAATTTAACTATATTGTTAAAAAAACCATATATTTCGTCTCGAAATCTTTATTATAATAACAACGAAGATAACGAATTAACTTTCGAGCCTTCTATGTCGTAAATTTATTCGTTTAATCAATTAGAACAATCACGTGTACTGAAGTATTATTTACCAAATTTTTTATAAAATAAATGTTGTTGACAGACAGAGAAAATCCGAAAGTTTTAACATGCCCAACATCCTTCGAAGTACGATTGGAACCAGGAGAAAATGGTCGGATAGTTTTTTGGCAGGAACCCACATTCGAAGATAATGTCGAAATAGACCAAATTTACAAATCCAGAGTAAGTCATATTTTATTATTATTTATATTGTTATAGTATCAGAAAAAATTCAATTTTTTGAAAAAATTTTCAGACTTTATTAAAACATAATTGTAACTCGTTATAAGGAGCTTTAATCCGGATTTTGCTTTATTAAAAGCTTCGTTAATTACGAAAGTTAAGAATCTTGCAATTATCCTGGTTTCCGAATATCTGAAATTAATGGTTAATTGCCACCACTTGACCTGTTTTATTTTCCCAAATTAGAATCTTTATCCAATATGGCGGACGAGTTTTCAAAAAATTATTGGATTTTCATAAAACTTGGCATCTGGGACTTTTCGGCGTTGTTAATTTCAAAAGTTGAGTTCAAATAAAAAAATTTGATTTCAAGTTGGCTGTGAAAAGTGTAATTTAGTATAAAAGTTGCGTCTTTGATGATTCACCAGTTTGATTCGCCATATTGGATCCTCCATTATGAATTTCTGAAAACCGTCTTCAGATTTGTAATCAGCAACTCCAAGAACACCAGAGTAACAAGTTCGTTTCTCTTTTTAATGTTAGGAAGTAGAAATCCAGAGACGTTATTAGTTATTAATTATTAATGCAAAGTAATATAATTAAACATTTATTTTCTTCTCAATATTTATCAATAAAATTTTAGGAGAACCGCCGATAAATTGAACAACTGATCCTCTCAAGTTGAACGGAGAGGGAGAGATGGGAAGGGGGGAGGGGGAGAAGGAGAGTGGTAGAGGGAGAGCGGTAGAGGGAAAGTGGTAGAGGGAGAGCGGTAAAGGTAGAGCGTTAGAGGAAGAGAGGTAGAGGAAGAGTGGTAGAGAGAGAGTGGTAGAGGGAGAGCGGTAGAGGGAGAGCGGTAGAGAGAGAGCGGTAGAGGGAGAGGGGGAGAGAGAATTTGGCAACGGGCATTCTAATCAGTTTTAATGGAAAGGGGAGTGCATCCGTTTACTGCAATTAACGATGGCACAATCTCGAAAGTTAATTTTCATTCCGCCTATTTTCCCAGGAACCTGGACAGCAGATGTACCCCGGTATTCACAACGTGCGCTACATCGCTTCCGATGCTGCCGGAAATCGAGCTGAATGCCATTTCTCCATACACGTCCGAGGTAAATTTATGCGACACCATTCATGCGGAGGCTATGTCAAAAGTTTCAATGCTGCTTTTATAACCAATTTTCCCCACCAGGTGGTATTTAGGACATATCCATTTTGCCTGTTTTGAAAATTGCGATTTGAGTTATGTTAGCCAAGAGATATTTGCTAATTATATTAATTCCCAAATCCTAAAAATCATTCTGGATATTAAAATTGTTAATAAGCATACTCTTTTGATGTACATTTTATTTGAAAAATATTAATTGTAACTTTTAAAGCAAATATGAAGAAAAAGGTCATTTAAATTTCCCGCCGGAATTGTTAAACCACGCTCAAACATAACCTCTTATTTTGAGCTCATTCTGGCGCGAATTTTAAAATTTGAGGCTTTATTGTTTCATCGTTGAAAATGAGATAAAGCTTCTTTGTTATTTTTCGCGTACTAAATTTCTAGCATCGGCAATAATTAGTTAGTTCAAAACCATAAATTTTGAAAGGCTTGAAATTAAAAAGCTCTAAATCTAAAGCAATACGATTTTTCATGTTTTTACACTTGGGGACAAGAAATATATATTTTTAGCTTTTAAATTTCGCGCCAGATTATTTAGATCTCATTTTGGCGCGAAATTTAAATAACAAGATATTTATTTCTGATTTAGGGGGCCGTTCATAAACCAGGATTGTATTTTGCATTTTCAGTAAAATAGTTGAATTTTCAAAAAAACAAAAATTCTACAAAACCAGATAAATTTTAAACAAATAAAATGAATTTTCAACTAAATAAAAATTCTTAACCAAAGAGTTGCATTAACAAATAAATAGTTTTTCTTCAAACAAAAGACACTAATTTTCAACAAAACCGTTGAATTTTTTCCTCCAATAGATGACTTTTACACAATAGTTGAATTTTCAACAAAATAAATAAAGTTTCAACAAAATAGTTGAATTTTTAACCACATAGCTGAATTTATAACCGAAAAAAATGAATTTTCAACCAAGAAAATTAATTTTCTGCCAAAAGACGAATTTTCAACAAAAAATGAAATCGTTAAATTTTCAGAGAAAAAAAATTAATTTTTCATTTTAGAAAACAACTCATTTTCAACAAAATACATCAAGTTTCAACCAAATGGCTGAATTTTCAACGCATAAATTATTAATTTTTAGCAAAAAATTAAATAGTTCTATTTTAAAATAAAAAATTAATTTTCAACTAAAAATAAAATAATTCTCAATCAAATAGTTAAATTTAAATAGAAAATGTGAATCTTAAGAAGAATTGATTTTTAGCACAATAGTTGAATATTCAACCGAATAGTTGAATTTTTAACTTTAAAGACTGCATTTTAAACCAAGAAGATCAATTTTGAATAAAAATACGAATTTTCAACAAAGTATATGAATTTTCAATAATTATATAGTTTGATTTTCAATTTGTGAAGGAAAATCTAAAACAAGAACGGATTAGTTAAATTTTCTGTTGAAAAAATTAATTTTTTACAAAAGAAAACGAATTTTCATCAAAATAGTTAAATTTTCAACCAAAAAGGTAAATGTTTCTCCAAGAAGATTAATTTTTCACCAAAAAAAGATGAATTTTCAACAAAATCTTTTAATTTTGAAGCAACACAAATTTTAATTTTCTACGAAATAATCAAATTTCTAAATAAATAGATTAATTTCTAACCAAATATCTAAATTTCGACCAAAATAGTTGAATTTAAAAAAAGTTAATGTACAATTAAATAGTGGAATTTTCAACTAAAATAATGAATCTTTAACCAAAAAAATTTTTTTTCACGAAGTAGTTCAACTTCAACTCAAGTAGTTGATTTTTTAATAAATTTTCAAGCAAACATCTAATAGTTGATATTTCAAACGAAAAATATTTCAATTGGAAATCAAAAACAATTGAATTCAACCAAAAAGACAAATTTTGAACAAAATAGTTGAATTTTCAACCAAAACAAATGAATTTTTAAACAAACAACTATATTTTTAACTGAAAAGAATTGATTTTAAAACAGGATGATTCAATTTCTATCATAAAAAACGAATTTTTAACAACATAAATGAATTTTCTAACAAATAGTTGAATTTTCAACTAGATACGACCAATTTTTAATTAGTAATATACATTTTTTTTAAAGCGTGGAATGGTTACATTTTGAGTTGAAAAAATAATTTCTCAACCAAAAAAAAAAGAAGATATTTCAACAAATGTGTTAAATTTTTAAACAAAGAGATGAATTTTTATCTAAAATAATAAATCTTAAAAAAATAAATTTTTAACAAAAGAGTTAAAAATTCAACTAATAATAGAATTTTTTACCAAAAAGATTATTCGATAACCAAGAATATTCGTTTTTAACAAAAAATAGATTATTTACATTTTCAATCAAAAAATTAATTTTCAAATGAAAATCAAACTAATTTTCAACAAAATAGTTAAATTTGCTATCAAAGAGTCTTGAGCAACAAAAAAAAATGAAGTTTTAGCAAAGCTGTTTAACCTTCAATTAAATAGTTGATTTTTTGACAAAAAAATATTACTTTTTACCAAAATAGTTGCATTTTCAACAAAATAATTGAATTTTCAACCAAGTAGTCGAATTTTCAGCCAAATGAGATGAATTTCAAAACAAAAAATATGATATACTTGAATAAAAACTTTTAGCCAAAAAGTAGTTTAATTAAAGGAATCTGTATTGTCATTAGAGAATAACAGGAAATTTTTAACGTCTTTTCCAGACTAGATGGAATTATGAATTAAAAATCATTTTTAATTAACTTTTTTCTGAAAAAAAGATCTTCTCATTTCACTCCACTGGGATTCGAACCACAGAACTTCTTATTTCTGGTCAGGTGCTTTTCCCATCAAGCTACTAGAGAGATCGAGAAAAGAAACTTTGTTTAAAAAAATATACGCATTATTATGCTAGATGGTTCAAGTCAAATTTTTAAAGGAATTTGTATTATCATTAGAGAATAACAGAAAATTTTCAACGTCTTTTCCAAACTAGATGGATTAATGAATTGAAAATCATTTTTCATTCATTTTTTTTCGGAAAAAAAGATCTTCGATCACTCCGCTGTAATTCGAAACACAGAACTTCTAACTTCCAGTCAGGTGCTTTTCCCATTTAACTGCTAAAAAGATCGAGAGAAGAAACTTTATTTCAGAAAGTATACGCATTATTATGCTAGATGGTACAGTCAAATTTTTGAATGGATCTGTATTATTATTAGAGGATAACAAGAAATTTTGTACGTCATTTTCAGACTAGATGGAATTATGAATCGAAAATAATTTTCAATTAATTTTTTTTCTGAAAAAAAAAAGATCTTCTGTCACTCCGCTGGGATTCGAAACACAAAACTTCTGATTTCCGGTCAGGTGCTTTTCCCATTAAGCTACTAGAGAGATCGAGAGAAGAAAATTTATTTCAGAAAATATACGCATTATTATGCTAGATGGTACAGTCAAATTTTTGAAGGAATCTGTATTATCATCAGAGAATGAGAGAAAGCTTTTCACGTCTTTTTTAGACTATATGGAGTTATGAATTAGAAATCATTTTTCATTTATTTTTTGTTCTGAAAAAAGATCTTTTCCCTTCACTCCACTGGGATTCGAACCACAGAGCTTCTGATTTCCGGTCAGGTGCTTTTCTCATTAGGCTGCTAGAGAGATCGAGAAAAGAAACTTTATTTCAGAAAATATACGCATTATTATGCTAAATGGTACAATCAAATTTTTAAAGGAATCTGTATTATCATCAGAGAATAACAAAAAATTGTCAACGTATTTTTCAGACTAGATGGAGTTACATATTATAAATCATTTTCAATTAATTTTTTTTTTCTGAAAAAAAGATCTTGTACCTTCACTCCACTGGGATTCAAACCACGGAACTTCTGATTTCCGGTCAGGTGCTTTTCCCATTAAACTACTAGAGAGATCGAGAGATGAAACTTTATTTCAGAAAATATAAGCACTATTATGCTAGATGGTTTAAATCAAATTTTTCAAGGGATCTGTATTATCATTAGAGAATAAGAGAAAATATGTAACGTCTTTTCCAGATTAGATGGAATTATGAAATAAAAATCTCAGCGAATCCCAGTGGAGTGAAAGGAGAAGATCTTATTTCCAGAAAAAAAATTAATTAAAAATTATTTTTAAATCATAATTCCATCTAGTCTGGAAAAGACGTTAACATTTTTCTGTTGTCCTCTAATGATAATACAGATTCCTGTAAAAATTTGATTTGTACCGTCTACCATAATAATGCGTATATTTTCTGAAATAATTTTTGTTTTCTCGATATCTCTAGTAGCTCAATGGAAAAAGCACCTGACCAGAAATCAGAAGTTCTGTGGTTCGAATCTCAGTGGAGTGAAAGGAGAAGATCTTTCTTTCAGAAAAAAATTAATTAACAATGATTTCTAAATCATAATTCTATCTAGTCTGAAAAAGACGTTAACATTTTTCTGTTATTCTCTAATGATAATACAAATTCCTGTAAAAATTTGATTGGTACCATCTAGCATAATAATGCGTATATTATAATATTATAATCCCCTAATGTTCACAACAGTTCCACCCTTCCAGATGAGGCCCTTTAAATTTTGAAATTTAAGAATATGCTCAAATTTAAATAAAAAATGAATACAAAATTCTAAACAAAAAAAATATATTTTTTTCAGATGCTGAACATCATCAAGATCCAGAGGTAAGCTGAATGTCGTTATACTAGATAGACATAAATCCCCCTGGTCAATCTAACAGCAGCAAGCACAGCTTTACTCCTGAAGTCGTTTTTATTTTTCATCGTTCTGCTTACGGCTTTCCTTCCGTCCTTTGCTGAGTCACGTAGCTATACTTTTCTTATAAGAAAAAAAAAGTGAAAAGAGAAAAGTAACACAAAGAAGATCTTTTCATGAAAAGGGGAAAGGGGAAAGTTGTTCGAATACAAGTCTGATTGTTTCGAGAAAAGTGGATTAAAGCAAGAGAAAAGCTTCCATGAGGCATCAATGGAAAGTTCTTGTGTACTTTTTCCTCCTAGGATCTTTCATAATTTTTTTTTTAGATTTTCATTAATTTGCTTATTGCTTATTTTTTCTGTTAAATTATAAAGAATTAAGTATGAACAGTAGGGTGGCTTGAAATTTTTTGTTCATGAATTTTCATTCATATCGCCCGGAAATTTGTTCTAATCCACACAAAAAATCATTTTTTTTTTAACAAAAAAATTATATTTAGAAGCCCCATGAAGTTTAAGACGTATTTTCCATGAAAAAAAAGACGTTTTTGTACATTTCATTCAGAATCGTCAATATTAGCTGAATCGAGTTGAAACTAAAAATTTCTCTTCACAAATATAGAATACGAATGAAATATTACTTTTCAAATATCACCCCCATAGGTTTGTTTTATGGGGTCCCGAAATACCATAAGTGAAAAAATGAGTTTTGCAAGTTTTTTGCGCTAATTATGATTTTTTGCGGTTTTTTTTACTTACATTTGTTCCAATACATAAAATACCACTTTATACTGATAATTAGATCTTTAAATAAATTCTTTAAATAATTTATTATTGTTTTCAGCAATTTTCTCTTAGAATAGAGTTAGAAAGTTGCGGTTATTTCCAAAAATATCCACTTTTTGTTCAATTTTCAATTAGAATTAATTAATTAATGTTAAAAACCTTATTTTTGGAACAATTATTTATTATTGATAATAATATTATTTTAGAATAATGCTTGAAAATTGATTTTTTTTTAATTTTTTACTTTATGTCCAATTTCCAATTAGAGTGAGTCAAATAATTGATTAAAGTTGAAAAAATTGATTGTTTAAACAATGTATTATTATTGTTAATGATATTTCATTTGAATAATGCTAGAAAGTTGCCGTTTTTTCTGAAATTTTCAACTATTTGCTTACTTTTTACTTGGAGTGAGTTAATAATCAACTCAATTTAGCAGAAATAATTATTTAAACAAATTGTTATTGTTCATAACTATCTTATTCTTTATTGATGCTAGATAATTGCAGTTTCTTTTGAAATTTTTGACTTTTCACCCTCTTTTTACTTGGTAAAGTAATAAATAATGCATGTTGACATTGTTTTTAAACGAATTTATTAATGATGTATTGCTTTAGTGAATTATTTATGCTTTTTTTCAAATTTCAAAAAAAAATATTAAAACAAAAAAGCTGTCTCAAACACGAAAAAAAAAACTTGTAATCAAATATCTGTTTTATTTCGGGAAAAATTATTCACAAAAAAAAGAGATTGTTTAAAATATAATACTCTCTAATGTTTATTTATTATTTGTACATAACTAAAAAGGGAAAGCAATTTTAAACATTTGCACAAATGCAGAAAAAATAATTTCTTAAACAACTATTTTTTTTAACTTGCATTAATTATTACCTCACTAAAAGAAAAGTGGACAAAAAGTTTAAAATTTTAACAAAAAAACAGCAACTATCTAGAATTACTATAGGAGAAGATAGTTATAAACAATAATGCTTTGTTTAAACAATTATTTTTTAAATATCATTAATTATTAAGTCACTCTAAGTGAAAAATAGTTGAAAATTTCCGAAAAAAACGCAACTTTCTATCATTAAGCAAAGAGAATATTAATTACAAGCGTATTAAATTGTTTAAACAATTATTTTTGTAACTTCAAATAATTATTACTCCACTCTAATTGAAGAGTGGACAAAAAGTTGAAAATTGTAGAAAAAACTGCAATTATCCAGTATTAATATAGAAGATAGCTATGAACAATAATAATTTGTTTAAACAATTATTTTTGCTAATTTGAATAAAATATGAATTCACTTCAAATGAAAAGCGGACAAAAAGTTTCAAATCTCAGAAAAAACGCAATTTCTAGCATTATTCAAATATAATATTATTAACAATAATAATAAATTATTCAAACAATTATGTTTATTAAAATTAATAAACCCTGGAGATTTCCTGAGAAATCCCTAGGAGTAATGTAGAAAATTTCAAGCATGTTTCAAATATCTGTTTTATTTCAGAAAAAATTATTTACAAATTCTTATAAATTATTCTTATTATAATTAATTAATTTTTTTAATTGAAATTTTTTTAATTGCTCACAGCTTTTATTGAACGTAATTTCACGTAATTTAATTTTTTTTTAATTTATACGAGCATGTACTATTTATTTTTAGTCTATATGAAATTTTTGTTGTTTTGTTTATAGTACAAAACTTTCAAGCGGATGCTGATTTGCCCAGATCGGCCACCTCAACCATTGGCTCTGAATTCTTACAGGGTGAGTGGAATTTTTTTTGAAACTGTGATTTATATTTTTTAGGTTTTTTTATTTGGATTTATTATTTTATTTTTTGGATTCATATTACTCCCAGTAATAGGTCATTACCAAACTTTCTATTTCTATTTTTTATGCTAAAGTGACCCGAGTTTGTAACGCGAATGTCCGGGTTCGTTTCCTGCCGTCGGCATTTCTCCCAAATTTTTTTTTCATTAATTTTTTTTTCAATTGCAATTTACCATTCGGCCTTGAATCAATTTTATTCAAGCTACAATATTCATTTTGAACCATGTTTGTCATATGAAATATTTTTTTCTAACCTTGACCACTTTTAACCGAAAAAAATTTGTTTACAGAAAATTCTTATTTTTCTGTATTCAATTGAACATTTATATTTTGGTTATTATTATGTCAGATAAATATAAAATGTATGAAAATGGAATAACAATAATAAAATATTCATTCAAAAATAAAGAAATAGTAAAGACTAATGCAGTTTAATCAAACATTTATTTTTATTTGTTTACAATCATTCGAAGATTTCCTACCAATTTTCAAAAATGGATAGAATTTTTTTCAAAATTCATTATTTTCTAATTTTGTAATTTCTTTAAATTGGATTTTCTTATTAACACACTTTTTTTATATATAGTTTATAATATGTACTACGTATCTCTTGAGTTTAGTCCTTGACAAACTATTGTTTCACATTGAATTGTTTTTTTGAAAAAATCTTATTTTTGCATTTTTCTCTGAAACTACAAAAAGTAAAAATAAATCAGATAAAAATTAAGGTATTTCGAAAATTTCTACAAAAAATATCAATTGCTCTTTTGTGATATTTTGCATCGTTTATAAAAAAAAGTTATAATGAAAAAAAAAATTTCCGGCCAAAAAGGTCCGCATATAACTGAAGACTGCCTTTATTATATAAGCAGAAACTGTAAAAAAATATAAGAAAAATTTTTAAAACATGAAAAAATATTTTCTGGTAAACCCCATTTTTTCTTAATATTTTAACAAAGTTTCTGCAAATATAAAAAAGGAATTACATCCGTTTTATTATACGGGTTAAACCATTTTTGAGGACGTTTTTTTTAAATATAATTTTTTATTTTTTCTCATAAACAATGCAAAATATAACAAAAGAGTAAAAGGTAAAAAAAGAAAATTTCGAATAACTGCGCTCATTCGGAAAAAAATTCATTTTGAAAACAAATTCTGTCAAATTTTCAGAAGACGCAGGTAATCTAGAGAATGATTATAACAAATAAAAAAAACGTATTTAAACTGTGAAATATGTGTGCGTGTATAAAAATAGAATACAAATATTTAAAGTTTTGAAAAAGTACAGATCTTATTTACAAAAGTAAAACAGGAAAGTTTACGAATTTGAATTTCGCGCCAGAATGAGGTAAAATTTAGAGGTTATGTTCAAGTAACAGAACTTGGCGCGAAGTTTAAATTTCAGGATTTTAACATATCCCTTTTTGAAGTTATAAGCAGTATATTCTAAAGAATATACAACTTCAGAGCACTAAGGAGGTAATCTAGAGAAGGATTATAACAAATAAAATAAAATATTTAAACTGTGAAATATGTGTGTGTATAAAAATAGAAGACAAAAAAATGAAAATTATTATTATTATTATTATTATTATGAGATTCATATTTTGAAATTAAACTAGTGAGGGATGTATTTTAAACAAATTTTCATAAGGAATCAGAATTTTTCAGAAATGTTTTTATAGATTTTTTCAAAGCTATTTTTCTCAAAAATGGCCGAAAAGCGCATCCTATCACCTCAGTGTATTAAAAGTTTGGTAATAACCTATTCATCTTTTTAAGTTTTCAAAAAGTACAGATCTTATTTACAAAAGTAAACCAGGAAAGTTTACCAATTTGAATTTCGCGCCAGAATAAGGTAAAAATTAGAGGTTATGTTCAAGTAACGGCACTTTGGCGCGAAATTTAAATTGCAATATTTTAGCATCTCCTTTTTTGAAGTTATAAGCAGTATATTCTAAAGAAAATACAACTTCTCAGCACTAAGGAGGGAATCTAGAGAACAATTATAACAAATGAAAAAAAAATTTAACTGTGAAATATGTGTGCATGTATAAAAAATGAATACAAATAAATGGAATTTATTATTATGAGATTCATGTTTTGAAATTAAACTAGTAAGGCATGTATTTTAAAAAAATTGTATAAGGAATCAGAATTTTTCAGGGATGCTTTTATAGATTTTTTAAAATCTGTTTTCTCTCAAAAAAGGCCGGAAAGCGCATCTAATTACTTTGGTAAATCACAAGTTTCGTAATAACCTATTCATCTTCTAAAGTTTTTAAAAAGTACAGATCTGATTTACAAAAGTACAACAAGAAAGTCTTCCAATTTAAATTTCGCGCCAGAATAAGGTAAAAATTACAGGTTATGTTCAAGTGTGGTTTTGAATTCAACGGCACTTTGGCGCGAAATTTAAATTGCAAGATGTTAGCATCTCTTTTTTGAAGTTATAAGCAGTATATTCTAAAGAAAATACAACTTCTCAGCACTAAGGAGATAATCTAGAGAACGATTATAGCAAATGAAAAAAAATGATATCAACTGTGAAATATGTGTGCATGTATAAAAATAGAATACAAATAAATGGAATTCATTATTATTATGAGATTCATGTTTTGAAATTAAACTAGTGAGGGATGTATTTAAAAAAAAAATTGCATAAGGAATCAGAATTTTTCAGGAATGTTTTTATAGATTTTTTTTAATCTGTTTTTTTCTCAGAAACGGCAGAAAAGCGCATCCAAGTACTTTAGTATATTACAAGTTTGATAATAACCCATTCATCTTTTAAAGTTTTTAAAAAGTACAGATCTTATTTACCAAAGTAAAACAGAAAGGTCTTTCAATTTAAATTTCGCGCCATAATAAGGTAAAAATGATAGGTTATGTCCAAGTGTGGTTTTGAATTCAATGGTACTTTGGCGCGAAATTTAAATTGATAGATTTTAACATCTCTTTTTTGAAGCTATAAGCAGTATATTCTAAAGAAAATACAACTTGTCTGCACTAAGGAGGTTTAATTTTTTGATTATTACTTTTTTAATTTAAAAATTGTTTATCTTGGACTAAAATAGAGGAAAATTGGTTGACTTTGTTGTTTCAGATTCCTCGTGGTTGTTATACGAGGTACACTCGCATGTTTTCTGGAACGTATGCTCTTCAAAATTATCGAAGTCACTCTCGAAGACAGGATGAGTACCAAACTAGAGCTGCTTATCATCAAGTACATCCAATTTTACGAACGCGAGAACAGGATCAAGCACGAGTGTACCCGCTCGTAGATTGTAAGTGTATGTGTTGCTGCTTGTGTTTTTTCATTAATTTTAGAAATAATTAATAATTATTTCGAAGTGTCTATTCGTACAGCCGGAAGGTGGTGGAATTTTTTCCCCCCCCCCCCCATGTAACCCCTTTCCAGTTTCACCAATCATTTTGCAAGATTGTGTACGGCCGGCCGTACAAAATCTTTAAAAATAATTGAGGAAACTGGAAAGGGGTTGCGGACCAAAATTTTCACAAATCATGCCACTATAATCGTCCGGCCGGCCGTACGAATAGACACTTTGTAATTATTCATTAATCCTGCATCTGACAATGTTTGCATTTTATAATAATTTTTTGATTTAGGGTTAAAGGGTGTAGTAGATCCATAATATACAAATTCTTTTTATTTAAATATTTATCAACAAAAGGAAAGATTTTGAAAGGGAGATTAAGAAAAAATTAAAATTATTTAAAGATTTGGTTTATCTTAACATAGGATTAAATACAAAGTTTTGAATATCCTTATCTAATTTTTAATTTTTGGTTAATTAGATCTTTTGTAAAATACAAAAATTTTTGTTCGAACTTAAAAATTTAGAATATTTATAGTGAAGAATATTAATTTTTATGTGGGGCACAGTGGGAGAAAAAAAGTTTTTCTAGACAAATTAGTCTAGGATTTACAATTTTAATCTAACTTGAGCATTTTTTTTCCTTTGAATGATTGTTTATTAAGTTTCAAAAAACAACGAAGTTGAATTTTTTGTTCAAATAACCGATTCTATTTTTTTTATCTACTTATATTTATGTAAAAGCATTCAATTTTTTTTGTTAAAAATACACTTGAAGAAAAATGCCTTGTTACCATTTTTTTACATCCAAAGTAATTGTTAATGTCTAATGTATATATATAATAATAATAATAATATAATAATAATATATAAGGGTACACGAGACTTTTGCTGGATCATCGTATTGAATCCGTCGCAGACTGGCCACCCATCTCACGGTTGTGAGACGTTGTTACAGCTGAAATTTTACCGCGATTTCGCTGGGAGTAAGTGCAATTTTTAAGATGAGCTCCTGCTCCCGGCGAAATCCTGCGGTTGTCCTTATGACAAGCTTTTAATTATGTATATTATAACATGCTTTTTGCCGATTATTTTTATTTCATTTAAACCTTACTTAAACTCTCACTCAACATGAGTCCAAGAACTGCTTGAAGGGCGCCAGATAGTTTTCCTAGTCTATAACTATCAAAATACTAGTTTGATTAATTTCTTAATTAATTGTGATATGCCCGATTGCTCCAGTAGAGTGGGACGGTAAGGAATAACGCAGAGGGTTAGAATAAAATAAAATCACACAATTTTCTATTCCATTCCAATATAATTAGAGCACGTTTCATCATCGGATCAGTAAGTGAACAAAAGATATTTACATTGAGTGGGCCTTGGCCCACTCAAACGAGAGTTATCGTCTGGAAACGCCGACATTTCATGACGGGTGAAACGTACCCGCTATCTTTATTCTGCGCAAATTTCTGATTAGAGAGTGGTCCAAGTTACCACTCGGACAAATTCAGATTTTATGATTTTATTGAGTTGTTATCTATTCAAGCTGGGGTTCGATGCGGATCCAGCAAATTATTCAGATCTTACGGCAACTTCACTGACTCTGCTTTTACTGAAAGCTACTCAACTCTTGACCTTGACCGAGGTCAGCAATTAACAAATTTCAACGGCCAAAAGATGAACCCACCTGGCAACAGGCTTCCGTCTCTTGAACGTCCTCTCATAGTCTCCGTTTAATTCCTTAGATGGGCTTCCAAATTAGTTTCTCCTTTATCCCTATGTTCTTGACAGGCGAAGTACTCACTACGAGTCTAGAATCACGAATGAATTTTCAGAGTGGCGTCTCCGTTCTACCTCTCATAAGAGTCGGAGCGCCACTTATGTCAAGAGCGTCGAACTACTTAGTGAGAGAGACGACCGAAGGAAAAGGACAACTGCCCGGTTCCGTTTCCATTAGTGTGGCGCGCAGATTCTCTGCGGCAGCTTGATCCTGTTTTTCCGAGCGCTCTTCAACTCGAGTTGAATATGAAAATAAGCAAAACGAAAAGAAATGATAGAAAATACTGAGGATTATGTAATTTGGAACCCCTTGGTCTGACAAACATTGGTTCCGGTCGGATGACCTAATCTCCCTAGTTTTGACAGGTGATGAGTTATTCGTATTCTTAAATTGTTTGAATTAGTTTAAAAGGTAAAGTGAGTTTATGAAAAATACTAGTCAAATAGAAAAATTAATCAGAAACTTATGATTTGATATTAGCCGTCGAACTCTCATATTCTAGGATAATATTTCATCTGGTGTTTTTAAGTTATTTTTGAATTTTGCAAGTTTTAAATTGAATACAGTACAAGAAATTATAGCAAAGACTAGAATTCTTTTGGAGTACTAGCCGTAGAACTCTTATATTCTCGGCTAGTATAGTAACTGTTTGCAGACAGCACGTGGAGTTGATCCGTGATTCCAAACTCATATCCCCAGTAAATAATTTTGAAGCTAAATTATATAGTTTTGACTGTATTTGAGCGGGGTTCGAATTACCCTGTCACAACTCCCCCTTCACAAGATTGGGCACACTGGGGCGAATACCAGGCAGGTGCCCTCACCAGTCTGTCATGTTCAATTTGTCAAAACAAAAAAAATGGTTGAAATCGAACAGTTGCCAAACCTCGGGTCAGATCTATCCGACCTATTATGGTATGTTCAACCTGCTAGCGTAGTTTAAATTAATACTTAATGGGTAATGGTTAATGGTCGTTGCGGATGCGCTCCTTGATCCGCTCGTCCATCGACCTCGGCTGCGTAGTTATGGGATCCCGTGGGTAATGGGTAGTCCCACATGGCGTCAGACAAAGAGGGAGCCCGCTGGCCCCGTCGGTCGCGATGTATGGGGACTAAGATCTGCCCCATCTTGATCTGCCTTGATCGGAGCCTACGGGCT
This sequence comes from Andricus grossulariae, assembly GCA_011634705.1. Classification (NCBI taxonomy): domain Eukaryota; kingdom Metazoa; phylum Arthropoda; class Insecta; order Hymenoptera; family Cynipidae; genus Andricus; species Andricus grossulariae. The sequence goes on from JAABKJ010007545.1 coordinate 177,558,398, forward strand.
CCCCAGTTGAAAATGCTTTCGGAATTTTCCAGTGCCTCCTCATCGCCAACACTCCTATCTCGGTGCCTGAATTGCGAATTTCCAATAGCATTCTGTCGAGTCCAGCCAGTTCGTCTGGATTACTCTTCCCCTTCCGGTTCCTCGACATACCTTTGAAGATAGGAGGCATGATACCGCCTTGACAATCTTCCTTCTGGTGACGCCAGCTTGTAAATATTGGGTGACATTACCTCCACAACAATGAAGGGGCTACTGAACTTTGGGGCCAGTTTGGCCGCCACATGAATTCCTTTCTTCGATAGAACTTGATCAGGCTTTTTGATCTAATCGCCATCCTTGAATTGGTGGTCTTGGTGATGCTGATTGTAATATTTAGCTTGTTTCAAGAAAGCCTCATCTTGCAACTTGGTCATCAGTTTCCTCGAGTACTCTAATCGCGCCATCCGAGATGTCCACACTTGAAGGTCAGGTGGTGGCAACTCGGCCTCCCCCTCCCTTGAACTGCGATAGTTTTTCGCGGACGGGCATCCCGACCCAAATTTACAAACGCTGGAGTCACTCAGTTGATACTATGAAGTGCCGTATTGTAGGTAAATCGGAACTCGCTCAAATGGATATCCCAGTTTATGTGATCTTCGTCAATGAATGACTTGACCATGGTTTTGAGAACCCTTCTGGTTCTCTCCACAGGATTAGCTTAGGGATGATAAAGTGGTGTGAACGAGCGGTGGATACCGAACTTCACAGCAAGGTCGTTCACCGCATTATTAATAAATTCGGTGCCACTGTCCGAGTGGAGCTCCTTAGGTGTTTCCCACCTTGTCACAATTAGTTCAAGGAAAGCTTTATTCACGCTTTCCGTATCGGCCTTTTTCAAGGGTGCCAGCTCAATCAGTTTCGAGAATAAGTCCTGGAATACTGGTAGGTATTCACATCCCTATGCACTCCGACGCGAAGGACCCATGACATCGGTTGCCACGACTGTCCATGGCTCCTGGACTATTCGCTGGGTCATAAGCTCTTGCGATTGGGCTTGCTTAGGTTTATCAAGCTGGCATGTCTCGCAATTTCTGACGAAAGACGTAATGTCTTCGAACATGCCAGGCCAATAGTAGCGAATTGCGGCACGATGGTAGGTCTTCTCTCTACCTAAATGGACGGCTTCAGGCGTGCAGTGCACTTTATGCACCAGATCTGCCTGGTGGTTCTTAGGAACCACCAGTTTCTAAGCATTGTAGCCGTCAATGATATCCTCCAACAACGGATTGTTCCAGTACTTAAGAAGCTCTCAGTTGACCACTTTCCAACCACGGTTACTGTCCGGGTGACTTCAACACAGCCTCACACCGCCTGGCATACCACTCGTCCTCGACAGGCATCATGGCTGCAATATGTCGATTTCCCCATTCTCAGACATGCAGCATAGCTCATCCGGCATTTGGTGCATCGATCCCTTCCGATAGAATATTTCAAAGCTATATTCTAGGAGATCCAAAGCTCAGCAGTCAATCTACCTGTCGGATTTTTGAGATTGTATAGCCATGGGAGGCTACTGTGGCCCATCACCACTATAAATTAGTACCCTTCGAGATAGTATTGAAACTTTCTGATGGCCCATATTACGGCCAGGCACTCTTTCTGGGTTGTCGATTAGTTCGACTCTACTTTGGATATCACTCGACTAGCGTAAGTGATCACACGCTTGTGCTTGTCTTGAATTTGGGTGATTACCACCCCTAAACCAAAATCACTTGCGTCAGTTCGGACGGTGAATGGTAGATTGAGGTCGGGGTGCCCCAGTACAGGCGATGACAACAAGGCTGTTTTTAGAGTCTAGAATGCCTCTTCTTGCTCGTCTCCCCAAGAGAAATTGTAATTTTTCTTGGTTAGTTGAATGAGTGGCTCACAGATTCTAGCGTAGTCCTTGATGAATCGTCTATGCCATGATGTAGCCCCTACGAAACGTCTGACTTCTTTAACATGTCTGGGTCCAGGATAGTCAAGTATGGGGCAGAACTTATCGTCTGCTAACAAACCATCTTTGTTCACCTTGAATCCCAGAAATTTTGCTTCCGGGGAGGTCTCCCTCCCCGCTTGAAGAGTTGAAGCTAAGTGATTGAAAGTAAAATCAGACTGAGTTTCAGAAGAAAATTTATGATTCAATTCAGGTATAGCTTCAGAAGATGAGTTCTGAGTCAATTCAGGTTTAGTTTCAGAAGATGAGTTCTGATTCATTTCAGGTTTAGTTTCAGAAGATGAGTTCTGAGTCAATTTAGTCTTAGTTTCAGAATATGAGTTCTAAGTAAATTTAGAATTAGTTTCAGAAGATGAGTTCTGCTTTGGAATTAAAGGAGTGGCGTCGACCCTGAGACGACCCTCCTTTAGTGGTTTCCCTGACAATAGGCAGAATTACAAGTCTGCCTTACTTAGCCGCACTTGCCACAATTATGGAAAAACTTCGCCCATCGAGTTTCGCATGTTCTCCAACCGTGATCAGCTCCATCACAATTGAAACAGGGTGGCTCAACCTTTGGTTGGATCCTCTTTCTCAAAAATGGACTTCGTCTTGTGAAGTCAGGCTTAGTTGAGGCCTGCGCCACGCTCTTCTCACTATGATTTTCGACCTCATTAGTGTTGGCAGTGGGTTTTTTGTTATTAATTCTGGCTTGATTACTATTTCACAAATTAGGCCTATCATGTGAGGAGGTCTTGGTGTCCAATCTATCCACCAACTTCATCAACGCACTCACCAAGGATTCCAGAGAGGAATTGGCACCGCTCGATGCTTTCCCACTAGTAGTCCTACCAGCTCTGCGAGAAAGGTTAGTGTTTTTGGCATAAGCCAATTCAGGAAAGAACGAATCTTCCGGGCTAGGAGGTAATCTCTCTCCTTTCTCTAAATTCGCCTTTCTTTTCACTTCTACCGCAAGCAGAGTTAATTGATTATAATCAGAAGAATCGAAGCGGCGAATAGACCTTTGAAGATCAGGTCTGAGATTACGATGGGCCCTGTCCATCTGTTCTTGCATGGTTACAGACCGTTGAAATTTTAAAAACAAACCTTGCAAACATGTCAGAAAATCAGCCGTCCGTTCATTCCCACACTGATAAGGAGTGGCTATTTCTTCTTCAAGTCTACTTTGATAGTTAATGTCTCCGTACTTTATTAGAAATGCAGTTTTGAAATTTTGCCATGTAGGTCATGCATGAGAATTATAGTGGAACCATTGTAGGGGTAATTTGTCCTAAATGAATGAAATTAATATCAATAACTCCTCATCAGTGAGGCCTGAAACCGAACACCCCTCTTCCACCCTGGTCAAAAAGTTTTCGGCACCTGTTTCATTGTCCCCACTCAACGTGGTTCCCCACCTTTTAACAATTGTGTCCACCGTTTTATTATGGGACCTGATATGGGAATATTGAATTTGAGGGGTTCGTTCCCCTCCCGACTGAGTAGGGTGAGCAAAGATGGACGAATACTGTTGTATGGTGGAGTAAGGCATCTCAATCGTGGACAGCTGAAAGGTGGGGCTGAACCTCGGTGGGCCAGTTACAAACGGTGTAGACGCCGCAAAATTTGCCCCTAGGCCTAGCGATGCCCCTGTTGACACGAAGACTGAACTATTGGCCGGAGGAAAGTTATTGTATTAAGCACCCGTCTGAACGTGTGCCTGAGCTGTCTGAGTTTATATTTGCTTGCGTTGGAACGATGACGTCAGCGGATTATTTTCCCATTCCGCATACGGAGTGATTCGTGTGGGGCTAACCCCCTCAAAACGCGCGCGAGAATTTGCGGACAGGGGGCGTATCCTAGATCGTGACCACCAGTCAATTCAAAATTGTTCGGTAGGAGGTACGGGGTCGAGGTCATTACTGGCCTCGTATAGAAAAACACGGAGGAGGTAATAGTGACCGAACTGGGCGACGCAAGTCGCCCGTATTCATTTCAGGTTCGTACTCCGACGTTTGGGGCACTTTCGGTACCCAAACTGTCCTTTTTAGAGACCGTATGGCCCGGGCCCGTAGAACTACCAAGGATCTCGATAGATCAAGTCCCCTTTCGTCCAACTATCAACATCTCTGCAAAAAAATGTGGGAAAGTAATGAACTGTCAACTGTCAACAAATAAGAATCATATGTTACCTCCTTTTAGCTTTGCATCACTCAATTTAGGGAATGTAACTTATCTCAGGTAACGAAACGCTTCGCCGTCGACTTTAAATTTTTTCAAAAACTGCTTCGCGTATCCAAGTTTCATATGTAGTGGTGGTAGAATGCCATTTTCTGGTCGTGCTAGTGGATGGTTCACAATATTTTCTTCACTAATTTTTAAGAGTTGACGTGATGGCCATTCAGTTCTTGCATATCTATTCGGGGCACGACTATCCCATTCACAAACATAGCAAGAATACTTGGTGTACCCACCTTATATTCCAAACAAAATTTTCAGTACTTTAAATTCGTTAACTATTTGCCATTTATATGCAGCGTAATTGATGAGGTTGAGTATTTTTCCCCAATTTTCGTACGTTTCCTTCATGTCAGTTTCGTATGCTAATGGAACTGATGGCAATTTATTTTCATTGCGTAATAACATAGCCTTCAAACCTGTAAAATCATACAACTTTGAAAATCAAGATTCAAGTAAGGAATATGATGAACACGATTTGTCATGTTGGGATAGTACTTACTCACGCACGATCCGTCAGTGAAGAGTTGCCATTCATTTGATACGTGATCTTGGTCCAAGAGGTCGAATGGTTCAGATACATCTGAACTATAAACAATCTTGTCATGCTCGTTATTAGCTTTGACCATTTCTCTGAAAGGAATTCGATCATCATTCCGGGCTAGCGTGATCTTGGAGTCGTCTTCCACCAAATTCCATTATTTCAATCAAGAAGCGAGCACCTCAGACTGTCTCCTTGATAGATCTAAATCACGTATAAGATCCTAAAGGTCCGCATTTGATACTGCATGTCGTTCCCCTGAACTTGATACAGACGGAAGATATTCTTCATCATCAGCTTCATGATCAGCAGCTTGAACATGATCAACAAGTTGGACCTTCTTCAATAGATGAACTGCGGTTAAGTCAACCATATCGTTCAGAACTTCGGGTTTCGTTGCAGTCACAACATCAGCATACTCTATGCGTTTCCGTGTTTTATAATGATGACCGCTTACGTCTGTTTTAGAGAAATAGCAGTCGTTTGGTTTATGATAAGGCTGATGATGCCATATCATGGGAGCAGATAAGGAAATTCGAACTTTATGGCAACTTTTCTATTTCAATTTTTTTAACTTAGATGAACACTCAACACACGCCAATTCTGGTTCATACCAGCGATCAGAGGTAATATATTGAAGTTTAAAAAAATCGTTGTAGCCATCAATCACAGCTTTATTATTTTTTAACTTCAAACGATGCTGCTGACCCACGAACAAACGCGCGTGTCGGGAAACATCCTTTTTTTGGTACTAAGGTACAGTGAGGAGACCGTGATAAGGATTTCTTTGTGTCCCAACTCGCGAGTCTGGTCCGCTCGCTCTATAACCGGCTTCACGCTTGGCTGCAAATATATGCAAGTACATGCAAATTTAGTAAACAATTCCTAAAATCTTACAATTCACACAACTCCGTCAATTACCACTCAATTTCATTTGAAAATAATCAAACAACAATCGGAAAATCACAAATACATTCAACTGCAGTCCCGTCAGTTTTAATTGAAATACAATGAGCAATAGATGATTAAAAAGTCTGCTTTTCCCGTTTGAAACTAAAAAACAATTGTAAATCGGATGAAAATTAGCGAAGTTGCGTGTGATTGTTCACATGCACCTACCCAAAAACAGGGTTTTGACCACAAAATGACATTTTGGGTGTGTATGGGAAATTTCTGCCGTACCATTTTTCTTGGTTTTACTATACCTAAAACTTGATTATTTATTATGAGATGCTGTAGGCTCCGGAAGTTACGATCATGGTTCCTTAAAGCAACCAATCCCGACGCAGCTGGAACGTGTAAGTCATCCACTTCTGCTCCTTCTGTCCTAGAAAGTAAGCAAGAGCGGGAAATTTACGCGTCAGACCGGACAGATGGAAATGAAGGTTTCACCTCTGGATACTTTTTTAGAGCTAGCAAACTTTGTAGAATGTTACAAGGAGCAGTGTTGACGGATCAGATGAAGTGATCCTATAAGAACAGCCTTTTGCATCCAGTTCGCGATGGAATGAGCCTGACGCTGGCAAGCCGAAATCTTGTTGAGTTGGCTAAGAAATAAAGCTTTCATACCTCCACGAGAGCCGATAATGAAAACTACAAGATGTACTCTGTAGCCTTGATACAGCCTGCTCTCGGGTAGATGATAAATACTTATGCAAAGTCAGTCAATGATGCCCAATAAATGAACATCTTACGTAAAAATAGAATATCGAATTAACTATAACTGTCGTTAAGTAATCAAACCAGAAATCAAAATTATAATTGAAGTCAAGGAACAAATCAGAATCAAAGCAAAAATCAAAATCATAAATAAATTATATCAGAAATGAATCATCCAAATCGAAATTATCAGCCAGATAAGTACTGTCGGCGAGAAGATCGCCTAACCGAACCTGATGAAGATGAAGATTGTATTGATCGTCCAAGGCTACGACCAACTTCTCATCCATGTGCGCTGGATCCTGAAGAGCCGGCTTGTGGGCTTTCTGCTGATAGCACTGTCAACTCTTCAACGTTATCATCATCTTCCATAGGGTCATCCTCGGGCCAGTCTGCTTGAGCTACTTCCTGACGTCCTGTCACTGAAAATCCGCCTTGAGCTTCTCGATGTCAGCTTCACTGCATCCTGCTGCCAGTTGGCCTTTGTTCACCATGAACTGTTGGGCAGACGTCTGAGATTGGGACTTGTAATTTTTGAGAAAGATCTCCCAGGCCGTGTCGAAGTTTCCATATGAGTGGCAAGCTGTGATTCTCATTCGTGGTAACTGAGCCAGGGTCGATCGGGGATACGTGTTGATGATGAACGTCGAAAGACGGCCTAGGTAATCATCATGTATCTCATGGTCGTACTCGACTCTGACGTGTCCCGTCAAATATCTAGCACTCATATGATGCCCAGCTCGGTTTGCGAATATCGGGGCTCTGATGTCGGGGCTGCCTACTACATTTGATATATTACGGCAAAACCAGGCCAAGTTGCTGTTGAAGAGCCTTTTGAAAGCCTCGAGGGACACTGCATTTCTTTGCGTCCCTGCTGGAGCTCATGTGAATCTCATAGCTGCGTCACGTGAAAGCTCAATTGGTATAGAAGCTGGAACGGGTGGGTCGCTGCAAGTCTTGATACCATCAATCCTGTCGAGTTCCATGATATGTATCGTGCTCGCCGAATGTCCAATTGTATGTGCACATGAAACCCAGTCCCTGGTTGATTCTCGGCTAGTTTGCTTTTCTTTGACCTTCCTGACATATCACTGGCCATGGCCCATGTCTTGTTCCATGTGATGATTCATGGACCACCAGTTGGCCTTAAGAGCCATGATGAGGATGAGTACCTTCCGCAGGTTCTCTTCCGTATAGCACTCCGGTGGGCGCAGATTTCAAATCTTCAACTCTTCTATTCCCGACAGATCTGCAGAAGCCTGCTGCTTTGCACGTGATTACTTCAGATGCATACATACAACGAATTGCATGGTCAGTATTTGCCCATGTGTGCTAGGCCCATGCTGCAGCTTCTTCTCGTTCAGCAGCCTTGGGTCTGTCCCCACTGCTAAGCCGATCTCGAGCACGCCATTGATTGCTGGAAGTGTGATTTTTAAGGCGGGCCATGCTTGGCGATAAAGATTCTAAGCTCAGTCTTTAAAAAGTATATGTGTAAACGAACTTCACAATATCGATGAGGCAAAAATAAAAAAATAAAAGTGATACACTCTCTGCAACAGATAATTCAAAGTTGATGCGAGAATAGAAAACACGAAGGATTGAACGTCACATCTATTCTTCAATTTGAATATGAGAATAGAAAAGATGTGTTGATTCAAGACGAATCGTTTGACCTATAATATCAATACATTTTATTGAAGAGTGAGGAAGCTATGGTAATACATAATATTTGAAGAAAAAAAAGGTTTTTCACAGTAAAACTTTTTTCATGAACATAATTCAAAGTTAATGCATGAATAGAAAAGACTTTTTGATCACAAATTTGCGAATAAAATCATCCTGACAATTTTTGCAAAAAAATCATAAAACTGGGAAAGGGATAGGGTGTGACAGAACTTCCCCTTTCTTTTTTTATTAGTTTGTGTATTATGTAGACAATCACTTCCCCGGAGAAGACACCAACATATCGCTTCTGCGTTTTGCTAGGGCATATTGAACTTTCTCCCATATTTTACATCCTGCATGTAAATTTGGATTGCATGCTCTCTGTAAATCAGAGAAACTACACGATTGACATCTATACAATCATCGATAAAACATATACTTCCAGTCTATCGGTTCCATGAATACTGATAGCAAAATTCATTGTTGTCTATAAGTAAACATGTGATCTGTTGAAAATTCAAGTACGTGTGTTTATTGTCTGTAAGCCTCCTGTGCATTTAACCTAAATTTATTTTTTTTGTGAACAATAAGCGATAAAACGTTAATTTGTAAGCTCCTCTGCTGGCATGTAAGGCCTCTGGCAAATCTGACCAATTCACATATTTCTATTTCTGAAGTTTATCAAATGATGTAAAGCATGCCAAGTACCGCAATACAGCCTAGCTTTCCAAAACGGCATTATTGTTTAAGTAAAAGAGGATTATCTAGCTAATTAATCCTATTAATTTCATTTATGTGTACATATGAGGCATTCGATTTCATAGGAGCGCACTATCAAAAACAAATTTTTTCGATTTTCTTTAATCTGCTGTAATTGTATTTGTAATTGTACTACTATAGGACCCTATTGTTTCTTAAGTGTGCAGACCTAATAAGGTTTATGAATTACGAATTCTAAAGGAAATTTGACAAAATTTCCGACTGTGGTAACCATTTCTCAAACATATTTGTCCTTTCTATACATTTTTTTAAATTGAACATTCAAACTTCGATTATTTAAAAACACGTTTCCTCATATTTTGATAAAATGTATATTAAAAGAAAACTTATAATTTCTAGTTTATAGTTCTCGATGGATATAATGGACATTTCATGACATTCGGAAATATTAATTAAAAGAATTGTATAATTGCAAAACTCGAGGAGTCTAAATTCACAACCTAATAGAATTACATGAAGAACAAAGAAGGATAATTGAGTTGTGTTTAAGCGGGGTTTCCTTTAATTAAAAAAGTAGAAATTGCAAAACAATATTATATAACTTGTTTGACTTATTTAGATTTATAAGTGGGGTGGTGAATGAAGATTGCAGGTTGGTTAGAGATGGCAGGTCGGCGCGGGAGTCGAGACAAGTCTCAGCACCATGCAGAAAGTTGAAAGGATCGGGAAGGAAGTGTTATGTGCGTTACATACCTGGGTTTTTTAAAAAACAAAAAGAACACTCCTCTGCCAAGAAACTACCATTCCCTTAGCGCAAATTTTGGGACAAAATATAGTTAAATGCCCGTTAGGTAGCTGAACGCTCTTCCCACTGGTCACAAGTGGTAACGGCCGGTTTTCACGAGACGTCCGTAGAGCAGTTTTACGAGGCTTGGTTTATTTCAAGATTTACCCAGTGTAGAGGCTCGGTGCTGGTTATGTGGTCATCCTAATGAATCCATCGAGTACTTCATTTATGGCTGCAGAAAATTAGCTCATAACGTGAGACAATAACTTTAGAGACACGGATGTTGCAGGGTTCATTTGCCTGCAGATTGCCTTGAACCTGAATGTACTGCAGGAATAGATGACCTTTTATAAGTACGCCCCAGCGGTTATCCCCGATTTTATATTTAAATTTGACAGGAATGTAGGTTTTTAATTTTTTACCTTATTAGAAATTTTAACGTGTTTTGTATTTGTGGGAAATGTATGTGTACTGTCTCTTTATTATTTGTTTTATTCCCTGATTGAACACTCTACTGGACGTTGTCCTTACAGTGGCATTATTCGAAGTTAATAAGATTTTGTCAAACAAATAATGTTTTTTGTAGCAAAAAACGTTTTATTCAAAAACTCTCCTTTCCTGCGCTTGGCTAAAATTCACATTAGGGCCAATTAATATTCAAATATATGCAGAAAATACATTTTGGAAACTTTATTTCAATTTTACAATAGTAAACGTATAATCAATATCCTTTCTGAACTCACCACCTCAATTTTATTCCTTAATAATCTCACAGGATATTCATATCTGCCGGCCCAGCTACAAGGCTAAAAATAATTAAAAATTTTTTTAAATTCATAACCAAGAATAAATTGTAAACTTTAAAAAGAAAACACTAACAGTCTTTATGTTAATAGATACAGGTGGAAATTTCATAAAACTTACTTTACATAAACGTCGCCACAAATCTCATTAACAAGATCACGCACAAGTTCTGATTTGTGTGTCTCCGAAGTGCAGGCTTTATTGACCACATTTTTTGATAAAGATTTCATTTTGCTATCTTGAAAGCACATGCGGTTTATAAACTCTTTTGCTACTTTTCCTTCATTTTTCATTTTATCTTCTATGTTTTCTTGCACTGCGCGAGACGCTACAAATAATTTATTCCTCTCATCATCAGCATCCTTGCCTCCTACGTGATAGCAAATTGAATTGTATGAAATTTGCATGCCCAGTATGTTGTGAGATAAACCTGTTAATTATAAAATTAGGATATAAGTGACAAAATTACAAAACTAACTCTTAAATTAATTGCCAGTTATCAAAATTTTCTTTCTAATGACAAATATTCTGATAAGTTCGTTGCAAAAAAAGTTTCATTTGTTTTTCAATTTTAACTTACAATATAAATGTATATAACCATTTTGTCTATAAGGAAACACATTTTCTAGTGAAGTCTATATTTTTTTATTTCATTTTAAATCTGTACAATTTAAGAAATGCAAATACAGTCACTGCTTATTAGTAGAAGCGCTGCGCCAAGAAATTTCTCAACTGTTTCGACTTTTATCGGGAATTTGATTGATCGGGAATTTGATTGATCGGGATTTTTAAGTCATTTAAAATAAGTGGCTTGGCAGTACTTATAAACATATATATTTTATACTTACAAATAATAAATATTGACAACAGAGGAATTAAGAATTTCATTTTTAATTTTCTACTTTGTTAGTCAAACAAAAAATTACTTTTTTGACAGAGCGAAACTATTTTTATTTTCTTTCAACTGACTTCCTAATCTTCAGTAATGATTATAAGTACCTGCTGATATAATCTATACGAAGGGAAACATCTACGAATAAAACACAATACAAACTATTACGCTTTTATATGTATATGATGAAATTACAAAGCTGTTCTTCACTTCTGCAATAAATATTGGATATGTTCACAAAACGAAGATATTTTTTTCCTGTCAGAATTCATCATGTCGAAAGTTGTATAAATATTACACAAAAGGTTTTAAGCATGAATAAACTTGTTAAGTCGTAAATTTCAACAGTCATGCAGTCAAGATAAACTATGGTGGGGGAGTGTGGGTCGGGTAATTTTTAAAGTCGTAAATAAGCTTCAATTTCACGTTATTCATCAGGTTACATAAGTACTTCAATATAAATGCTATACATCAACATAAAGGATATACACTATCCACTTAACTATACTTGATAAAAATGTAACACAATGGATTTTATACAATAGTAGCTTGTTAAAATTTAACGTTTTTGTAATAAAATAAATTGACATAATTTTTAAAGTCTTCTGGTCACAATGGGTTAATAATTCTATTTTTTCACAGTATGTACAAAGTTATTTCTTATCGAGCTGCAAGAAAAACGGTAAGAAAAGTCAATTTATGTAAGAATCTTACAAAATAATGAATGGAGTACTCAGCTTATGTTTCCTGAGTGATAAAGAACTGGAGTTTAATGCTACCGCACATTTCAAGTATTATAAATTAGAATCCAATTGACTATGTCCTGGCAAAACTAAAGTGACCATATTTGAAATGCTCAAATGCCGGACGCTAACAGTAGGATTGAGGGCGGGGGGTCAGATTCAATATGTTTACACTAAGAAAGTCTTGAGTCATGAAACATATTTATTCAAATATATATTACTCGCAATGTTGAAATCTCGATTGGTCGAGAACCTAGAAAAAAACTCAGAAGCCTCGCAGTAGAAAAAAAACTCTTGCGAGACGTTTTAAAAAAAATCGCCTTTTACAGGACGTTTTGCAGGACACATGACTTTAATGCGGGACTGTCCTGCAAAATACAGGACGAATGGTCACTCTAGTTAAAACTACATTTTCAACAGCCGAATTACTGTTGTTGATATGGAAATTTCAAAGAGTTTCAAACTTCAATTAGGTCAGTTACCATTTATCCATAGACCACTTATTTATTTTCAAGCTTTTAAAAATACCAAAGTTAATGTTTTCAAATCCTATATATATATATATATATATAGAGGAGCAGGCAGCTGAGACCCTTGGCCTGAATTTTAACGTCAGAAGTGAGAAAAGTGCATTACTCCATGTAGATGCTTCACTTCTAAAAGCCGAGGTAAAGAAAGCAGAATTTGAAAAATTCCATCAAGAGCTATTCGACAAGAAAGTATATATATATATATATATATATATTTTTTTTTTTTTTTTTTGTGGTACATTAATATTGCTTGTAATTAGTTATTGAGGTTGGTTATAGAGAACTCACAGTCGAAGCATTCCTACAAAAAGAAGCATATTTTAAAAAGCCTGATTATCCTTTTTTCATAGTATTATTTGAAACTATAATTTTTTGAAGACATAATGGTTCAGAAAAATTAATTATTGTGTTGAAATATAAGTTTCGAGATAAATATTGCATGGTATGAGGTTAGAAGACTCAAGATCTCTATCGTCTTTATTTGCATAGATATAATAACTTAATAATAACTTATATTAGGAAAACCATTTTAACACTATTTGTTTTACAAAAGAATGAAGAAATATTTACGTTAAAGTGATCCTTGCAACAAAATATAACCGAATTTGGAGAGGTATTCTCAGTGTTACGCTGCATTATTTTAAACCACTTTTTTCTTTGTAAACCTAATAAGTTTGCAGTCCAGTGAAATCTGATGAAGCTTTATCATATTTTGTCATAGTCTGATATTTACACTTTTAAAAAATTCGCTTTGGATAATATTTCAATATTAATTATTTATTTTTTGTATGCAAATGTATGAGACTTGAATGACGTCACACGCCATGTCGTCAATCAAAACTCGTAGAAATCACGTGATTTTTTAGCATTGTTACGCCACTATTTTATTGAATATTATAATTATTTAGAAGGGTCAAAATAACTTTTTGAAACAAAAGTTGAAATTTTAAACATTGATACTGGGTAAAAATAATGTTTTTGGAGAACAACAAATTTTCAGAAGTAACTCTATTTTGGACTAATACCGGGTGTGTTTATATGCTCATCTTGCAAAGCGCTTTTTGCGTATTATCTTCCACAGATTTTTGACATTAAAAATGATAATTTAAAATTTGCGCCTGTACCAGACTTAAATTAAGGTCATAAGTTTGTGCCTATGAGCCACAACGAGCCAATTTTCGAGAAAAATTGGAAAAAAATTGTGACCAAAAAAAAGGTTAACATTTTTTTTCGAAATTTAAACATTTTTATTCGACAACCCGATGCGATTAATTTCGGAAGAAAGTATTTGAAACTAGACAAGTTCAGGATATTTTTTCAAAAAAGAATTGGATCTGACACTAAAACGTAACCTGAAACAAAAATTTTAAGTAATTCAGAAAAGGGCATAGCCGGTAAGCAGACAAAATCTGCCCCCGAATGTATCAACTTGAAATTTCTGTCATATGTTTCCATCCATGTGAAGTACAATTTCTCCCAATGATAACCATAAAAATTTATTTTTGTGGGAGTTGTGGAGGGGGATAGAAAAAAGTGGTTTTTCTCGAAATCGGCTTGACCGATTTTGATTAACAAAATATATGTTGTAGGCACTAATGAGAAGACCTCGCAGACCGGTCCCTATATCCCTTATTGTACCCTATATTCAGTTGAGGTCCCTAAAATACCCTATTTGCAAGATTTGGTCCCTATGGTACCCTATTTGCAGCCCATAATGGAACTTTAAAAAAATTTATAATAAGATCAAAGCTTCCAAGAGTCAGGGATTTTGAGAAAAAATAGCAAAAGTCAGGGAATTTCTGTAATAAGTAACTGTAAAAAGTAATCAGGGGTGCCACTCACACTATTAGTCACTTTTGTTTCTCAAATCACTTTTCAGTCACTTTTCTTTCAATAAATTAACTCGTGGGTTAATCACTATTCAATTTAGATATATACCTATTATATACACCATTTTCGAGAGCTTTTAATTTGAAATAATTCTGGGAATTTTAGAAGATTCAGGGGAATTATTAATTAATTTCATTAATTTGAAGGGATTTCAAAGCGTTTGAAATATTTTAGAATAATGCATTTTCTAGAATTTCGGAAGATATGGAAAGATTTTACAGGAACAATAAGGTTTTAAGGTATTTTAAAAGATTTCACAGAATTTTATAAGATTTCCGAGGATTTCAATGATTTTAAGAGATTTTAAAGCTCTTAATGTATTGCAATACATTTTCCAGGATTTCAGGAAATATTGTCATAGAAATTATTTTTATATTTTGTACGATTTCAAAGGATATTAAATATTTTAGGAAATCTTCAAAGATTCCTAGAAATTGTAAATTAATTTCATTAATTTGAAGTGATTTCAAAACGTTCGAAATGTTTTAGGGTAAAGAATTTTGTAGAATTTCGGAAGAAATATCGTCATAGATTTTCCCGGGATTTTATAATATTTTAGTGGATTTCAAAGAATTTATTCACGAGAAGTGAGGTATTTTGTAGAGTTTCAAAGATTTGAAGATTTGAAATTATTTTTTGGAATTCACCCTGCATTATTATTAATCTATCCTTAATTCTTTGGAATTCTTTTGAACTTCTTTAATTCACTTGAATTCTTCTAAATTTACTCAATTCTACTTAATTTAATAGATTTTTTTTGCATTTTCAAATGTTTTTAATTAATTGATCCTGAGAATCAACCGATAAGATAATCAAAGGGTTTGAGATATTTTAAGGTATTTTTTCAAATTCCTTGGCATTTTCAAGAGCTTTAAAAAATTTCAAGGGATTTCAGAAGATTTTAAAGGATATGAAATATTGTAAGTTATTTAAAAAAATTACAAAGAAATTTTTAATTGATTTCAGTAATTTAATGGAATATCAAAGGATTTAAAATATTTGAAGATATTGTAAAAGATTCCCAGGCATTTTCAAGAGCTTTAAAAAGTTTCAAGGAATTTCAAAAGATATCGAAGGATTTGAAATATTTTAGGAAATTTTGAACGATTCCCCGAATTTTTTTATTCATTTCAATAGTTTTAAGGAATTTTAAAGAATTTGAAATTTTTTCACAAGAAGTGAAGGATTTCGTAGGGTTTCAAAGATTTAAAGAGATTTTTAAATATTTTTTTAAATTCATTTGGAATTTGCCCGGAATTCTTATTAATTTATCCTAAATTCTTTTAAATTCTTTTGAATTCCTCTAAATTCAATCAATTCTACTCAATTCAATGGATTTTTAAAAAGTTCTTATTTAATTCATCTTGAACTCGTTAAAACTCATCTAAAATTCGTAGGCATTTCATCAGATTCTTTTAAATTCTATCTTAATTTTTCTAAACTCATTTCAACCTTACTAATTTCAATGAATTTCTTCATACTTTTGAACTGTTTGGAATTCACTAGATTTAGAAAAAATTCAGTTTGATGTTTTATGAATGTCATCGAATTCTTCTCGTTTCCCTTAAATTCCTCTGAATGCATTCCAATTTTACGGAAATCAATGGAATTATTCTGATTAAAAACAAAATTTCCAATTCATTTGAATGCTGTTGAATTGTTATAAGTCATTAGGCACTTTTTTGGTTCGAAATTAGTAGGGTTTCAAAGATGTGAAGAGATTTGGAATTATTTGTTGAAATTCACCTCTTATAAATTTACCTTGAGTTCTTTGAAATTCTCTTGGAATTTTTTTAATTTACTTAAATTTTTCTAAATATTCTTTTGAATTCCCTCGAATTTTTCTAAGCTCATTTCAAAGTTACCGAATTCAATGAAAATTTATATATTTTCAAATTGTATTCAATTCATTTGATTTTTTTTAATTCACCTTGAATTTTTATGATTTTTGTATCGAATTCTCTTCGTTTCCCTTAAATTCCTCTAAATTCATTCCAATTTTACGGAAATCAACGGAATTATTCTGATTAAAAAAAAATTCCAATTCATTTAATTTCTTTTGAATTGTTTTGAAGTCCTTATGTATTTTTTTGGTTAGGAATTAGTAGGGTTTTAAAGGATTGAACAGATTTGAAAATATTTTTGGAAATTCACTCTGAATTCTTATTAATATACGCTAAACTGTTTTAAATTCTGTTGCATTTTTTTAATTCAGTTGTCCTTTTTTAATTCACTTGAATTCTTCTAAACTTATTCAAGTTTACTTAATTTAATGGATTTTTTTTTTTAAATTTGTTAAAGTTTGTATTTAGTTGATCCTGAAGTATTTTAACCTTACCTTGAATTCTTAGGCATTTCATCAAATTCTTTTGAATTCCCTTGAATTTTTCTAAGCTGATTTCAATAAGTTACTGAATTCAGTGAATTTTTTTATATTCTTAAATTGTTCTCAATTCATTTTATTTTTTTTACTTTAGCTTGAATATTATCGTTTTCCAATTCATTTGAATTATTTTGAATTGAACTTGAATTGTTTGAAAGTCTCATGAATTTATCCTGAATTTTCTACCCTTTGAGCGCGAAAAAAGTACCCTATGACCGTGACAAAAAGAACCGTTTGGCCTTTATATTTTATCTCATAGGGCGATTCAACAAACAAAAAATTGGTGAAACAAATTACAGGTAAAAAGAATTTTTTTTTGTTATGTTCTAGAGTGACCACATCTATGTGTTACATAAAAATTCCTTAGAATATCCTTCATAACATATGTTTTTTTTGAATTGTTTGAAGGGGTGGCACAATGTGAAAAAAATCGCGCATACAACATGGCGGATCGTTGCGGTGCATTGCTCCTGATCGCATACTTTGGAACACACTTCTATTGCATTTTTTCATGGTTAGAAAAGTTGTTAAATTGAAGATAGCATTGTAATTGATGTAACTGATGCAATTAAATACATCATAAGTAATCTTTCCTTCATAAAGGTTTGCAATTAGCCTATCCAAATTATAATTTCCAGAGTTCACCACGAGGAGGTTGCAGTACGATTTTAAACTCCTTTCTCCAGGGTGCTTTATTATCGTGAGTCCTCTCACCAATTCCGAATTTTCTTAATCCTCATCACTATCACTGCAGTGCAATGGTTTCTTTCAAACATTCCGCTGAGTACTTGTGCTGCTTAATGAATTTTCGACAAGTACCTAGCATGAGAAGGGTAATACACGATGGCAGCAATGTGTGAGCAGCAACCATCTGTTCGTCTGCCATTAGCACACTCGCATGCATAGTGTGTTACCCCGGAAACACCAAAGCTGTTAGGCTTGTATCTTATAAAACATCTATATGATGCTCGAGGAATGGGTCGGGATTTTACTTTCAACTTAAGTACATTGGGTTCTTCTTTTGCGCACTCAAGGGTCAGTTTGCCATCCTTATCTACCATTTATGCTAAATGTGTTACAGCTAGAGAAAGCTGATAGGATCAAATGAAAAAGATCGTTAAATCTCTTTCACTCGTTTCTGGAAAATGCGGAATTTCATCTGAGTGACTGTTTTGAAGGGAGTTTTTTAAACATATTCGTCCCTTCTTTTCTGCCTCAGTAGGTAGTGTATTTTCGACGTCTTTTTGAGCATGCATTCTCTGTAATATTTCATTTCAAAGTTCTTTGTCAGACTGGAGCCTTTGACCCTTAGTATTCAAGAAATGATGCCACTCTTAAAATAGATTCAAATTTTTGGTACCAACTTATCTATTTTCTGGTTCAAAAGACGATTCTTTTGTTTGAGCATACCATGAACAGCTTCAACTGCCCATCAAATTTGAGTCAAAATGCAATAGAGTTGTGTTCCAAATTATGCGGTCGGGAGCAGTGCACAATAACGGTGCGCTGTGTTGCATGCGCGATTTTCTTTTTCTTTTACATTGTTCCACCACTTCAAAAAATTCAACAAAAATATATGTTATGAAGGATATTCTAAGGAATGTTTATGTAAAATATGGATGTGGACACTCTAGAACATACCCTCACACAAATTTTAAAAAATTAAAAAAAAAATTTTGCTTGTTATTTTTTCAATTTTTTTTCTTGTCGAATAGCCTTATTAGTGTCTACCACACGTATTTTTTTCATTGAAGTCGGTCTAGCCGTTTTCGAGAAAACCCACTTTTTTATATTTCTTTCCCCTCCATAACTCCCACAAAAAGTCTCCAGGGGCAGATTTTCTTTGCTTACTCCGCTATGCCCTTCGTTATCCCTACTTTTGGCCAGAATTCCCAAAAAACTGAAATTTTAATGTTGATATTTGTACGATTTTTTATTTACATAGATGTAAATATATGGTGCTAATATAGGCTTGATGCGTGCGCGGGTAATGTTTACATGCTTACCTCATAGGACCTAGGCCCTTCATATTTAATTTATAATTCTATTTTAATTCTCTGACTCTTAGATGTTCTTATTTTTTTTTATTTTGAATGAAATTATTTTTGGTTCGTCCAAAATATGTAACATTTTTTTTAAGCAATTTAAACTTTATGTGACTAAATTGGTAGTTTTTTAGATTGCAGTGGTTTTCTATTTGCTACAAAATTTGAAAGAATTTGTATCGTCGACACAATAAAAGGATAATTTAAAACCCTTTAACATAAAATAATTTGTATTTGGAAAGTTATACGTGAAAGTTAGTGCTTTTGTATTTGAAACCTTTCAATTTTTGTATTCCTTCAAATTCGAAGATTCAATACTACATTTAAAATTTTCACCAAATTCACATGCTTTCAGTTTGAACCTTTCGAAGTTCAATTGAAAACCTGTTTCGTAATTCTAATGCTCTACATTCCAGCATTCTTCTGTATATTTTTACTACTCGAAATGTTCAGAATTTGAATGATTTCGAAGTTCAATATAATAAAATAATAATCTCATTTGCTGTCTGGTGTTAACGCTTTCAAATTCGAACACTTTTGAATGAATGAAGTTATAAATTCTATTACTTTTGAATTTATATGCTTCCCACTTATTCCTTGATAATTTAAATAAGGTTTATGACTATTAGAAATCTCGCTTTTTTTTTTTACAAATTTTGCTTCATGATCTAAAATGCTATGTGAAAAGTTTTCTTACTAAAATTTGAAAATCCTAACAATCTTTTCGTTATTCTGAACTATTAACCTATCCTTTCTCTTATTATTCTCTCTTAATTCTCCAAATACTAAATCCCTGATTTCTATTCTAGGAACTACAAAATTCGGGTTTTAACGAAAGACAAGGTAAATAAAAAAGCAGAGAAGTCTCCAAAGGACAAAAACTCCACACCAGGAAAGAAACCGGACGATTTAAAATCCCTGTCGTCCCTGTCGAGTATTTCTAGCAGTCCATCCCCTGTCCGATCACCTCGCTCCAGGTCTCGTTCGCGAAGTCGCGGTAAAAAAATAACCCATCCGGAAAGAAATTACAGGCCCCGTCGTTCCCGACATTCTCGCGAGCGGTCTCGGTCCATCGAATTAGTCGTAAAAGAACGCGACAGGTGGGACAAGTACAAAGAACAAATCCGCCGTGCAGAAGAAACCCTCGAGAGAGCCCTGAAGTTCCACGAAAAAAATCCCGAAAAGCATCCCTCCTATCCCGACGAGTGGAAGAAATTCTGGAACCGAAGATATAAGGAACTTCAATCCGAGGGTAAAGACCCGGGTAAACACGACTTCAAACCCGAGTGGATTGAGTTTTGGAACAAGCGAATGCGCGAACTCCACACTGAGCAACTGGAGCAGCGAAAAGTGGAGATTCGAAAGAGATTAGAACTTCCAGAAGAGAAACCAATAGAAAAACATTCTTCCTCTGTCTCCTCTTCCAAGAAAAAGGAAAGGTCGCCAACTCCTAAACGTAGACTTCAGGAAAGCGATGATGAAGTTGAATACGTAGGAACGAAACTGCTCAGACCTGAATTCCACATAGATCCTCACCACGAAATGCGCGAGAGAGCAAGAGAGAGGGAAAGAGAAAGGGAGAGAGAAAGGGAACGTGAAAGGGATCGCGAGAGGGAAAGAGAACGAGATCGTGCAAGGGAGCGGGAAAGGGAAAGAGAGAGAGAACGAGAAATGGAAAGAGACTATTATGTCCCCTATTCCAGGGGACGAGGATACAGACCACCACCTCCTCATGCTTACTATGGTCCTCCAAGAACTGCAACTGCTCGTCCAAGATATCATGCGTCCCCATATCCAGTAACTGAAAAATCTCCTAGTCCCATTTCTGACGAAATCCTAAGTGAAGACCTCGAAATCGTTGGACTTCTAAGACTTCTAACAGCTCTGGAAGGACAATTGGGCTCCCTGGGTCCCAAGATTGTCTCGCTTCTCTCGAAAGCTTTGGCAGCAGAGAAAGCAAAACCGAACTCTGCTGACGAATTACTCTATGATGAGGAAGTCAGCGTTATGTTTGAAACCGTCAAGGAGAAACTAAAGGGACAACTCTTTGCTGGAATGATAGAGAAGATGGCGATCGCACCTACGAAGACAGCAATTCAGAATATCGCTCAGCTTCTGCACAAGGCCACGGAGAATAAGAAGAAGATGGAGGAAGAAAAGAGGAAACACAAGGAACTTCTTGAGCTTTCAAAAACCATAAATATATTTAATAGAACGCCATACTCGAGAGAAATTGATATTAATTCTAAGAATCCAAAGTCCGAACCCGTGAGTGTTCCTGGAGTTGGAACTGTTGATAAAGTCGCAATTGCCCAGCAAATCGCGGCAGCTTTGGTAGCTCAGGGTAGATCAAACGTCTCCCAGGACGAATTGGAGACACTGATCAACGCTGTTGTTGGAATGGCGGAAGCTTCTAAGCAGAGCAGCAAGCCTGTAACCACTGCTGATTTTGTTAAAGGTTTAACTAGTGGGGCGAGTCCTCTTACGTCTGGTGATGAAGAAACACCCCCTCCTTCTGCTCCCAGTCCTCCAGTTGTAAAAAAACCCGAAAGCTCAGTGGAGTCTCGGGCGAAGCAGATGGAGAGTTTATCAGATGAAGACCTCAAATCCCTGTTGCAGAATTTCAAGGAATTAGGAACCGAGGAACAACATGGGCTTATCAATTTCTTGAAGAAGCTTGAAGCTACCGATTTAGCAAGAGTCGAAAAGCTGAGAGCTTACGTGAATTTGGGAACATCATCAGCGCTTCCAAAGCAGAAAAGCCCATCGCCCGAAGTCGTCGAAACCATCAAATCTAGAAAGAGCTGTTCGCCTTTCTCTTCCCGGAAAGGTAACCAGAATCCTTCTGATGATGAAAATAAGTGGAAACCTAAAGTGGATATGTTCGCAGAGGAAGAGCATGCAAATAAGAATGACGAGAAACAGAAGAAGCTTGAGTTTTCCGATGACGATGATGATTATACATTCGAGGATATTTACAAAGCCGCGGATAAGAATGTTAGCGATAATCAGAAAGCGAAAAAAGACTCACGTTCATTTTCCAGGTCGAGGTCGAATTCCCCTAAATCCTGGTCACATTCCCGTTCAAGATCTCGATCGAGATCGCCTGTCAAGATTCATAAAGAACCTACGAAGAATAGTGATCCGAATGCGATTTTGAATGAAACGAAGCGACTGATTGCAAATATCATGGGCGATTTGCCTAATAAGTATACGTCGCATATGGTTCCAGCTTCTTCCAGTAATAATGATGCACAGCCGTTGCATTCTGAGGGACATAGGAACAATTCGGATGGAGATCATTCAAATTCGAATTCAAATTCGAATTCTTATACTCAGAATTATGGAAGGACTTTGACTCAGGTAAACACTTCGGGGCAACCTCAAAGTCAACGCCCTTCCAGTCAACATCCTCCCAGCCAACATCCTTCCAGTCAGCACCCTCCACAGCAAGGAAATTACCCGCCTCCGATGAATCAGTTCCAGAATTATCCAACCCAACCTCAAATGTTCAACTCGAATCAAGGTTATATGAACAATGGGTATAATAATTATAACCAAGGGTTCACTCCTAATCAGGGACCGGCACCTTTTAGTGGAGGTCCACCTAGTCAGTATCAACAACAGCCTTATGGACAGTCACAATTTCCTGGACCTCCGGGAATGGGACAGCCTCCGGCGTATTCTCAACAATATGGAAACTATCAACAGCAGCAGCAGCAGCGATTTTATTAATTTAAATATTGAGTTGCTGCAGTGCTGAGCTGAAGGGGCTGTGAACGTTCTCAAATGATTTTGCAAGTCGGATCTCAGTGCTGATGTTTTTATAGTTTGGTAGTAAACCCACGAAGATTTTATGCTAAAATTATAGATGAGGGATAACATAATTTTGTCGAAAAAGAAAAATTCCTAATTTTGAAATATTTTGAAAATTTAACGAAACTTCTGAGAATATTGGTCGACCATTTCGCCATCTGGTGATAAAAGTCAGAACGAGAAAGCGTAGGTTGAATTTCAAAGATGCATTTTAATTTGGGCATAGAAGCGTCTTACGAATGTTCTGTGGAGTTTAAAACAATTATTGAATAATTAATATAAGTTATTATCAAAAACGAGGAGTTTCAGGTGAAATTTCTGTTTATACAGTGAAAAAATATGCTTCTTGGCAAAAATGTTTTTCTGACCACAAAAATTATTTTACTACGGCGTATACGTTTCAAGGTATCATATTAGCTGAAATAAACTTTAATTAGTGTATATAGCTAAAAAATTGATCCAGCTTATATAAAGAATGTGAATAGTAGACGATTAGAATTGAAATACGAATTCTAACTTGAATTCTGGGTCAGATTTTTTATATTGTGAATATTTAATGCATAAATTATTCTGAATTTACTCTCAGTTCATGTTTTGTTTAAAAGAACATTTTTGTCAAGAAATTTGTTTAAGATTGTTCGATAAAGACTTATTTTTATTATACGATAATTGCTTTAAACTACACAAGACAATCTTAAAAACATTTTTATGCCCAAATTAAAATGCATCTTCAAAATTCGACCTAATATTTCTAGTTCCGATTTTTGACACTAGGTATTTTAAAGCACTGAATTTTCAAAATCTCAAAAATCGGTAAATTCCCGAAAGAAAAATTTTGTTCATATTTTTTATGATAGAATAATATTTTATTTGATATACCTGCATACTATATAGCTTGAAATTTAAAAGAGCTCTCTTACATTTCAAATATGCAAATATATTAAATAAAATATTCTAAGAGATCAAAACGATTTAATATTAATTATTTTTTCGGGAATTTAAAATTTCGGAAATGTTTATTTTTCTAAATTGTTCTATTTCTTTAATTATATTTTCGGTAATTTTCAACATCCTGGATTTTTCTTTTTCAGTAAAATAATATCCTACCCAATAATATATATTTAAATTTTAAAAAGACGCTGCGCGTAATTGTTTAATCGGAAAAATTTAAATTTCGCACTGAAATTGCGTGCTCCATAGAAATATTTTGTCTATTATTTTATAATAAGAATCACAAAAATATTTTGTAATATCCGATTTGCAAAATTCGATACTGATACTAAAAAACATCGGTTTCAGTTCCGAATTAAAGAAAAGAATAACTGAATCATTATGTACTAAACTGCGACTTCCTATTCGGTATTCTCCGTCTTTAATGAAACAAGAAATTTGAGATTTTTTTATACGTTTCTTAATTAGAAGCTTGAAGCATAAACTTATACTAAGATTTGCGGAAGTATGTTTTCCACTCAGTAGATTATGCGCATGTAGTTCAGGAATGAAAGGAAGAGTGTGGTTTCTATTGACAATTTGTGTACCTAATGTTGATTAAAATTAGCAAAAAACGGATTAAGAATTTGGACCACAATGTGTTTAATTTTACTCAACTGAAACGCCTTCACACTCTTAGAAATTAATGAAATGTGCTTAAATTTGTATCTAGCACTGAGTATATTCTCTGTTACGTGTGAGTCGGAGAATTGTAAGAAGAGAATTCATAGATATTGTTTAAATCTGCAGTTATTTTTACGATTTTTTTCTAAGTTTTGAATTACGTCTAGAATTGTTTGCTTGGCGAGTAAAATAATTCATAAAGGTCAATCAATGACAATCGAGAGATATGGTAAGCGAAATGAAGACCTTGCAGGGTTAAATTAGCTTTAGGATTGATTAATTGACAAAATAAGTAAGAGGTAAGATTTCGCTACGAACTCGATTGTTGTAACTCAGAGAATTGATTTGTATGTAGATGGATTTAAAGTACAACGTACCTTCTACGTTAGCAGAGTAAAAAAGTAATTTTTGAGCAATTTCACAGTTGCTGATTATCAAACGAGGATAAGGAATGCTTTGACAAAATATTTAATTTTTTACGTTTGATTTTTGACTTTTGAACTCCGATATATGTATTTAGAGAAAAATATACCCAATTCTTTAAATTAAAAATTGCTTTTTAACAGCTTTTTATTTCAATTAATTTTCCAATCGTTTATTTTTAGTTGGTGCTTGGAACTGTACCCTTATAATTAACCTGTGTAATATAATTTTTATTTTTAATTGTACAGTTTTAAGTTGAGTTTATAAAAATAAATTTCTCGATAATAATGACATTTTATTCATTTTAATTCACAAATTTCAAAGTTTACATGTACATCAACGGAAATTTTTTAATTAATCATAATTGGACTGAGAAAAGAAATATACTGCAAACTTAAAATAGTGAGTTTTTGATTCAAGTTACTAATACTTGTAACAATAAAATTTTACGTGTAATAAATACTTCTTTTATTGAAATTTGAACATTGTTTTTTAATGAATTTAAGTCTGCAATGAAAATGTATTTTGATTTTCTTTTTATTGCATTGATAAAAGTAACTTCTTAATATTTTTATTTTACTTCATCTTGATAATAGAAATAAAACCATCAACTTTTTTGTGCTGGTGAGAAATTCCGAAGATATTGACCAGGACAAAATAAAGATAAGTGTTTTTATAATTATATATAATAGCATAGTGACTGAAATGAAATTTGAAGATGTTTTCAAATTGTGCTTCGTGTTTAAAATGTTCAATTAAAGTTTGTTTCGTTTTGGAAAACTTATATTGGCTATTGTTAAATTTTAAATCATTTAACTTTAAATTTGCTCAATTTACAGTGTTTCATTCATTTGTAGTCTTTTTATAAATAGGAAATCGTAACGCTGTATTTGCAAATTTCATGATTTTCTTACTTCTGCTTGCCAAATTTGTTTGTGTTTTACTTGAAGATGTTTTCAAATTGAGCCTTATGTTTAAAATCTACTAACAAGGGAAGACTGGCAATTGTCACTTTTAGTTTTCATGAATAATTCTTGTAATGAAAGCTCATTACCTGAGTATTAATTTGCCAAAGTAGTCATTTGCAATTTGTCCCCGTTTTCGAGAAAATCAACTTCGAAATTAGAGTTTAGCGAAACATTTAAATCGAAAAGTTCCAAAGGTTCCGTGTTCGGTTCTCGTTGCATACACTTATTTTTTATTCAATAAAATGTTTATAAATATAATTTCCTTCAATGGTCTTTTAAAATTATGCTAATAATAATTCTTATAATGTCTTCTGTCATGGAAAAACTAAATTTGTTTAACTTTGTCCTGTTTTTCACAAACAATTTTATTTTATATAAATGTTGATCATTCTTTTCATAATGTTCACCAATTATGTTCAAAATTAGAAGCATGTATGTGGTTTTTAAACCTCATATTTAATCAGATAATGGATGAGTTTTTACAAGAACAAGCTTTTAAAAAAATGTCTTATGAAACACACCTGATGTTTTATTTTTTATCAAAGAAATTTTTGCTTTGGAAGGTACGAAATATGAATACCGTCTTGACCTGGAGTATAGTTTGTTTTTCAAAAAATTTCGTATGAAAAACCTCGATCATACTTTTAATTTTAAATATAATTGTAAAACATTATGAAAACAATAACATTTATAGAAAATAAATTCGGTTGCAAAAAAAAAACAACAATAAAATTGACAAAATTCAGTTTTTCCGTGAAAAAAAGGCTTTGCAGAAATTATTATTTACATATTTTTGGAAGATTATTGAAGGAAATTAAATTTATAAACACTAATGAATATAAAATACAATAAAAAATTCCAGGCAGCGAGAATCGAGCACGCAACCTTTCGGCAGTGAAGCCGAAGCTCTACTGCCTGAGCTATCGGCCGATCAAAAGTATGTTTCGCCAAACTCTATATTGCTTGTGGCGGATATTTCAAAGTCGAAATTAACTAAAACAGCATATTTTGTATTACTGCTTTGGCAAAATAATACTCAGCTAATCAGCTTTCATTACAAAAATTATAAACCGAAACCAAAATTGAAAATTGCCGGTCTGCCCTTGTAAGAAAGTAATATGTTTTAAATGTTAATTGAAATTTTGTCTGTTTTGGAAAGCTTATATTTTCCATTGCTAAATTTCTAATTATTTAGCTTGGAACTTTTTCCGTTTATAGTGTTTTTTTTATTGTAGTATTTTTTTAATAGGAAATGTTGACGCTGTATTTGACATCATATGATTTTCCTACTTTTATTAGCCTGAATTTTTTGTTTGCATGACATTTTATTTTGCGTATCGCAAATTTTATTATGTGTTTAGTAGGGTAGTTCAAAAATGCATTGCAACATTTTGTTGAAACGTGCCAAGTTTTTTAGAGATTGAAGAGGAGTACCTATGAAATAAAACCGTACTAATAACTTTCATTTTTAACCCACCCTTGCCCCCCCCCCACACACACACAGCGCCCAAAAATATGACCCAAAAATAAAAAAACTACATTTTTACATATTATTGTTACTTTTTAGCAATTTCCGTCATATTTTTCATACAAATAATTACTAATGGACAATTGAAATATTTCCCATGACTCTCTAAGCAATTTTTATTTGTTTAAACAAATGTAACTTATTTAAACAATTATTTATTCCCAAAAAATGTGAAAAATAATCGCATTTTCTGATTGAAATTTAATAGTTTGTCATTGTTTGTAGTACATTTTTTTAAAAACATTATGTAATTATTTAAACAATTACTTATTGTTTATTCTCAACATTTCTAAAAATTGACCCAGAGATGTCCGTATAACCTTGAAAGTATTTACGCGAAAAAATTCTTGAGATAAGAAATAACCTTGAACCTGTTGTTACATGCATTGGTTGGCAGAATTGCGCAATATTATTTTTATGACGTCATCCAGGAATGTTCTAGAACGGTCTCGATGTCAACCTCACACGGACACACGCACACAGGCTTACCTCACACAGCCACGCACTAATACTAATTGATCCAGAAACCCCCCTGTACATCTACTAATCTCCATATCAACTATTATATGTTTCGTTGAAAATTCATTTTTTCCCTTTGAAAAATCAAGTAATTGGTTTAAATGTTAACTACTCCTTAAAAAAGTCATTTTTCTTGGATGAAGATTAATCATTTTAGTTGAAAAATGATCTTTTTTGTGGAAAATTCACTTTTTTCGTTTGAAAATTAATTTTTTAACTAAAGATTCAACTATTTCACTTGAAGATTCATCGTTTTAGTTGAAAATTCATCTTCTTTCCTAACAGTTTAACTACGTTGAAACATCATTTTTTAGGTTGAAAATTAATTTTTTTAAACTGAAAATGAACTATTCCATTTTTGGCTGAAAATTAATTTTATGTAATTAAAAATTCAGCTACTTGATAATTATTTTGTTGAACATTTATTTTTTTTTTGCTCGTTTAAGATTATGTTTTTAAACTGAAAATGTTACTTTTCTATTTTTTGTTGAATATTCATATTTATTAGTTGAAAATTCAGGTTTTTTGAAAGAAACTTAATCTTCTTGGTTTGAAATTTCCTCTTTTTTCGTTAGAAATGTACTTGTTTGTTGAAAATTAACTTTTTTGTTAAAAATTCGTCTTTTTGGTTGAAAAATTCATCATTTTAGTTGAAAATTCATATATTCAGTTGAAAGTTCGTTTTCTTGTTGTTGAAAAGTAATTTTCTTCTGAAAATTTAAATTTTCCATTTTTGGTTAAAAATTGATCTTTTCTGGTTGAAAGTTCAACTAGTTGTTTAGAAATTCATGTATATATTGTTGAAAATTCATCTTTTGAGTTTTAAAATTCATCTCTTTTGGTACAAATTTCTTCTTCTTCTGTTTAAAGTATCGATTATTACACTATTTATGAAGAATTTATTTTTTTAGGTTGAAAATTCAACTTCTAGATTGTTAGTTGGAAATTTATAATTTTATTAAAAAATTCATGTATTTAGTTGAAAATTCGTCTTTTGAGGTAGAAATTTAATCTTTTTGGGCGAAATTTCTTCTCTTTGGCTTTAGAATTCATCTCTTTCGGTTAAAAATGCAACTATTTTGTTGAAAATTCAATTATTTTGTTGAAAAATCATCTCTTTGGTTAAAAAATGTATCCATTGTGTTAAATATTTGTTTTTCTTTGCGTTGGAATTTCAACTATTATATTTCTCGTCGAAAATTTAACTTTTTGTTGAAAATTCTGCTTTTTGGCTTGTTAATGTTTGAAAATTCAAGTATATTGGTAAAAGGTAATCATTTTTCATCAAAAACTCAACTGTTTTGTTGAGCGTCCGTTTATTGAGACGGAAAATTCATCCTTTTGGAATGAAAATTCATTCTTTCTTGTTAAAAGTGCAACTGTCTTCCAAAAAGTTTAATTATTCGGTTTAAGTGCAACTACTTTTGTTTGAAGTGTCATCTTTTTCGTTTGAAAATTCGATCGTCTCGTTGAAAATTCATCTTTTGTAGGTAGAAAATTCCATTAATTATTTAAAAATTCAACTATTTTGTTAAAAATTAAACTATTTGATCAAAAAGTCATCTCGTTTGATCGAAAATTCAACTGTTTTTTTATTCAAATTGTTTTCTTTCGTTCATAAAGTATTCTATCTTAAAAATGTTTCAGAATTAAAATGATGTCTTTGAATGTTAATGGTCAGGGAAAATGAAAAGTTGTTCAAGGAAAAATCAGGGAAAAGTCAGGAAATGTGAAAAATAAAGTTTTGCGGCCACCCTGAATATGGATTAAGTCTAGAAGTAGTTGTATATTTTCTGGATGGGTATATCGTTTGGCACCGATAGTGGAATACGAAAGAAGGTAAATGTGTTACCCTAGAATGTCTCGCCAAGTCAGGCACGGCTCATATCTTTTCCCGAATTCCACAGTTCTCGATATGTTGGCAAGGCGACCGCCAAGGATCCAAACTGTCTTGGCGCCGTCAAATCTGTTTAGCGCGTGTCGCGAATCTGAATTGTCTTCCAACGCGCTTTTCCTCAGGACTTCCACTTCGTAAAACGTTTTCACCTTCGTTTGCTCAATTTGCGACGAAACCCCTTCCCTTCTCCTCTCTATTATCTCCAAACTCGTTTGTTTCTGACCGAGTAAACGAACTTTGTGCTCAGAATTTTTATCCCTCGCATAAAAGCTGTACATGCTCAAATAAATTCTACACACTGTAAGACGTTTTACGATTCTTCGAAAATAGGATTGTAGGATGAATTTTAGATAATGTTTTTTTTAATACTGCATATAATTCTAACAAAAAATGGAAACTTTATTCTGTAGATTTTTTTTTTCAAAGTATCTAAAACCCTATTTGAACAACTATGACCTTAAAACGTCAGATCTTGCTAAACGCTAAACCAATCAGAATAATGGTACGCAGTGGATCAATTGACTAACGAAGTATCCAGCTGATAATTGGCGGAAAAATTTGCGACCATCCACATGTCCACTTTTGGCACATTCGCACTGCCGAAATTTACAAATCCCGGTTTTAGTGAAATTATGAGCATTTTGAACACCTTTTTGGGCTCTTCTTCATACGTTTTAGGTTCATTTTAAATAATACACGTGAAAAGAGGGTATTGTTTACTAAAATCACTAGCAGCCATACTAATTCCCCCATCAACGGCGCTAATCAGACTGATGTTTACTTCAAACGCTAGCCCAATCAAAATGTGTCATCTTCCCGCAAAACAAAAATAATAAAAGCGTATACCTTTCAAACGTTAAAAAAAGTTCAAACTGATTGAAAACAATTTTCCTCAAGTAATTACATTAAATTTTTACTGCTTTTTTAATTTCACGGGGAAAAAATATATACAGTCAAACTCGGATTCGAGGTTCCCGAATTTACGGATTCCGAGAATTGACGCCGCGCCGCGGGTAGGCTTGTCAGGAGCTGCGCGGGGTGTTCGGGGTTGACGAAGGCGTGACAAAACGTAGCTATATCCGGTTTAGTTAGGGTAGGTCAGGTCCAAGGACAGCTCCAAAACCGACGTTAAATGCGAGTTCGACTGTATTTGCAAATATGTAACCACACCATTATATATTGTTTAGTCAAGATCTTTTTTCCAAATTTTCTCCAATTTAATTAATTTCGATTGAGTAGCATAAAATTACTCGAGTTTACTTCGGAACTTGAATTTACAAGCACAGAAAATCTTTTTTAATTCTATTACACTCCCAAGTAACTTGACAATTAATTTCGACAATTCAACAAGTAAATTGATAATTTAAGTTATTAGAGTGGTCACTAGTTCGGGCAAGTTTGCAAATGACCAAGAATTTTTTAAGACCGGAAAAAATCTGGGAAATAACCGGAAATTTTTGCGTGCCCCATGAATTTTGTTTAATTTTCAATAAAAAACTTTAAAGTTTATAAAATAATGCTTAGTTTTAATTTCAACAGAAGCTCATAATAAAACGTCTTCAACGGTAACAAAATATCTGTAATTATCTCGTTTATATTCTTTATATTCTCGTTTTTTCTCCTCGTTTGCGAACTGAGTTAATAACACCCAATAAGAAAATTCAAGTATTAAAAATTTCACTATTTTGTGAAAAATTTAATTATTTTATCAAAAATTCAATTATTTGCCATGACATTGTTTTATTTGGATAGAAAATTCATCTTTTCTGGTAGAAAAGTTGTCTTTCTTGCTGGTAAATTCATCTTTCATGGTTGAAAATTAACTATCATCTAAAAAATTCGGCTTTTCAGCTTGAAAATTCAACTATATGGTTGAAATATTAACTATTTCGTTGAAAATTTGTATCTTTTGATTAAAAGTTCAACTAGTTAGTTGTAAATGCAACTTTTTTATTGAATAATTTTTTTGGTAAATTCATCTTTCTTGGTTGAAAATTATCCTTTTTGTTGAATTCACATTTTCAGATTGATAATTCAAATAACTTCTAAAAAAATTTTCTTTCTGACTTCCAAACTCAAATATGTAGTTAAAAATGCAACTATTTGATATTGAATTTCAATCTTTTTTGTTTGAAAATTCTTCTTTTGGTTAACGATTCATATTTTTAGGTTGAAAATTCAATGATTTGGTTAAAAAAACTCCTTTTTTTAAAAAAGTGATCTTTTTTGGTCGAAAATTTAACTGTTTTCTAAAAAATTAGTTTTTTTTTTTGGCTGAGTTAAGAATTCAACTATTTTGTTAAAATTTAACAATTTTGATATAAAATTCGTGTTTGGATAGAAAATTCTTCTTTTATGGTAGAAAAGTCATTTCTTTTGGTTAACAATTCATCTTTCTTGGTTGAAAATTTAACTATTTGAATCAAAATGTTACTATTTTGTTAGCAATGTGTTTCTTATCATTGGAAGTTCAACTAATTACTTGTAAATGCCAGTGTTTGGTTGAAAATTATAATTCTTTTGTTTGAAAATTCATCTTTCTTGATTGAAAGTTATATTTGAAGTTGAGAATTGACCTTTTCTAGTTGATAATTGGATTGTCTTCTGAACAATTGGTCTTATCTGGTTTGAAAATGTCTTTGGTCGAAGTTGATTTTTTTTTGTTTAAAAATTCGACCATTTGGTGGAAAATTCTACCATTCGGTTACAAATGAAATTATATAATTAAAAGGTCAACTATTTTCTAAACCTTTAAACTTTTTAACTTCACAATTCATCTGTTTTCGTTGATAATTCAACTATTTTGTTGAAAATTCAATACATTTCGACTCGAAATCTCAAGAATTTAAAGCGTTTTATATTGAATTCAATATGCTACCGATAATATTAATTTGATATGAAAGAATTGATTTCCCTATTATTCCACCTTTTTTTAATCGCCCTATTTCCTCTATTTTTAGAGCAGTTTTGGCTGTGAATCTGCAGTTACTAAAAAAAATATTTCTATTCGTATGAGCTTAACAAAATTTAAAAAGCGAGACATTTTTTGCGGCTATAAAAATGGCGACTTATATTTTGTATAATTACAGTTTGTTAAATTGATACTTGATTATTTTGAATGTTTCATTGTGAGATCAAGTTTTTGTTGAAGCCCTAAGAATTAAACCTACTGAGATTAGAAGGTTTTCATTATAAAACTTGTTCATTTATAAAACGATTGAATTAAAAGTTTTTGAATAATAATTTTTGAAAGCTTTAAATTGAAAAGTTGAAAATTCAGAAGATTTCAATTTTGACTGCTTTAATATTGCCTGATTATGAAATGAAAAAGCGGAAAGTATCTTGAGCATCAAAGTCGTGAATCACTAGAATTCAAGATAGAGCAAAAAGTAATAAAATTCTGTTACCGTTCCCAGAGTTAACGTTTACCAGGTCTTTGATCATTCGACGTTGAAAACATTTTCAGAATAAATAAGACTATCGGCAGGTATCAAATATTGAAAATCTAATTTCACCGGAGTCTTGCAGAAAAAAACTCATCTCTCAAGAAGCATGTACATGATGTAAAAACGGAAAAACTTTCAGGAAAGATTGGAAGGCTTGAGAGAAGTTGAATTTCTCGACAGAAACGATGAGATTCACAGTGACATTTCTGAAAGATTGCATGTACGAGTATGCATGTGCTGCTGATGGAGAGCAATCATAAACACGCGTACACGCAATTTTCGACGCGTTCCTTACGAAACATCAAACTGAGCATCAGCTGAAAATGTTTTCTTTACCCTCTGAATTTTCTGTCAATTTCAGTATTCAATCAGTATTTTATTATCAGTCCAGCTATAGTTTTATATACTGGGTGTTTTTTTTAACTTGAGACATCGAAATATCTAAAAAAACGCATCCTATGAAAAAATATCCCTAATAAGAGCTTTTTATTTTCGAAGGAGAAAAGCGACGTAGAACAAATTTACCCCACCCCCCGGAGGCAGCGGGGTAACTTTGTAATTTCAGATGGGAACCCCAATTTTTTATCACAGATTCAGATTCTCCTTTATGAAAGACGCAATTTTTATTCGAAATATTTTTTTCGATTCGCGAAAAAAATCACCCTCCTTCTGCCTCCTGGGGGGGATTAATTTGTTCTAAGTCGCTTTTCCCCTTCGAAAATAAAAAGTTTTTATTATGGATATTTTTTTCATAGGATGCGTATTTTTTGAGATATTTGGATGTCTCAAGTTAAAAAAAAAAACACCCAGTAGATCACAAAATTTAGACATGCACTGGAACCTGGGATTAGTTACCTGAGATTTACTATATTCTAAGAACTGATGCCGCGGCGGTGTCGCGATGTGGGATCCGCGGGGCCAAGAAGGGAGGCATTGGTTGAGTCAAGCGTGACAAACAGCTGGGGTGGCGCGTTAGTTGCATCAGGTTACATCATCCGTCCGAATACAACAGAAATGATTCACGCCGTACTGCCTGTTTACGTTTGAAAGCCCTGGTAATAGTAACAAGGTCACTGCAAGCAGTGCTCTAATCCGCAATTCAATCCAGGTTCCAGTGTCCTCATCCAGAATGGTCATTGACCTGGAATACTGGGAATTAGCCTGGAATCATGAGCCGGGAAATAGTCGGGAATTTGCATTATATAATTGATTACTAAAAATAGGTACAATAAATTTTTAATTTAGGGATACTCTTTTAAATGTTTCGAAACTAAATTGAAACCCCGTTTTTCGAGAAAAACTGATTTGCTGTTGGAGATTGCCATAATCTCACGTTTTATATATTTTATATTCGAATATAAAATCTTCCTACTTCCGATCATTTTGGGGACATAACAATATAATGCTACCAAAAAGAGCATAGTGTAGTGTGATTTCCTATCGAAAATCCAAAATCTATATTCTAGATCCTTGGAACGTCACAATTTATATTCTGAAATAACATCAGTTTCTTCTTTGCGCATAATTTCTAATGCGATTTAAACAATCACAGACTTCATACTATTTTCTCTATTTCCCTCTCTTTCCCTTTTCAAAAAATTCCTCTTCTTCTCCTGTTTTCAAGAAATATCCCTTTTCAGTCGTTTTTTTCACTTCAATCTGAACTGGGTTAATAGAAACCGATAAGAAGTCCAACTATTTTTCATTGAAAGTGAATTCTTTTTAATTAAAATGTCTACTATTTGGTTGAAATATTAATTATATTATGGACAATTTAATTATTTTTTTGAAAATTCAAATATTTTCTTAATAATATTTCTGGTTCAGAAGCAATCTCTTTTGGTTAAAAATTCTACTATTTGGATGATAATTTAATTATTTTGTTGAAAAATCAACTATTTTGTTAAAAAGTCACCGTTTTCGGTCGAAAATTCGTTTTTTTTTAAAGGTATTTTTTTATTTTATTTTAAAAGTCTACTATTATATTTCTGGTTAAGAATGAATCTCTTTTGTTTAAAAATTCTACTATTAGGTTGAAATATTAATTATTTTGATGAAAATTCAAATATTTTGTTAAAAAGTCACCGTTTTTGTTTGAAAATTCATCTTCTTTTGTTGAAAGTTATTTTTTTTTTATTCAAAAAGTCTACTACGATATTTTTGGTTCCGTATGAATATCGTTTGGTTGAAAATTCTACTTTTTGGTTGACAATTTAATGATTTTCTTGAAAATTCAACGATTTTATTAAAAAGTCATTTTTTTTTGCCCAAAAATTCGATTATTTTGTCGAGCATTCGCCTTTTTGGATAGAAAATCTGTCCTTTTGAAATGAAAGTTTATCTTTTGGTAAAAAAAGTCATCTGTTTTTGTTGAAAATTGATCTTTTATGGTTGAAAGTTAATTATTTTTAATTGAAAAGTACTTTTGTATTTTTGATCCAGAATTAATCTCTTTTGAATTGAAAATTCATCTTTTGGTTGAAAATTTAATTCTTTTGGTTGAAAATTCATCTTTTTTGGTTGAAAGTCAATTTTTTAATTTGAAAAATCTAGTATTATATTTTCGGCTTAGAATAAATCTCTTTTGGTTACAAATCCAACTATTTGTTTGAAAAGTTAATAATTTTTTTGAAAATTCAACTATTTTATTAAAAATGCATATTTTTTTGGTCGAGAATTTAACTGTTTTGTTGAACATTAGTCTTTTTGAATACAGAATCCCTCCTTTTTCATTGAAAATTCATGTTTTGGTAAGAAAGTCATCTGTTTTTGTTGAAAATTTATCTGTTATGACTATTATTGATTATGATTATACTTGAAAAGTTTACAATTACATTTTTGATCCAGAATTAATCACTTTTGGTTAAAAATTTTACTGATTGGCTGGAAATTTGATTATTTTGTTAAAAGTTAAACTATATTCTTAAAAAGTCATATTTTTTGGTCAAAAATTTAACTCCTTTGTTGAATATTCGTCTTTTTGGATATAAAATTTATCCGTTTGAATTAAAAACGTATCTTGTTAGAAAAGTTATCTTTTTGGGTCGAAAATTCATCTTTCTTGGTTGAAAATTCAATTATATTTTAAAAGTTTCATCTTTGAGGCTTGTAAATTGAACTGTTTTTGGTTGTAATTTAATCTTTCTTTTTTCAAATTTGATAATTTGGTTGATTATTAATATTTGTAGGTTGAACATTCAACTTAGTTTTTGAAAATTAGTATCTTTTGCTAGAAAGTTTAACTTTAGGGTTATAAATGCAATTGTTTGCTTAAAAATTCAACTATTTCAATTGTTATTAAAAATAATGTATCATCTCATTATATCCCTATTTTCTGGGAAAGTCACCCTATTTTCCATGTTTTGAGAGCAATAACGTAGAATTTTTTTTTTAAGTTTGAGTGGCCAACCTATTATTAGTTTTCTTTAAATATAAAATAACAAATACAAAGATTTGTTTTTATAACACTTAGTAAAGGCTTAAAGTGCTGTGGCCAATTCGGACTAATTTTTTGCTACATTTTGGAAACAAAAATCTTTCATTTTTCCATCTCTTTGAAGAAAATTTTTTGTACTTATTTGGAATATAAGGCAGAAACCTGTGGCAGATCTCTTCCATTCTTTTTTATACTGTAACAGCCACACAACAATCAAGGGTCCTAACAATATCCTCTCATTTTTCTTTATCTTCCTCCACATTTAAGTAAATTCTTGTTACGAGTGGAAGAAACTTCGTTCTTTCCTTTTCACGTTCTTTGAAAACTTTTCCAATTCAAAGAAATGCAGGTTCTGAAGAAGTCACGACTTCAAAGACTGCAATAGGCTAGCTTTCATGAGAGCAAACCTACAAGTGAGAATTCATCTTTTTTCTTTATTTATAGTACTGCACTTTTATTGAAATCTTATAAGTGCAATTATTAGTACCTATATTCGCGGTGTGTGAAAAATTTGAAGTAAATTTAACGCAGAGTGTATGCAGGTCAGGGAAAAGTAAGGGATATAAAAAAAATGGAAGAAGTTAGGGAATTTCTGTAAGAAGCACTCTAAGTAACTGTCAATAATAATGAGGATAGCCACACAATCACTTTCAGTTATTTAAACAGTTCCAAGGAATTTCTAAGAATTTAAATGATTTTAAGGGATTTTAAAAGCTCTCAAAATATTTTTATAGATTTTCCAGGTTTTCTGGAAACATCATCAGATTTCGTGTATTTTCACAGGATTTTATAATGTTTTAATGTATT
The DNA here is from genome assembly GCA_011634705.1 of Andricus grossulariae. Lineage (NCBI taxonomy): Eukaryota > Metazoa > Arthropoda > Insecta > Hymenoptera > Cynipidae > Andricus > Andricus grossulariae. The sequence goes on from JAABKJ010007545.1 coordinate 177,595,703, forward strand.
TCAAAGTATTTATTCACAGAAATCGAAGGCTTTCGAAGGATTTCAAATATTTTCAAATATTTCAAGGCATTACCAAATATCAAAATTTTGTTGAAAATATTTTACGATATTTGAAAAGATTCCAAGCAACTCTCAATTGATTTGAATAATTTAAAGGGATTCCAAGCGACTTTGAGGATTTATGGGTATATTTAAAAATTCCAAGGATTTTTCAACAGCTTTGAAACGTTTTAAGGGATTTTAAATGATTTCAAAGGATTTTAAATATTTCAGGGTATTTAAAAAAATTCCAAGAAAATTTCAAGGCCTTTATAAAATTCCAAGGAATTTCAAAAGATTTGAAAGGATTTGAAATTTTGTAGGGCATTTTCAAAGATATCGAGGGGTTTTCAATTTCTTTCAGTTTAATGGGATTTCAAAGGTTTTGAAATATTTTAGGGTATTTTAAAAGATTCCGAGGCATTCTCAGGAAATTTAAAAAGGTTTTGAGGAATTTCCAAGGATTTTAATAGTTTTAAGGAATTTGAAAAACTCTCAAGGTATTGTAGTACATTTCTCTGGATTTCAGAAAATATCATCAAATTTCATAGAATCTCACGAGATTTTATATTTTAAAAGATTTTAAAGAATTGGTTCACAAACAGTTAGTGATTGGGTTTCAAAGATTTGAAAAGATTTTCAAATATTTTTTGCGATTTATTTGGAATTCTCTTGAATTCTTTTTATTCTCGTGAATTCTTCTAAATTTATTCAATAGATTTACTCAATAGATTCACTCAATTTACTCAATAGATTCTGTTCAGTTTTCATTCTATTCCTTTGGAAGTGAAATACACCTTGCTTTCTTAAACGTTTTATCAATTTTTTAATTCTCTTGAATTTTTCTAAACTCATTCCAATTTTACTGAATTCAATGAATTTTTTCATATTTTGGAAACGTTTTCAATTCACTGGGATTATTTCAAAATTCACCTTGCATTTTTATGAATGTATCATCGAATTCTTTTCGTTCATCTTAAATTCCTCTAAATCCAATCCAATTTTACTAAAAACAATGAAATTTAAAAAAACTTTCCGACTGTAATTTCAATTCTGAAGAACATTAGTCACATTATTAATGCACATTAGTCATTTTTTGGGTTAGAAATTAGTCACTTTTGGTCACTTTTTCGGTTTGAGTAGGTAATTTTTACACTTTTCACACAGCTGTGGCTGCTCTAAGAATAATAAATTAAAAAGGGCCTAGCGGAATAAGCATGTGAAATGTGCACCCGCATGTATTAACTTGAAATTTTTGTCACAGGTTCGCATCTATGTGAAGTAAAATATCCTTCATTATATATATTTTTGTTGAAATTTTTAAAGGGGTGGAACAATGTCAAAAAAAATGGCACAAGCAACACTGCGCACCGTTATGGCGCACTTCTCCATACATATAAAATCTGCCCCTGCACGTATTAACTTGCAATTTTTATCATACTTTCGCATCCATGTGAAGTAAAATTTCTTTCACTGATAATCCTAAACATTCATTTTTGTGGTAATGATGGAGGGAGAAAGAATATGAAAAAATGGATTTTTCTGGAAAACGGATCTACCGATTTTAATGAACAAAATATATGTTATAGACATTGATGATGTTATTCAAAAAATAAAGAAATAAAATAAAAATAAATTTTTTTTCGGAAAAATGACAGGAAAACATTTTTTGAATATTTCAAATTTTTGTTTGAGGTTATGTTGTAGAGTGACCACATCCATGTTTTACACAAACATTCCTTAGAATATCCTTCATAACATACATTTTTGTTCAATTTTTTGAAGGGGTGGAACAATATAAAAAAAAAGTCGCACATGCAACACTGCGCACCGTTATGGTGCACTGTTTCCGACCGCATACTTTGGAACACAACTCTATTGGATTTTTTCATGGTTAGAAAAGTCGTTGAAATTGAAGATAGCATTGTAATTGATGTAAATAATTTACAACCCAACTCTCGGATTCTGCCCCCCCCCCCTTCATCTCGGCCTTCCTAGAACTGCCGGCCCACGCAGTTTCTCAGCGCCCAGGGCGAAAGATGGTTGCGTCTCTCGCCTCGGAAGGGCCGCAGTGCGTCAGTACTCATTCGAGTATATTGCACAATATTATGCATTCCAATTGGAAACAGTTCAGGCGGCCCTGACAATTTACGTTTGGATCCCCCGACTTGTGGCCAAGGCTATTTGCAGGCAACCCCCAAAACTGGACTGAAACCGAGAGTCCAGTGTGATGAAATACATCGTAAGTAATATTTCCTTCATAAACGTCTGCAGTTAGCCTATCTAAATTATAGTTTCCTGAGTTCACCACGAGAAGGTTGCAGTATGATTTTAAACTCCTTTCTCCAGGGGGTTTATTATCGTGAGTCCCCTCACCTCTCACCAAATCAGAATTTTCTGCTGACTATGATATATTTTCAAAAACACCGCAATTATAATAAAGGACCCCGATTTGTGAGAGGCGAGGGGACTCACGATAAAAAAGCACCCTGGAGAAAGGAGTTTAAAATCGTACTGCAACCTGCTCGTGGTGAACTCTGGAAACTGCAATTTGGATAGGCTAACTGCTAACGTTTAAGAAGGAAATATTGCTTATGATGTACCTAATTACATCAGTTACATTAATTGCAATGCTATCTTCAATTTCAACAACCTTTCTAACCATGAAAAAATGCAATAGAGTTGTGTTCCAAAGTATGCGCTCGATAGCAGTGCACCATAACGGTGCGCAGTGTTGCATGCACAATTTTTATGTATTTTTTGACAGTGTTGAACCACTTCCAAAAATTCAACAAATATATATGGTATGAAGGATATTCTAGGAATGTTTATGTAAAATATGGATGGAGTAACTGTAGAACATGAACTCAATTTTTGTTTAATTCAACCATTCTTTTGCCTGCAACTGTTTTCCAAATTCGTTTCTGTACTAGCCTCATTAGTGTCTACTACATATATTTTGTTCATCAAAATCGGTCAAACCGTTGTCGAGAAAATCCACTTTTTTATTTTTATTTTCCCCTCCATAACTCCCACAAAAATAAATTTTTAGGGTTGTCATTGAGAGAAATTTTACTTCACATAGATGCGAACCTGTGACAGAAATTTCAAGTTAATACGTGTGGGGGCAGATTTCACATGCTTATTCCACTAGGCCTTTTATAAATAAAATTTTATATTCACTTATTCCATTTATAAAAGATTCTATATTAAAAATGTTACAAGATTATAATGCTGGTCTTTAAATAATAATGTTCAGGGGAAATAAAATATTAGTCAGGGAAAAATCGGGAAAAAGTCAATGAATTTTGAAAATGAAGTTTTCCGGCCACCCTGTTTAAAGTTCACGCTAACTTCTGGCTTATGCTGAAACTTTCGATTTGTATTCGGTGTATATCTTTTGGCAGAATGGAAAAAGATACTTTCAGAATATCGAGATACGACAAAAGGGATATATGGGATTAAATTTATACGATCCCTTATCCCACCGGTGCGGTGTATTGCGGATGACACGAAGTTTGCGGCTTACGTGCGTCAAGCCAACTTTTCCCGAGACCCACAGCACGTCGTGTCGTAGGACGACGACGACGACGACGACGAGGAGAAATTGAGCCAGCAACGGAGCCTATGGTGACTTTAGACGTAATCCCAGTCTCGCAATATCTCGCAATAAAAGCTTCAGGGAAGTCTTGTAATCCGCGGTGCACCTAAAATAGACAAGTAAATGTACATATTCTGCATCTGAAGCCAGGAATTATTCGAAAACTCGTCTTTATAATCCGATCTTTCTTAATCAGAAGTAAAAATATTTGAAGGATTCCGGGGCATAACGGCTTAAGTGCAAAAACACGAATTTTACAGGAGACGCAAACAACTGCCTAAATTTGTCGCATTCAATTTTTGTTTCACAACAAGAAATAACTTTTTAGCTCTTAATTAGCTTTATTCAATCGTGAAAAGAATGCGCAAATAAAGTAATCGCTTAAAAAAAAAAAATACCAAACATAGAATTAAACCGCTTCTAAATCGAACTTACCCATAATCTTCTACAGAGACATCAGTTAGGTCAAAACATTTAGTTTAGGCCAATAAAACGTATTTCTGAAATTTGTTCAGAGAAGTGGAAATCTGCAGGAAAACCATATTCCTGACGGCAGCGTGTAACCGACAAACGAGTTTCGATGCAGGCATTCGATAGCATAAACTGCCCACCTCGGCAGTAGTGGGTGACGGACAACTTTGCACGTAGCAACTTTGCACGTGCCCAACTGTGCACGTTGATGGCAGGACGGACAACTGTGCACGTCCATCTGTGCACGTCCAAGTCCACAAGAGCCCATCTGTGCACGTGCACAGTTGTCCAAGTACCATCTATTCACGTGCACAGTTGTCCAAGTGACAACTGTGCACGTCTAAATTTCAACGTGCACTCATAGGCTCCTGTGTACTTAGACGTGCACAGATGTCACATTCCTAACTGTGCACGTGCACAGTTGTCACTTTCCCAACTGTGCACGTGCACAGATGTCCATTGTCCAACTGTGCACGTGCACAGATGTCCCTTGTCCAACTGTAGACGTGCACAGATGGAACTTGCCCAACTGTGCACGTGCACAGATGGAACTTGCCTAACTGTGCACGTGCACAGGTGGAACTTGTCTAACTGTGCACGCTTATGATCTTACGTGAGGGTTTATACGAGGGTGGTCCTTCATTTCAAAGTATAATAAATTATGAACAGTCAAAATTATTCAAACCTGGGGAAATGGAGCATACTAACATTTTAAAACTTAGTTTATAAATATTTCAAATATTATTTTTATCAAATTATTCCTTCCAAATTATTATAGATATATGAAAATCTCTTTTTGTGCGACCCCCCCTGAAAACGCGCCATTGCATGCACGTGAAGCAGGCGTAATGTGGCCGCTTCCAGCCCAGTGACGTTCGCACATGTGCAGATGTCATTTTTTAGATGACAGTTGCTCCCAGTGGGACCCTGCGGTGGTTCTTAACCTTTAGTTTTTAATTATATATATATACTTATATACTTATTATTATTATAACATTTAATGATCCTGTATTGATATTTTTTCGAAGAGACCACCTTTTCCGTTTATATTGCTTTTCACAAGCTTGGCTATCCCATTCGCAAATAAAACACTGAAATTTTGTGGATTCACTCTGCATTCCTAGCATGATTGTTATTATTTTCAAATATCGGCAAAGCTGCTATTTGTGGCTATTGTAATTCAATTTATTAGGGACAAACTCAAGAGTCTCGTGTTCTTCGTCGAGTGTAATGGGGTGTGCAACTGGCAGAGGTGCATATTTATTACCATTATGCAACAAAACACCTTTCAAACTTCGTGAAGACGAATCTGTAAATAATCGCGATTCGTCAGCATTATTAGGTGTGTTTTTTAATTCTCAAACTAATCCTCTTACATCATTACAATATACTAAGTCTCCTTCAGAAGAAAAAAATTGTCTGAAAGGTTTGTCTCGATCACGGCTAAAAGTAATCTTAGTGTTAGGTGCTGAACAATTTTTTTTAGCCTTGATGATAGAAGTTCTGAGCTATTCTTCTTGATTGAAGTATTTTTCTTGTTGAATTTTACTGTGCGATACGAATTCTTCCTCTAGATCGTCTTTTCCATCTTCTTGATTTCCTGACTCTTCCATACTCTCTGCATCATTCACATTTTGCTGATTGTAATTATATTTATTTGTTCCCACGAAACTATCTGTGTCAAAGTTGCTAGTAAATACTGAATACGTAACAAAATCAGTAACAGGGTAAATGAAAGTATGTAAATTTTTTTAATTGAAACCTTCAGTCCTGCATAAGCAAAAGTAACAGTCCGTTCCATGGCTTGAAGGTTCACGCCAAATCATAGGCATAGTATTACGATTTTTTTCATTGTCTTTATAATGTCTGCTAATGTCACTTAGGAAAGTTAAACAAATGATTTGAGGAATTCGAGAATGACCAAGACTTTCTTTAGAGCCACCATTATAATTGATAGAAATATTCTCATCTCCTACACTGTTTTCTTTCGCCCACCAAAACTACCTAACCAGCTTACTTCTCCCCTATTCCAAAATTTTGTCCTCATACTTACACGCCACACTTCCTGTCAGAATCCCTATACTCGTTCTCCCCGCCACCCTCATAACAATATGATTGGGCGTGTGACGATCCACTTCCTCACTTCTCCGAAACCAGGAGCCCAGATACACAAACTCTTTCACCTCCTGCGCCGCCTTTCCGTTTTACTTCCACTTCTATTCCCCTCTCTTAACCCTCCCACATCTTTTCCTAAACATCATAACCTTGGACTTTTCCGCACTCAGCTCTAACCTATTCTAATACAGGTATCTTCTGAACCTTTTAATTATCTCCTTAAAGGCCTCTTCGTTTCTTACCAGCAACATTATGTCATCTGCATACGTAAGTAACCAAATTCTAACCACTCCTATCCGAACTCTTCCTACGACTCAGGCCTCTAGCTCACTTTCCATATGCGCGAATAAAATTGCAAAAAGCGTTGAGCTAAGCGGACACACTTACCCTAACTCCTAACCATCCAGGAACCCTCCGAAATCCCCTGCCCTTTTCTTACGTTATTTTTCGTTTCTTCATATATCCCCCTTACCCTCTTGATCAGGCCTCTCTCCACTTCCCTCGCCTCCAGCGCCCTCACGTTAATATTGTCGATAGTGCTCCTACTTGCCCCACTGCGTCCCCGGCAATATTCCTTTCCCATTGACATTCTTCCGCAGCCTCTCCGTCAACACCATCGCGTATACTTCGTACACCGTAATCATTAGCGTAATCCCTCTTTAATTTTCCTGCCTATCCCTAACTTCTTTCTTATATAGTGACGCTATTAACCCCTCTCTTCACCCTCCTGGAAATCCCTCCTCCCTGCATACTTTCTTCATTACTTTCTTCAGCCTCTGCCTAACCTCTTGTGTACTAAACAGCCCCGCTTCACTCTCTACCACACCCAGCGCTGCTGATCAATTTGCTGCTGATTGCTTTTTAACTTTCTCATCTGTGCCTCTATCTCCTCCTCTGTCTCCCTCGTTTTTCTACTCTCATCATCTCTCTTCCGTGAATCTGAGCCCTGAAACGATTTTTCAAATAACTCCCTCCACTCCTCACTTCCTATCTTCTCGCTTATTCCCACTCTACGCTTGCTAAGCCCATTTATTATCTTTCACACGCCCCCTCTGTCTCAACCTTTCCCAACTCCTCTTCCACATCTTTGTCCTATTCCTCTTCTTTCTTTTGCATATAAATCTAAACTACTTCCTCATTTCTACGTATTCCTTCCTTTCCGCAGTTCCCTCTTCCCATTTTTATGCTCTTTTTATGCTCTTCACCTTCCTTTTCATATTTTTACACTCCCTATCCAACCGCGCCTTCACCATTCCTTTCTTATTCTTTATAAATACCTTTTTTGCACACACCCTCATACTTTCTCTTTCAAATCCTTCTATATCTCTTCCACCGACTCCCTTCCAAAGCGTACCTTCCTTAACTGCTCTTGATACTTCTCTATCGCCTACCTCGTCCAATTCACCCCTTATCCACCACCCTAATGGCTGATGGTCTGCTTTTGCCCTCCCTTCTACTGCGAATCTCTCCTTCCCTGTACAGGCCCCATTTCCTTCCCAAACTTGCATTTGAGCCCCCCTCCCCCCATCTCAATTCCCGCATACCCTCCTATCTTTTGCCAGCAAGTCTTCCACCTAGCAAGTCTACCACCCTTTCTTTAATCCTTTCTATCCCATCATTATTGTACACTGTCAAAAACTTATACGTTACCCCTCCTATCATTACTGCCCTCGTTTGTACGCCCTTCTATCTTTCTCTTCATAAACTTCTTCTTATAATCAATTCTTAACCCCCGTTATAATTCCACCACTAGCAACTTCTTTCTTCTTTACTCTGACCACCTACTGGAGCCTCCACCTATACCCCCTTAACAGCTTTTGCTCTATTCTATCCCACCCCTTACTCTCTACCCACGTCTCTACCCATACCACAACATCAAATTCTTGATCATATCTCCCGAAATCCAAATTTTTCTACAAGGACTGGTGTAGTTTTTCGTGAAGTGGAAGTATAAGTCCTAGTTTGTGGCAAATATATCTGGGAAGCCAGGTGAAATATTGAAAATTTCAAATTATAGTATAAAAGGCAATTTTCTTCTAGGATCGGCTATTCATGCCCCAAGTTTATTATTATTCAATTGTCAGACCGAGAGCATAGGGATAACATACTACCAGACACGATAATTATTAATAAAAAGACTTAGATTTTCAAGTAGTAGTATGAGGTCTGGCGTTTCTAATAACATTAAGAATAGTATTCACAGGTAGAACTCGTAAAACGACAAATCGAAATTCCGGGGATAACACCTTGAAAATTAAGTCTAAAATGAATAATTTTCCTCGAAAATGTGGGTCAGAGCAGGGACGGCGGGTCGCTGCCAGCAGTCGCCATCGCACGTTATCCTCTCCGCTCAGCCTTTTCCCTTGACGCGACTATTTCCTCGACCCTCGGTCCCCGCTCTCACCCACACATTGGAGGAAAATTATTCATTTTCGAACTAATTTACAAAATGTTATCCCCAGAATTTCGGTCTGTCGTTTTACGAATGCTACCTGTGAATACTATTCTTTATGTTTTCTACAACACCAGACCTTATACTTTCACTTCAAAATTTCAGTTTTTCTATCAATAATTATCGAGTCTGGCAGTATGTTGTCCCCATGCTATCGGTCTGGCAATTGGATAATAATAAACTTGAGGAATCAGTAGGCGATCCTATAAGAAAATTGGCTTTTACACTAACACTTGAAATTTCCAATTTTTCACCTGTCTCAGGTGCCCGAACGCCCCAGGCAAGGCATTTGGCATTCTCGGGTTTCGAAAGAATTGTCATTTCTCAGATATATATGCCACAAACTAGGACTTATATTCCCACATGGCATAAAACGTCACCTACTCTTGGAGTACAACTTCTCTTCCCAGCTCTTCAATTCCACAACCGCCACTTCTTTCTCCTTTCCCTCCTCGAGCCTCACTTTCCCTACCTTACCTTCAAAAGACCCTAAGTCCTGGAGCAGCGCTTCCATGCCCTCCCTTTCTTCCTCGCTCTTCAGCTTAAACCCTCTTATCACAATATTATTTCTCCTATCTGCCTTCTCTTTTCTCTCTATTCTCAACTGCATTGCCCTTATCCTTTCCCCATTCACCCAGTCACCTACTTCCATTGTCGATATGCCCTCCACCTTTAAGTTTGCTCAGCTCTTTCACCTCCTTTTCCCATTTCTCCTCTTTAATCATCAAGTCCTCCCTCATACCTTCCTTCTGCTTCTTAGCCTCCCTCCCGTCTTTCCTCAGTACCCAGATCTAGCCTACCAGCATTTCTTGTGCCTCCTTCACCGACTGCCCCTCCATTTTTTTGGGGAGGTGACCGACCTGTTCTTACGCTTCTCTTGAACAGACTCTTTACCGCGCTTTTCTCCGGACTCACTGGGCTGTGTCTCTTCCTCTTCAAGAGATCCTCCCCCTCACTTGTGCTGGACACTCTCTCGCTCCCTTTCTCTCTTCCGGCCCGTGTACTTCACTACCAGCACTCTCGCTGACCACCTCCCGCTCTTCCACGCCCCGCTCGTCCGTCGGTGACTGGGACTTCTTCATGCAGTACCTTCTGCAACCGAAAGATGTCTCTCAAGACTGTTGCCGCCTAGCTCGTGGAGCTTTCTCTTTATTCCTTTTAATTCCACCCCTCACAGCCCCTGAAGACACCTCTTTCTTCCCCTTAAAATCCCCCAACACTACGAGAAATACACTTATCCCCCTCTAAGACCCAAACTCCTGACCACAAACTCCCCCGATCCCAGCTCTATCCGACCGCGTGCAAAAGCGCTAGCTAGAGTCTGATGTTAGTCGTGAACTGATCCGCTGGTGGCGCTGCTGCGCTTTCTTCCGGCAGATACATTAGGCTACATGACACATGTAAATAAGAAATTAGGTATTCATGAAAAAAATAAGTTTAAATGATGTATAGTGTGCGTAGAAGAAATAAATTATTATTTTAATGCTACAGACTGATGCAGATTTTCGTGTAATTTGAATACCATTGCAACAAAAACGAGACCATCAGATTGAGTCTGTTTGCGGCCTATTAATATTTCTACATTCTCATCAGAGAAGATATAAGATTTGCGTCAAATTTGACCCCCTGTTTATGTTAAATGTCCACGTTTAGAGACTACCTGGACACAAAAACAGGTTTTTACAAAATGTCTGTCTGTCTGTTAGTCTGTCTGTCTGTTGGTCTGTCTTTCTGTTAGTCTGTAGATTTTCATATTGTTAGCACTATAACTTTCAAAAGAAACAACATATTGGATTGGGCTTTGGTATACCCTTTAAGTGTCTTAAAATGAAGGTCAAGTTCGTCAGCCAGCCATTTTGGATGAAAATTCAAAATGTGAGTACATTTTGAAAATTTTTGCGAACTCTTTTTTCAATATTTAAAAATTCCATGAACGTATATTTATAGTAATCAAAAAGGCGAACAAAATATTCTTATACCTTTTTTTGATCGAGGTGCGAGAACCAACAGTTGCGCGCCTTAGGCGCGCTCAAACTTGCGAGCGAAGCTGACATCAAACTTTAGCCAGAGCTCCTAAGCTAAATTCGGCTAGGTCGGATAGGACTGCCCGATCCTTTGGCAACCTTACCACACTTTCTGTATTTAACCAAATTCCACCTCACAACTACGCTGAAAATTAATTTTTTGTCTCCCCGATTCATCCCACGCAATCCTACTCACCTCCTATGTTTCCACCCTTACACTCCACTCGCATCTTCCACACAAATTCCATAACCTACTCTCACCATCTGTCAGCGAACACGTTCTCACTCTCAAACGATATTTATATAAAACATTATATGAACTGTACAGGAACGTTCTCGAAAGATTGAGGTACGTCCTTGTAGGGTGATCCAAAAAAAGCTAAAGTTATGTTTTTTTTCAATCAATCACCACAAATCTGGTTATGTTCCATTTGGTGGAAGAATAATTGCATAATTTTGTTTTACTTTCAAAAGAAGTTTGAACCGCGGTCCTGTGGCTTTAAACAGATCTGATACATAAATAAGACATTTTAATTAACCTTATGTAAAAATCTCTATAATTTTGAGTCTGTTTAGGACCCCAAAACTACGCTTCAAACTTCTTTTAAAAATAAAACAAAATGGTGAAATTATTTTTTAAAGAAATATGGAAAAAGAATCGGAGATTCGTGAACAAAAAAACTATGCAACTATGTATATTACATAATTGCCCCTATACACTTTTGATTATTTAAATAAGTTTGATATGCATTGAAAAGGGGAAAAAAATAAATTGGATAAAACTGTACTTTATGTCAAGAATATTCTTTTCACTTTTTTCTTTACAATGTGAAATGTACGATGTAATTAATTATTTTAAAAATATTATCTTTATGGTAAGTCAACAAATTTATTAGGGATTCCCTTAATGAATATAAGGGCATCCTCAGAACATGATATTTTTCAAACATAAATATAAAATATTTAAACATAAATACTGTCATACTTTTGAATATGAGCTCTACCTATATTTGAATTTGAACGAAGATATTGAAGAAAACGTTTTTGCACCTTACTAATCTGCATTTTTCAATAAATGATTCTTCAAAAAAAACTATCGTTCTGACTAAATTCGAACCTGCTTCATTAGTGCAAAAATATAATAATTTTCATTGTTTATATGCTCAATTTTCATGCCTAAAGTAGGTAATTTTATGAATTCTCTGAATTACTTGAATTCCTTCAGTTCCTTGAATCCCTTGAATTGTCTCAATTCCATGAATTCTCCTAATTCCTGAAAGTCGTTCAATTCCTCCTGTTCGTTGAATTCGCTGAATTCCTTGCATTCTCTGAATTCTAAAAATTCCTTTGTATTCTGAAAATTCCTTCAATTCTCACAATTACTCAAATCCCTTGAATCGTATGAATTTGTCATATTCTCTGAATGACTTGAACATTCTGAATTCCTTAAATTTACTGAATACCCTGAATTTTCTGAATTCCCGGAATAATTTGAATTCCCTGAATACCTTCAATTCTTTAACATCTATAAACTCTATTAAATCCATTAATTCTCGGATATCCGTAAATTCTCTGAAATCCGTGAATTTTCTGAAGTCCACGAATTCTCTTGATTCCCTGAATTTTCTGAATTCTCTGAATTCTCTGAACTCCCTGAATTCTCTGAATTCCCTGAATTCTCTGAATTCCCTGAATTCTATGAATTCCCTGAATTCTATGAATTCCCTGAATTCTATGAATTCCCTGAATTCTCTGAATCCCCTGAATTCTCTAAATTCTCTGAATTCCCTGAATCCTCTGAGTTCCCTAAATAATTCGAATTCCCTGAATTCTCTAAATTCCCTGAATTCTCTGAATTCCCTGAATAATTCGAATTCCCTGAATACCTTACATTCTTGGATATCCATAAACTCTTTTAAATCCATGAATTCTCTGATATCCGTAAATTCTCTGAAAGTCTCGAATTTTTTGAAATCCATGAATTCTCTGAATTCCTAGAATTCTCTAAATTCCTTGAATTTTTTTAATTTCTCGAATTTTCTGAATTTTTTGAATTATCGGAATTTCTTGAATTTTCTGAATTCCTTATATTCTCTGAATTCCTCCAATTCTCTGAATTCCTTGAATTCTCAGAATCTCTTGAATTCGTGGAATTCCTGGAGTTCGCTAAATTGCATTGAAATCTATGAATTCCTTGATTTCTATGATTTTTTCGATTTACGTGGATTCCTCGAATTGTACGGATTCATGAAAATCTATGAATTCCTTGAATCATATGAATTCCTCGAAGGCGAGTGCGTGTAAGGTGACATTGGGTAGGGTCGGCCTAATCGCTCGCGTTTTCGCCTCGGCCTCAGGTTTAAGGGATTTTCAAAAATTTTCACATGTTTAAACTCTTTCTCCAATTTCTTATTTAAAATTATAAATTTTCTGCCTATAGTCTAAAAAATATGTGTTATCTAGCAATCGAACTTTGGGCTGCAAGATATTATTATTCAACTAGGAAATATCGATTTAAACAAATTTTAATAAATTTCTGAAACTCACATTGGCAGTTATGCGTACGATTTTGATGTTCGAAACCAGTTATGAGTTTATGTGAAATGATCAAAAAAGAGAATTAGTAAGGTTTTAGTGATAGCGGAACTCGCTATTGTTGTGTTTATACACGGTAAACTCTGGAATCCGCCGAACTCAGTCTTGGACTGATCATTCAAGTTGAGCATGGAACGTGACCACAAGCAATGCTTCAGACACGCAAAGATCTATACATTTTCATTTCTGTTTCTTTGTCGAGACCCTATGAAATTGGCCTATAGGGATTGAATCTAAAAAGTACTCAGCAAATAATTTTTGATAAAAGCATGCCCGATGAAGTAAAATAATCGAACATCAACGATTCTACCGCAAAAACGTATTTTTTCCAGTGAAACCCAGGGAATCAATTGATTTCAAAATAAAAAATACGTGCTTACTTTTTTTGGTATTCTAACCAATTGGTGCGTGGGAGCAAGGAAATTTGAAAAAAAGTTTGTACCACCTGAATAAATAAACCTTGAAATTTCACTAACAATAAAACTGTGATAAAACATTTGAAATTTTTTCTTGTAATATACTTTCTGTTACATCTCAAGAAAATACCTCAAATAAATAAACGATTTTGTGAAATCAGAGACAGATAAATAATTTCAAGAAAGTAAATACCTACCGAGTGGGCACGATAGCTAGTCGTCGTCAAGATAACCTAAAGACATCAGGCATCTCCACGCCCACTCGGAAACTCAAAGAAGCATAGTGCTTAATAAGATAAAAGTATTAAAAAATATATCGAAAACGAGATTTTGATATATCTATAATAATTTGGAAGGAATATTATCATAAAAATAATCTTTAAAATATTTTACAACTAACGTTTGATAAATAATTATGCTCCATCCTACCCGGTTTAAATAATTTTAACTGTTAAAAATTTATTATACGTAGATATAAAGTTATAAAAGTTACATGAAGAAAAGTAATATCTGTGCACGTGCACGGTTATAAAAGTGACATCTGTGCACGTGCGAGTCCACAAAAGCCCATCTGTGCACGTCAAAATTTCGACGTGCACAGTTTTCACTTGGAAAACTGCGCACGAGCACAGTTGTCACTTGGACAACTGTGCACGTGCAGAGATGGTAGTCGAACAACTATACACGTACACAGATGGGATCCCATGGACTTGGACGTGCACAGATGGACGTGCACAGTTAGGCACGTCCAAAGTTGCTACGTGCAAAGTTGTCCGTAACCCACTTCAAACTAGTTTTATAGTTGAAATAAGTGAAATTTTTAGCAGGACTTACTTCTAAAATTGTATACAGTTTTAATACATGTTTAATTTTTTTGGAAAGATGCTCAAAATTCCGAGGAAGTAATTGTTAAACTGAAAAAGCCCAGGACTTCGGTAGAATTAGCTCCGAATTACGACCTCGACTGTTTGTACCTAAATTTTGGTACAAATCGCCCTAGATGCCCAGCTGATCTATTCGTACCGAAATTTCGGTACGCGTAGATACTACCTTTTCATTGAATGGCTCGAATCTCCTTTTTATTAGGAGGTGTAATTACGGTTGTACAAAGGCTCCACGAAGAGATGAAAAGTCCTAAGGTGATCTATGCAAGAACAAAAAATCATGAATTACTAATTTGAACAATTTTATTATTTTCCTGTCACTTTGAACACAGATTTATGAAAATTATTAATGCCATCAACTTCGAAGAATTTTGTTTACTGTATTGAGAAGTGGATTCTTTTCTCCGCAAGTTCTTCGAAAGTCGTTAGTATCTATGCTATATATCATGACACCGCCGAGATAATTGTCGTTAATAAATACAGCCTTCTCTTCCAGAGAACGGAAAAAAATGTATTGAACGATATTCATCATGGCACTAAAGAGATAATTAGCGTTAATAAATACAGTCTTCTCTTCCAGAGAACTGAAAAAATGTATTAAATGATATTCATCAAAATTATTCTTGAAAGTGAACATTTGATGATAATTAAATAAGGTTTAAATATCTGTACTCACGCAACGTTATCGAACGCAAAAATTTGATTGTCACTATCAGCAGAAGGTACATGTTGTTCTGTGTCATTTAAAACTGTCCAATTTTTATTTTTGATCAAATCACAAATTTTGTAGTAGGCACGTGTGCCATTTTCTAGAGTATATGGACCGGCTGCTCTCGTACCAGAAGGAGGAGCACCTCTACCAACTATTTTTGGATCTTTTAGAGTATGGGATTTTCCGTAAAAAGCAAGTCCCATCATAACTTTGTTTGGTGGTACGTCCTGTGATATCCATTACTTCACGGACGTATCCTGAAAATAAACATTTAAAACATTGAAACTCAAGTTTTAATGATAATTTTAGTTTGAAAGAAATAGACTTACTATATTCAATTTTTGTTGCTCTCCAGTTTCGTTTTTAGCAGCATAAAGTGGTGTATTATGAGCAACAACACCGTCAGCCGAACTGTGATATTCGTAGATCATCAAATTTATAAAATCGAAATTTTTTGCAATTTCGGAAATATTGTAGGATATATCAGCAGATGCTTTAGTAGGAGCAAAGGCAATAGATATCAGGAGATTATCTTTTTTCAATTTTATGCTAAGTTCTTTCAAAAGGTGTGCCAGGATATTCCCAATCGAGATGACAGCCATCGAAGTCGTATTTCTTCAGAAACGCCCAGACGTTGTCTACAAATTTCGCTCGTAGTGTTGCATTGGTGACCATCCTAAAAAATTAAACTGAATAACAATTTAATTAGTTTACAGATAATATTTTAAAATAATTCCTTATAATTTCTGTAATTTACGTGGAATAATTCACTGAGCCTTTATTCCATCCTCCCATGGAAGCCACTATTCTGGTACTGGGATTCGAATTTCGAAGAGCAACGAAGTTTTTGAATCCATTGCTGTCTATATCTAACCATCGATCTAAGATCTGAACAGTGCCGTTATCAAAAACTCCAATTAAAGGATAAATTAAATGAGTACAAAGAGATGCATTAATGTCGAAAATGCCATATTTTCCAACAGATAAACGTTGGGTGGCCCAAGTTTCATAGTAACACACGACGAATTCTGAAAAATAATATTATTATAAGTTTATTTTATCAAGGTTTTTAAAATTTATTTTATTTTTCATTTCAATTAAAATTAAGACTTGTTCCATCAATTGACAGTTTGACACTATCTAGCACTAAATCCAGCCCAGGGCATTGGGTAAGTATGTTTTATTCCCATGTCAAGCAGTACTCAAAAACTCTTGACGAATTTTTTAAAAATAAGCTCCAGCCCTTTTTAATTGAAAGAAGAATTTCTTTTTTATTAGATAACTTTTCAGGCCACTACATTTTCCCCGAAAGTTTGTTGTAACTAATGTTTTTTCTTACTTTCAGTAAAACAAACTGCAGCAACAATTTAACAAGCCGCCAGAATCAGAATCTATTGGTTCATATCTTAAAATGAATACAAATATTGTTGAAGGTTTTAGTTTTATATAATACTTAATAAGAATGTACAATTTATTGATAGATAATACTACTCTGGATGTTCAAATAACAAAAGTGTTCTTAAGTGAATAATTACCTTTGTTTTTCTGTGTAATAATAGTAAGAAATTGAGAATGCAAAGAAATTCACAAATACATTGAATTGTTTGAGCAGATGTGCACCTATATTTAAGCGAAATTACATTTCATAATCTTATCTGAAATAATATTTGCTATATTTCTTATATTTGAAAAGTGCCTTTGCGTAAATTCTGCAGAATAATGACTGCTTTTTGCGTAGCTTTGCATAAATGGAACATCATTGATTAATGAATGTCATTCTGTTTCTCTAATTTGAATATCAACTTGACGAGGCTTGTTATTTTTAAATTTGTAAAGTCTTCAAAGATAAAAGTCTCGTTTAATCTAATATTTGAAAAAAGAAACTCCTACATTCGAAAAGTGCCTTTTCATAAATTCTGCAGAAATATCATGGCATTTGTCTGCTTTTGCATAAATGAATTATAACTGAGTAATTATTGTTATTCTATTTTTCTAATTCAAATATCAACTTTCGTTATTTGGATTAGAATTACACGTGTCAGCATGAATCCTAGGTTTTTAAATTTAACGTGTTTTATATGGCTGTCTTTCTTAGTATATGTTAAAAATTATTAGAGTTCGAGTTCACCATATTAACTTGATATTGACTTCTGTCGAAAAAATTTGAAAATTTGCTTTCAAAAAAATCCCAATCATTGTTAGATGCCATTTTTCGAAACTGCTTCCTTCACAAGAGTTGCTTCTTGTTGGGAAAACATCATCCCTAATTTTTTCAGATTAAAAAATTATGTAAAGATAGATATTGGCTCAGAATTATGACATAACAAAGAAAATTACATCAATTTGCCTCGGTCTAGATGAGATGTTTTTCAAAATAGACAAAAAAGTATTTTCAGTTTTTTTTTAATTTAAGAAGCTCAAAATTTCGATAAGTTTACCAAGGAATTTATTTGTGTTCGAAATTAAAAACGATCCACAAGCTAGTTGTTTGTGACCGTTGTTCTAAGGATGTTACAATATAAAAATAATTATTATTATATACTGAAACAAAAAATGCCGTCGACATATTGGACTGAAACCATCTTAAGCCTCAGAATAACGGTCACAAACAACTAACTTGTGGATCGTTTTTAATTTTTAACAGAAATGAATTCTTTGGCAAACTTATCGAAATTTTGAGCTTCTTAAATTGAAACAAAACTGGAAATACTTTTTTGTCTATTTTGAGAAACATCTCATCTAGACAAAGTTTATATTTGAACTCGGAATTTCTTGACTGATACTTTATATTTGATCGCCTGATTTACATATACTGAAATTAGACCGACAAATGTTCAAGTAAGTTTTATTACGTCTTTTTTTCCTAGGAGCAGGTCCTCCGCGAGGTCCCTGCTGGTAACACTTCCAGGTTCATTCGTGGACCTGTAAGTGGCTAATCTGCTCCCCTCAGGTGAGACGCCTTGCTCTTCTTAGCTCGGTCTGATTCCGCACTGAAACCTACATCACGTTTCTTTGTGAAGTATGCGAGTTGTTTTTCTATAACCGTTTCCTTGGGAGTAGCAGGCTATGGGTAGAACGTCCCCCGAGGAGGGGAAGAGCTGATAGGCCGATATGTTCGGCGAAAGCTTCTAATAGTATAGATTAGCGCAAGACTTACTGGACCACGTGAACGGGTAGAAAAGGGTTAGGCCAGCAGATCAGAACAGATGTGAGCAATCGTGTTCGTGTTTACCACTGGCGGCCGCCTACTTCTGCTCACGGATAGGTATTCACTGTCAGACAGCTTCAAAGAGCTTCACGCGATCTGATGCGTGAGAAGGAGAAACGTTTCTGCGTTGTGAACACTCACTGCACAACATATATTTCACCAGGTACAAATTTGATGAGTAAAGCAATCTGAAACAAAAATTATTTTATAAATGCAAATACTAATTATTAAACTTGAAATAAAAACTTAGAATCTTCTCTCAGCATTTCAAGATTTTTTAAACATACTTTTGTTTACTTTATAATTGTAAACCAATGAATTGAGAGGAACATAAAGGCACAATATCCTAATGGAATTTTAAGCTCAATAAAAATTTACAAACTTATATGGTCTTCAACATCTTTAAAAATAAGTTCGCAAAAAAAAGGGAATTTTCAATAACATCCGGATATCGATTTTCAACTAAAATGATGAATCTTAAGAAAAAATTCCAACAAGAGTTAAGCATTAATAAACCAAATAGTTTGATTTTCAACCACAGATATGATTTCCTAACCAATAAGAATCATTTTCTGTCAAAATACGAATGATTATAAAAATACATAAATTTTGAATGAAATTTTTGAATTTTCAACAAAAAAAAAAGTTTTTTATCAAACATGGAATACTGAAATTTGCAATCAAACAAATTACTTTAAAAAGAGAATTTTCGACCGGTTTAATTCAACAAAAAAGACGAATTTGTAACAAAATAGTTGAATCTTGAACCAAGCAGAAGAGTTTCAAAAATAAAAGATTAATATTCTATCCAAAAAGGCAAAGTTTCAACCGGAAAGTTAAGTTTTCAATTAAGTACTTGAATTTTATGCAAATTTCTTGAATTTGTAAGCCAAACGGGGGAATTTTCTATAAAACAGTTGCATTTTCAACCCGAATATGTGAATTTTCAACAAAAATGTAAAACACAAAGAAATAGTTCGATGTGCACTACAATGACGAATTTTATAACTTAACTTTTGGCTTGAACATTCGACTATTTGCTTTTCGGCTGAACTTGAATTGTTTCGTTGGGAAATTTGACATTTTCTTTGAAAATTCATCTTTGTAGTTTGAAAGCTGAAATTTTTAACATGAAAATGTAACGATTTTCTCTAAATTCCAATTATTTTCCTGAAAATTGAATTACTTTCTTAAAAAGTCATCTTTGTAATTGAAAATTCATCTTTCTTGATTAAAAATTGTTTTTCGTTGAAAATGTTTCAAATAGTGGTATGTGTGTGATTGACTGCATAACATCTGGTAGGCCGTTCAGAGAAAAGCTTCGACAGTTCGCTCAAGAACTAAGGATCTTTAATCATACACAGAACAAGTCAAAGCTGCTGACAGTCAAGCATCACATTGTTGACAAAATACGGGTATTATCTGATTGGAGGAAAAGAATACAGAAGAGAGAGAGAGAGAGAGAGATGTATCAGGGAGAATCATCAGTTTTTTGCTGGCCCATCTCGCCTTTCCAGTAATCACCCTGTCTCTGTCAAAAATGCTGCCAAGCCCAACGAGGTAGATACTTCTTGGAGAGAGGTATACAATATCGTAAAAACACTGAAGTTGAAAGAAGATGCTGCAGAAGCAGATGATATCAATAACTTGTGGAAGAAGAGATTTACTCTTACACTTAGCACACTTAGCACACTTAGCACTTGAAGGCCCATTCTGCAGTGGCTGGTGTTAGGACGCACTATACTCCTACCGACAAAAGGCAACTTATCCAGCCCAGTGAATTACACGCCAAAAAGTTGTTTGGACACACTTTTCAAGATCTTTACAGCTGTACTAAACTCTAGGATTGTCCTAAGAATTGAGCCTGTGTGGTAAAAAATTTACGAATGACGTGGCTCGAAAGCAGGTGTAGCAGGATGTCCATAGAACCTGCGAATTGACAGTTGCGTCTGCAAAGACGCTGCAGCTCATCAGAGCGTCCTGTCAACGGCCTGGATTAACTACCGAAAAGCTTTCGAGTCGACATTTAATATACTTATCATCTGTCTGTTGAAAAACTTGAAGGTGCATCCTCACATAGTAAAATGCATAGAGATTGATGCCCCTTTGTAAAACTGGATTTACTATTCCATCTGGAAATTATCGTTGATAACAAACAACGTCACCTTTCAGAGGGGCGTCTTTCAGGGTGATACCATGAGGCCTTTGCTTTTTTGCATCACACTTCTGCCTCTATCTCGCGCACTACAAGATTCTCCTGGATACCTTTGTAGCGACACTAACCAGCAAGAGCATAAGGTGACTCATGTATCTTATATGGATAACCTGAAGATCTATATCTCTGTTAGAAGCAAACTTTAAACTGCGATTAATATCGTCAAGGAGTACACAGGAGAGATTGGGATAGACATCACTGCCAGGGAGTAATTGTTCCTGTGATCGGTGCTCTCTTAGTTGCGAAACTATTACTAAAGCGTCACCTTAAAGCCATTCCTGCGTGGTTACAGTCTGCGGCGGATCAAATACGATGATCCGGAAAAATTTTCATGCACCCTGAGGACACGGAGTGACCCAAGGACGAACGCCTTCTGCATTCTCCCCGCAAGTGTCGAACCATTTTTTTGACACGCAGGGATGCTTTTCAGGCTATTAACCAGTGAATCTTTAGCAGTTTCAAGAACGCCGATGATCAAGACAATTAGCTTAACATAATATTCCAAGTATAACCGTCGCAACCTTCTTATAAGGTATTTATACTTCTCTCTCTTTTCTTTCTCCTTGGCTATGACGTTTTTGTCAGTTGGTGCCAAAAATTCGATAACGAACATGGTTCGTTTCTCAAAATCATGCGTATATGCGGCACTTCTCATTTTCGACAATTGACTTTATTTCCCTAGAAGCGTTTAGCGGAGCGGTATTTGAGCTGATGCCGTAAGAGTGACGGAAATTGTAATGAAGCACTCTTACAGCTGCATTGTGCCTTTGGATGTAGGTCGTTCCCGCATGAGTTAGAGCACTAGATAGTATGTGTCCTAGATGCTCGGGGTGTGCATGACACTTCTGCAGCTATCATCGGGAATGTTTTGGCTCAAAATGTGGCCCACCATTAACTTCTAGGTTGCAATTAAAGTTATGGTTTGATTTTGATTCGTTGTCAGTTTTCATATGCAGAAAATTTGTGCGCGGCATATGAGCGAATTTGAAATCTCTTATGAAGATCCCTTCATCACTGCGCATCAAAAACCTTTTTTTTCATATGGTCATCACTTTGCAAAATGTTTTGACCTCCACATTTTGGACAATTTAGCAGACATGGGAAATATTTTTGTGGCGCACAGGAGCGCATTTGGAGACAAATTACTACATATTTGTAATTCGAATTTCATGTCACTGTCGAAGTTTTATTACCTACGTCACACAGCCCCTCCCCCTCAAAAAAATACCTTTGTCAATTAGTAAGCGGAAATTTTTTGTTATTGGTGGCGCATTTGAGCGCATTTGAAGTTTTGAAGGATAGCTATGATGATTCGAAAGAAATATTATTATCTTTGAACAATCGCACCTGCCCCCCCCCCACCTCCTTCGCCATTTTAATCGCTGAGATTTCGGTTATCAATGTTATGCTACATTTTTTCTTGATGGCTCATATAAGCACACTTGTGGCGCAATTTACTGGGCGTAAGAAAACCCTAAAATTATAAGTGAGGGGGGGGGGGGAGAGTGTAATTGACCTATTTTTTCCTGCTCATAGAGTATTTCATTAGCGTTTCTGTTAATGCATATTTTAATTAAATTTTCAATGATATAATTTAAACATTACCATGAAAGGTTGTTAAAAAAATTAATTAACAAAACATCCCTGTTTCTTCTTACAGGATCATCTTATAATCCCAGCTATGGAGGTTACTATCCAGGTAATTTGAAAACACAAATACAATCTAAGACAAGTATTAGATGTTCGGCCAAAAACATCAATTTTTCCTCTACTTATAAAGTGTTTCATAGGCAGACTCAAATGTGATTGATAACATAGTAGTGTTGCAAATTAAATATGATCAATTGGACTTTTCATTTGCGTGATCACTTAATATAAAAAATACCGTCAATTTTGTAATTTTTTTTGGAAATGCATATTTGAATTAAATTAATCATAATAATATTTCAACATTAACCTAAAAGTTTCTTGAAAAAATTCTTTAACATAGAATACGCATGTTTCTGCTTGCAGTACCACCTGTTCAGAATCACTATGGAGGTAACATTGGAGGTAATTTATAAACTAGAATACAATCTAAAACAAATATTATATCTTTTCTCCGAAACATCTAGTTTTTTCCTACTTATAAAGTGTTTCATGTACTGTTTTTGAGAATACATCTCCAAATTAAATTTTTAATGGTATTATTTCGACATTAGCTTGAGGGTTCGTTACAAATAATCGTTAGTAAAAAATCTCTATTTTTCTTCTTACAGGATCAACTTATCACCAAGAGTATTCAAGCCATCTAGGTAATTCAATAACTAAAATACAATCTAGGACAAATATAAGATCACTTTGCCGTGAACGTCTAGTTTTTTTCACTTTTGGAGTGTTTCTAGGTATATCCAGAGGTGATTCATAAAATAGTGGACTTGTGAAATAAATATGATAAATTGGATTTTCCAGTTGCATGATCACATAATATAAAACATACCTTCAATTTTCTTATGTTTTTGAAAATCCACATTTAAATTGAGTTTTCAATTCTATTATATCGTCATTAACTTGAGACTATCTTGAACAAATTCATTAAAAAAATTCCTTATGTTTCTGGTTACAGTATCATCTTATCAGCAAGAACATTCAAGCCATCAAGGTAATTCAATAACTAAAATAAAATCTAGGACAAATATAAGATCACTTTGCCGTGAACGTCTAGTTTTTTTCACTTTTGGAGTGTTTCTAGGTTTATCCAGAGGTGATTCATAAAATAGTGGACTTGTGAAATAAATATGATAAATTGGATTTTCCACTTGCATGATCACATAATATAAAACATACCTTCAATTTTCTTACGTTTTTGATAATACACATTTAAATTAAGTTTTCAATTCTATTATATCTTCATTAACTTGAGAATATCTCGAACAAATTCATTAAAAAAAAATCCTCATGTTTCTGGTTACAGTATCACCTTATCAGCAAGAGCATTCAAGCCATCAAGGTAATTTAATAACTAAAATACAATATCGAACAAATATTATATCATTTCGCCAAAAACGTCAAGTTTTTCCCCAATTTTGAAGTGTTTCATGGGCAAATCCAGATGTGATTGATAAAATAGTGGTGTTCCAAATAAATATGATAAATTAGATTTTTCATTTGCATGATCACATAGTAAAAAAATGTCTTTAATTTTGTAATTTTGTTGACAATGCATTACCGACAAAAATTTTGAATAATATTATCTTGACATTAAGTTTAGAGTTCCATGAAAAAATTCGTTAACATAAAATTCCTATGTTTATGCTTACAGAATCATCTCATCGCCAAGGCCAGCCAAGCTACGAAGGTAATTCAAAATCTAAGCTACAATTTGAAACAAATTCCCATGTTTTTTTGGTCGCTGATAAAGAATTCAAGGTCCAAAATGAGAAATTTAAAATGGCGGATCCAATCTAGGGACTAAAATGCAAAAGTCACGTAATTTGAATGAATGTCAGTAATAAGGGGTTTTTTAGGTCGCTGGTGGCGAATACGGTGTCAAAACTTATAACTTCAGAATGGCAGATCCAATATGGTGGATCCAATATGGTGAACAAAATGCAAAAGTCACATGATTCGAATGAATGTCAGTACTAAGGGGTTGTTTAAGGTGGCTGTTGAAGAATCCGGGATAAAAATGGAGAAATTAAAAATGGTGCTCCTCATATAAACAGATAACACGATGGATTCATCAGAGCATTGAAACTTTAAGATTAATAAATGATGCAGAGCAGTTTTCATGAATAAAGATTATTACAATATAAGACATTATCTCAAAGCACTTTGTATGATAATCTGCGGCTGCGTAAGTTCGCACTCAATGTGGCTCAATGTGGCATTCACACTGAGGCAAGTCGCATTGCAGTCAGTCACATTTGCAGCAATTCAAATTTGTAGAAAAGAACATTTTTGGCAATTCGAATTTGTGGCAAGTCACAGGTGTGGCAAGAATTATATATTATCTCATTGGATCCGCCATTTCGAATTTCTAAATTTAGAGCCCGGATTCGTCATGAACGATCACAAACACCCTTATTACTGACTTTCATTCAAATCAGGGAGGTAAAAAATCATTTATTACTGCTTTCCATTCAAGTGCCGTGATTTTGTCATTTTCTTGCGCTACATAGGATCTGCCCTATTCATCCGAAATTTTGAATTTCTTTATTTTGACCCTGGATTCGTCATCAACGACCTAAAACCCCTTATGGAATAAACTGTGATAATGAATACAGAACTATCTGCTTCATCCCAGTTTTGGCGCACAACGTCCATTTCGCGCTTAGCAGTCAACTGGTTGATAATATCAATTCGACGTTAACCTAATAGTTCGTTGAAAAAACTTGTTACAAAAAATCCTTATGCGTTTTCTTACGGCATCATCTTATCATCATGAAAATAAAAGCAACTATGAAGGTGATCCAAAAATTGAAATACAATTTAAAACAATTCTTAGATCATTTTGCCGAAACGTCTAGTTTGTTTCAACTTATAATGTGTTTCATGGGCTGATCCAGATGTGATTTATAATATAGTAGTGTTGCAAGTCATATAATATAATTTGGACTTTTAATTCGAATAATCACACAATATGGACGAAAGATTTAATTATATAATGCTTTTTTAAATACATCTTTAAATTAAATTTTCAATAGTATTATTTCGACATTAGCTTAAGGGTTCGATGAAAAAAATCAAAAGTGAAAAATCCATATGCTTCTTCTTGCAGAAACACCTGATGACCAAGCCTATTCAAACAGCAAAGGTAAAATGCAATATACAATATATATTAGATAACTTCTCTAAAAACGTCTAGTTTTTTATACTTATGGGCTATTTCATTACCATATCCAGAGGTGATTTATAAAATAGTGGTATTGCGAAACTGATATGATAATTTGGATTTTTCATTCAAATGATTACGCGGTATGAAAAATACCTTGAATTTTATAAAGTGTTTGAAAGTTTATCTAGTATCGAAATATAATATTGGGGCACTGACTTGTACTACCCTAAACCAGCTGAAAAAGGGAAACTTACGGAACATTTTGTAACGATAGACAGTTTGAAATTGTTTATTTAAACCTTAATTACCATTATTTCATTATAAACCATATAACATTTGAAGGCGGGAAATGAACAATAATAAATATGTCAATATCTCAAGACTCATCAAAGAGGTAGTCTTGATTTTCTTTTTTTCTCTTTGTAATGTTTTTAAGTGTGCGTAATTCGTTGAATTTTTAATAGTGTTATTTTGATATTAACTTTGGAGTTATTTGAGAAAATTCTTCAATAAAAATCTCTATATTTCTTTTGCAGAATTAGAGAAACAGCGCAGAAAGGCAAAAGGTAATGGTAGTTCAATTATTAAAATACAATCCAAAATGTATTTCATATCATTTTGCCAAAACGTCTAGTTTTTTCCCAATCATGGAGTGTTCCATACGCGGATCCAGAGGTGATTTAGAAAACAGATTTTACTCTAAGTGAACTAAACAGATAGCACATGTTAATATTATCCAAAATTTTCCAAATTTTTGGTATACTTAATTTTTATAACTAATAAAGAATTATTGAGATTCAGTAATAAAATAAGAGATTAAAATACTTGGACATTTATGGTTAAAGTAGCAATTTAGTATAATTTAGTAGCTCTAGGTCAATGAATTCATTAATTTTCAATATAACTAAGTAATATATTTTTCCTACATGATTACGGAAATTAGTGAGATCACTCGATACAAAATGGATGTTTGCAACGGCGGGTGATCTGCTCGAACGTGAAGTTGCTCCTGGTGTTTTTCATCTTTACGCAATATACGACGGCAAGAATTACTGGCAACTAGATCTACTTGGCAACTTTGGTAATTCAAAACCTAAAACACAGTCTTTAACAAATAAATGAAAATCCTGCCTAAAAATTATATTGTTTTGTGATTATAGAAACTAATAGTTGAAAAGACGATATATCGAATAATTGTCAATAACTTCACTAACTGACTTCCAGAAAATATTATTCCGCTTTCTTTAATATTCCTTCAGTGAAATGCCTGAACATTACAATTTTATGAATCCATCACTCAATTACTAATTCCATGAAAAATTTTACTATTTCAGTATTAGAGTTCGATCAACCTGTGAGAGTTTTCCCTGAAGCTGGTCATTTATTGATTCGTGAGAACAGAGAGATAGCAGTAAATACTGGGAAGAACGGGTTTTTGTTCGTACCTGCGTTTAATCGGGAGGCCGTTCGTTTTTACAACTTCCCCGCTATAGAATATTACAAAAACCTTCATATTAATAGATTGGAAAACTAAACTGTATGGTGTTCGAATGTAGAATAAAAACGAAGTTCGTTTTGCTCGAAAAAAGTGTTTATTTTCACCGTTCCTCTCACGTACTAAAAGTCGCGTGCTCACACTAGAAGTACCGGCATTTTTTATTGTTTTTTGAATGATTTCTGAATCATTTTTTTTCAAGTGCGTATCCAATATTTCTTAAAAACTTGTCAAATACTGCTATTTATAAATAATTTGACGTCACTAAACGCCATCTCTCTGCAAGCAACCGCTGCAGAGATTTGCCACTTTGAAAATCGAAAGGGGTCAATTGACCCTGCTCGGTACTTCTAGTGTTAACAATATTATTATGTTTTTTGAAAACTTTTTCTCGGGTGTTTGATTCCGGGTTTTCATCATCAGCCACGGACAAAGTCAAGTACCTGATGGTTCAAAGACGTTAATGAATTTAATACTATGTTCGAAGTCCTTCGGGGTGATGTGTTAGTAGGCGCCAATTTAAGTGTATGGTGTGGTTTGGAATTCGTCCTTGACCGCTGTAGCCATTCAGCAGCGGTCAAAAGCGTCGGAGGTGACATGAGTCGCTTGTGAGTAGGGTTTTAATCACCTGCCTTCTGATGGTCTAGAAAGTTTCCTACTTAGCGAAAGGTGTTTATTAAAATCGCTGTTTGAGCTGCTACCAGTACCGTTCTACACTAAGATCAAGAATTAGTTCGCTCCGATTCACTAATTTTTAGGAGCGCTGCCAAGGCGGTTTCGGACTGACATTGGGGCCCCTTGGGGTAGAGAGAGGGTGTTCAATAAAACGTGAAACACCAGGAGCTTTGAATAAAGGAGCAGTGCCAATTTTGCGCCAAGAACGAATTATGTTCAATCCAGACTCATGTATTAATTTTAGATGTTCGAGGTATTCAGTGCATCTTGCGTGCATATTACCTGTAGCCAAATTAGAATAGGATAAATAAACGCATGATTCACGATGCTTCATATTGTCTCCACTTCATGCCTTAGCTCGCTATACTTACGGATCTTGACTGTATAGGTTGCCTGCAAGTTCCAGTTGAGTGGACAAACAATATCGATGATATAGACTCTTTCACCTTTCTTCTTGCACATCGAGATGTAGGGTCGATTGGGTCGCATGTAATTATTTGTCTTCATAGTGATATTTTAGTATAAAATGTAGTCTTGGTTTTATACAATGGGATATGGAATATATCTATCAAAGGCATCCATTGTCTTCAGAGTCCTAAGTTTAGTGCGTGTAATCGAGAGGAACTTCACAGATGGTGCTGTTAAGTGCAGCATCCAGTTTTCTATTAAAATAGTCGCGAAACTGTGTAACCTGTTATTCATATATTAGTTTAACCTCTGGAATACTTCTACCTGATCTATGCCTTAGTAGAATTACCCTTTCTATTGAAGAATTACTGCGGTGTATTCGATGATTGGTCAATTCCACGCGGATGGTTATGTTCATAATTTCAAGGTCGCTATTTAAACATTTTGTGAGCCCAAAGAAATACGTCAGAACAGAGATATGTTTCACACTGAGTAAATTGCCTCAATGTGATCCTTCTTCTGGTTTTCTATTTTCACGATTCCTTACTATCCTTTGATTGAATGAACTTTTCTGCATTTATATAGTTTGAACTTCATATGGATATAATTGGAAAACTGCTTTGTGACATGGAGCACCTGCTCCAGTTCCTGATTGCGTTGTTATCCTTGGTTGTCCATGATCAAAATATTTGATTTCTATTCCCAAAATCATCGACGCACGGCTGAGAAAGTCGAAGATGGGTTGGCGATTGATCGAAATTCAGAGAGATTTAATAGTCTGCTTTTTAAGCAGCATGTACGTGATACCTTCGAGTATATAGTCTGGAATCAGGTCGCTTGTTCGATGATCTTTTAAAAACAGCTTGCCAACGCAGGATGTACATTCTACAGGTTCTTGTGCCACAAATTGAGAACTATATATTTGGACCTGAGGCTTTCCAGTTACTTGCTCTTTTTAAAACTGCTGAACCCTTCGTGTGTTTGATGTTAGTAGGATTCTTTACATGACTAATGCTTGCTCTTCCATCCTCTATTTGAAACCGCGCAGCGTCTAACTTGCTTTTGTTTGTTCTTCAAACACCCGGCCTGTCGTCAGTGATGTCTTCCAATTCAGAAACATCGGTATCTTTCTGGTTATTTGGCTTCATACTCAGTTCACGATCAAACCTTCTCTTATATGCCGAATAAATTCGCTCCTGCTGTCTGCATGCACTACTCTTATCACATCTACGCAGTCAAGCAGTAAGCACACAAAGTGTCTGCCGCTGAAAGTTTATAATTGGGTCCAATATTACTGGTTCGCATGCCTCATTACGTCAAAGGTCAATTATTTTAATCACAAAGTTTATCAGCTTTCTGTTTCTACTCTCCTCATATTGAGTAACCGACCCAATTTGCTCCTTCCTCTGCTAAAATCTATGTTCAACCTTATTTTCGCTGTACTCTGGCCCAATTTTTTAACGATCGCCTTCTGATTCTAAATGAATAGTTCAAATCTTGTTGCTTGGGTCCTCTATTCGTGCATAAAGATTTATTGTGATGTACCTTTTTGTCGGAAAAAGCTACAATTCGTTTCTAGCAGCTTCGATCAGCTGCTTGTTATCCACAACTTCCAGAGTGAGATCATCAATAGGAGGCTGCTGTTTACTTTTATTTTAATAGTAGTTACTTCAACAACCGAAATTCATTTATCGTTAATTACTAAGCGTTTCTGGTCTGCTAAATTCTGGTCTTTATTCTTGTAGCAAGCAGCGGGTGCTTAAGTGAGATGAGTGGATATTTTCTCCTTACACTTTGCCCACTTTTATTTGCCAATAAATAAAGGCTCTAATTATCTTATATTTCTTTATCGGTCGCAAGTTGATCTTGCGGTGCAGGTTTCTCTAATTGATGTTTATGATCGACATTTTTTCCGCCGAATCAAC